>VWZD01001701.1:1468058-1509242 GCA_013396695.1 Sakesphorus luctuosus
GGTTGGTGCGGCGGCGAAGGCGGCCCGGCCGGGCGGGGGCCGCGATGCTGGACCCGGACCGCGGGCTGTCCCTCACCATCGCCAGGGTCGTGCAGCGCCTGCAGGGCTCCAGCCTCCACTCACAGCTGGAGCGACAGGCCCGGGTGAGCCCCGACCTGCCGCTGTGCCCCCACGCCTGCCTCCCTTTCCCTCCCCCCTCCCCGGCGCTTTGTTCCCGGCTGTGGCCCCGGCCCGGCCCGGCCCGCTCCGTGTGGCCTCTGCCCGGGGCCTCCCCCGCCTCTCCTCTCCCCCTTCTCTCCCTCCCTGCCTCCCACCTCGGCGGGGCGAGCGCTGTGTTTGGTTTCTCGAGCCGTGTTTACAGTGTTTCCCCTTGGGACCGAAGGATTTCGCAGTGACTATGAAGACTATCCCCGTAAAATCTCACTGCTTCAAATATAGATCCTGAAACGAATTGCTTCTTTAATCTTTCATCTGGAAAGCTTTAAATGCCGCCCCCCCGCTCCCCTGGTGCCCCGAGAAAATGAGGATTTGGTGAAAGGAAGTGAAAATAAATGAAAAAGCACGCATGAAAGTACATTGTAGTAGCTGAGAAAACAGTTGGGGCGTTTTGTCTTTAGTAGCTTATCTGCACTTGAAACCAGATTTTCATATTTCTACTGAATGTAATTTAGGATGTTTCAGAATAAAATCGCATCAGTTTTAGTGATCATAATAGCAGAGTCATGGTGCTATAATAATTATTGTGCATTTCTGAAATATTTCGGTGTGGGTTCTGTAAACTCTTGTGAGTTGTTTGGGGGTTTTTTTCCAGCAAACATTGCTTAAAAGTTTACCTTTTTTTTGTTTAAAAAGATAGAATGTCCATTATCTGCCTTAGTTTTTTAAGTTTTTGAATGAAACATGATTTTCCTCTTTGAGTGTCCCTAAAGACACTCAGCAAGTGACATCACTGCCTGCCTTTTGCGTGTTTTGTTTTGTACTTGAATTTGCTGATTTGGTCTCTAAATGCTTTTATAAATGTGTGTCTGCTTTGCTGCTGTTGACATTGCTCTCTAAATATGTCAGGGAATGTGGGGCTGGAATTACAGAGGAGTTCACGGGTTGGGTTCTGCTGAGTGTTGGGGGATTCAGCATCCCAAGGAGCCTGACATGAGAGTGGAGAGGCAAGGTCAAGACCAGGCAGAGAATGGGGCTCTCTTCTAACAGCTCTGTTACTGCTTAAATAAAAGCTGTGTTTATTCACCTCTGCACTTGCTCTTCAATCCCTGTCACTGGTGAGACCTTGAGATTAGCTCAGTTGGTTAAGACTTGGTAATAATGCCAAGGTCATGGGTTCAATCCCCTGTGTGGGCCATTGACTTAAGAGTTGGACTTGATGATCCTTGTGGGTCCCTTCCAACTCAGAATAGTCTGAGTCTGAGATTCAGACCTGGTTTCAGTCTTTTGATACTTGGCAAATTTCCTTTGAGACTGAGGGGAGCTTGGTGTGGTCAGGACTTGGTGGGGTGTTTAAATGCTGCTGCTGGAGCTGTTTTATGGAGCCATTGTGGACAGGTGGGCACTGAGGACCTGAGCAGTGCCTCTCCATGGTGGTGGTTGGTGTCTGAAAGGGCAGTGAAGTGCCCAAATGCCTCCCTGACTCAATAGCAAATCAATTCACTCAATACAAGCACAACCTCTGTATAATCACAGCATAAAAGTAACCTGTAAAATAAGTAAAACACAACGTGATGACCACAGTCAAACCTGTCAGGATGGCTTTGCAGAGCACTGTTTCACAGACGTCTTGTAAAGAAGAAAAAAAGTATTTACGTAGGTCAGAAGATCATTCTAGTCACATGAAGACTGAGGGGAAAGAAAATAATCAGGACAACAAATACTCAAGTTGATTCTCAAGAGTAGATGTTTGAAGAGTTTGTGATAGAAGATTAAATCAGAGCTAGAGTTTAGTGTAGTGATCTGAAAGACTGGGGAGTTTATATATACTATATACATATTCTCAAATGAATTTTCTTTTGGAGCTTGTAGTTTAAATTAGTAGGGCCAAATGAAATGAGTAGGATGCGTTTGTCAGGAATCTGTGTGGTCTCCCTGATACAAAGTCTTTCACACTGACCTTGCATGCATTTGTGTTTGCTCGTGTGTGCAAGGTTTGCCCTCTTTATAGTGCTCGGGTAGTCATGTTGCTGTTCTGTGCAGGTGCAAAGGCCGTGTTGGTGGGTGGCTTCTCATCCCTTAACAACTGTAGAGCATTCTGAAGGTTTCTGAATCTTATTTCACTCGGTATTAAATTAATGCTTGATTTCCCTCCCATTACAGGGGGCATTTCTGAAGCTGCATTGTCAAATGTGAACTCTCTGCTATTGCATCACACCTGTATTCTGGTTTATTGATAGGATGTGGTGGGGGTTTTTGTCTGCTGGTTAACAGTGCTTGGTCTGCACCCGCTGCAGTTTTGATCTGTGGGTGGTCCCTTTTCAGGCAATTCTGGTCTGTTTTGGGAGACACATCCTGTATTTTGAGAAGCCTTTTGAAGCAGGGCATCAGAATGAAACTTACGTATTGTTTTGGATATTTATACTGCAGTTATATTGTACTCTTATACTCCTCTTCATCTGTTAGTGTAGAAAACTTTGCTGGTATTTGTTGCTCAAAATTATTTACCCTCTGAAAACATCAGTCAGAATGGATCATGAGGTCCATTATAATACTGCCTGAAATTTTGAGAGGCCATGCAGTCTCACAAACAGTATTTTAACTATTAACAAAAGCTGTGTTTTTTAAATTCATCTCTTCTCTTACTGTCTAAGAAGGAGACCTTAAAATGAACAGTTTCTTTCATGAGTTAATAGAATTTGGGGGAAAACACAATATCCTGACGTTGTTTGTGAGAGGTGATAGAGTA
Organism: Sakesphorus luctuosus; assembly: GCA_013396695.1. NCBI lineage: Eukaryota > Metazoa > Chordata > Aves > Passeriformes > Thamnophilidae > Sakesphorus > Sakesphorus luctuosus. The sequence goes on from VWZD01001701.1 coordinate 1,470,964, forward strand.
GCCCTGTGGTCATGAGCTGATCACACCAGAGCTGTGCTGGGCTGTCACTGGGAGCCTGAGCTTGTCAGGGGCTGTGATACACAATCTCTTTGAAATAACTTTGGGCTGGGCACCAAATGATTTGCTGTCACAGCTTTACCTCGGGGGATACCAAGTTAATCACATTTTTGTCCCAAGGACTAAAGTAGAGGTAGGGTCATGTGCTTGTTAGTGATGATTTGGTGAAAAACATGTCTAGTTGATTTTGGTAGGTTGAGTTTTGGTATATTGATAATGTTCCTGCAGTTAGTACAGAGAGAATAATGCAGGGAGGAATGTTAATGTGCCTGTTGTTTGCTTTGGAATTCTTCTGAGCATGTTTATTAGTGTGTTTGAAAGGAAACAATAACCAAGAGCCAAAATATTAGATAGTAACTTTTTAACCAGTAGAATTGCTGCTCGAGTTGGTGGGGTGAAAGAGGAGAAATCTCATCTTGGTTTCTGAGGTGCAACTCTGCTGTGCAAGATTGTAACCAAACTTGTTTGCTTTTGTCTTCATTTTTTTTTCCTCTCTTTCTGAATTGTAAATGTCTTTAAGGTAAGAATTAGAGGTAGTTGGAATATCTGAGTCACTGACATCTTCAATGACAAAATTATTTTGTGTACTCTTACTAGAGTTTTGTTTTAGGGGAAATCTGTGTCAGGGAACTGACAATCAGAATGTTCACAGACATGAAAAAGATGCTGGATTTTTAGTGTGTTTTCATTTGAAGACAGTTTGGAAACTTTGTTTTTCATCATGTTTGAAACAAGCTGGGCTTTATTAATCAATTCAGATTAATCCATCTTCATTTTTGTCTGATGAAAACCTCTAATAGAAACCAGTCTGACTCAGGGTTGCCCAGAACATCTACTGGCCAGGGGCAAATAAGTAAAGTGAAAAAAACCCTCAACAAAGCCAACCAACAAACAAAATCCTCAGAAGTTTATTCCTAAAGAACTTTTCTAAAAGAGGAAGTGACAACAAAATGAAAGATAAAGGTTCTAAATTATGTTTTAACTTGAACATGAAAGACTCACAGTGCAAGGAGTCCCTCCAGGCACTGTGTGTGTCAGTGTTCTTAGCTCTGCTCCTTGCAGGTATGTCCGTAGTTGGGCAGCTGGATGGAGAACTTGTAGAGAAGCCTGGGAAGGGCTGTCAAAGTGAGCTAAAAGTGGTAATGTAAGTGTAAGAGTGGAGTTTGGAAGTGAGAACAAATTTTAGGAGGTACCTGAAGATCTGAAGAAGGTGTGGGGAGGAGATGTGATCGTTGTCGGGGCAAAGGACTCTGCTGTCCTTCTGTGAGCAGAACTGTGATCGCACCAGAAAGGCTTAAAGACAACATTAATCTATGCGAGAGGTGAGGGTCTTCACTAGACTTCAGATGGGGCACAGGAGGAGAGGAGCTTGCTCTGGGAGCACGAGGAACGTTGCAGCTGGAGTGTCCAGCTGTTTGCTTCCAAAGGGAGTGCAGGTAAACATCTTAGATGGATTTATCTGGAGTGAACAGTTTGCAAGATATCTGAGGGGATTCGGTTCATGACATTTTTCTCCAATGCTTAAAAAAAAGAAATTTATACTGATCCCACCTTAAAAAAAAGATCAAATTAAGGGGAGGAATGTTTCTGTGCAATGTGGGATTTATTTAATAAAAATTAGCAAATAAATCTGTAGGCTCATGAGTCATCATAGATAATTAAAGATTCATTTTCATGCATTGTATTTAGCAAAGGACTTACTATCCCCTCCTGACAGAGCTTGTACTTTGTTTGAAATGGTTCAGCAGTAACATTTGCAGTCCAGTGAACTTTAAATGAAATGCAGTTGAGTATATGTTGAACAGATGATGGAGTTCAGAAGCAATGCAAGCTTGATTGGCAGAGTATTCCTTTTTTAGTAATGTGGATTCTATTTTTTACCTTGTATATTTTATTTTCAATAATCTATATTCAAATAAAACCTAGAACATTTATTAAAACATCAAAATTACATTATTAAAATATACCCTGCATATCTTGTAGCACAACATAACATTTGAAGCTGTTTCCTCCTGTATGAGGCTGATTGAAGCGCTCTGTTTCCAATGCTAGGTTAGTTTTACTTATATAAGAAAGTTCATTGTATTTTTCCCTTAGAGTAATTAATGTAGAAATGTAGAAGGGTTGGAAAATTGTCAATGTAATCAAGGTTTTATACTTACTGAAATTTGTTTAGTTAAACTCAGAATGACTATTCTTTCTCTTGCAGAAAGGTATAAACCAAGACCCAAATCCCTCCCTTAAAGTTATAGGATTTTAAATTTTGTTAGAGAGTGTTTGTATTAAAAGTGTTGTGGTTGTACTTGAAGTGGTTTTTACCAAGTCAGCTTGATCCTGATAAAGTCCAGTTATGGAAGAATGGAGTGCATAAAGAAAGGTGAATATTTATATTAGTTTTCGTTGAATTTACTTCTGCTAAAGTTAGACTATATTTGGGGAGTATCCTTTAGTGTACTTTGTGAAATGATAGCAGTAAAAGGGAAAAACGTTGTGCACTTGTGCAAAATCGTAATGAACAGTAATAAATGCTTTGGTAGGGCACATGCTTATCTAAACCAAAAAGGCTTTGAAGGGAAATGGTGGTGGATAGCCTGTAAAAATATTTAGATTGTGTAAAGTTATTTGCAGAACTGTTTGCCCCAGGATAAAAATATGTGTTCACCTGATGCAGTTCCACATTTCAGTATAGTTGGATCACTTCTCTGCAGTGTTTATTCTTGTTGAGAAAAGAAATAGTTTAACACAGGAGTTATGCTGGAACACTTTGTTCTGTCAAGCCTCCTCTTTGTAGTGTGTTTCTGGTCCTCTAGTTGTTTTCCTTTTCTTCTTTGGGTGCTGTGGTTGTTGGGTCATCTCTCCTCTTGCATGGTCATTGCTGCTCCAGCCATGACTGAATGCCATTTCCAATTTAAATGCTAATTTGCAAATAGGTTGATCTCCATGTTCAGTTGCCCTGTGAATCAATTTACTACACCCACCAGTGCTTTATCCTGGTGCTGTGCTGTCCTTTTGCTTCCTTTCAGCCACATCCTTGTTAAGTGTCTGGATTTTCTTCCATCTTGACATCCAGGCATGGAGAATGTACCTTTAGAGCATCACTTGCAGTGGTAACTGCCCAGCTCTCAGCAGGATACCTTGCCAAAATGGAAGGCAAAGAAGATGTACACAAAGGATTGCAGGTGCCACCAGAAAGTCTGGCAGAATTGTTAAAGTCCCCAAACTATCCTACTGTTCTGTACAGCTGAAGGACAGAGCATGCCAACAAGTGCTGTAATGACAGCTTATTTTATGAATGTCTGACAGCCATTTGCTTCTTTGTTTGCAAGAATATGGACACCCAACACCTGGACCCTGGTGCCCCATCTATAAGATTATGCATAATCCTAGTTTATGGGAATAGAAATTGTTAGGCATTGCCATTTATTAAATATAATTCGTTATTTCTTGCTGGAATGTGCTGCATTCATCCCTTGTTTCCTTTCAGGGCTCTCTGTTGGTCTGACTCAGCCTCTGAATATTGTGACTTTTCCCTGGTCTGGCTGCCACCCTTTGTCGTCATGGAATGTTCCCCTTATTGCTCACTGTCTTTGTGATAGTCTCCTTATAGTACCAGATATTATTCTCTTCTAGAAGTAAGATACTCTTTCATCAAGATGTCTGTATTGAAATTGGAGTCTGTAGTTCTGCCTAGATGTGTGCTGCATTTTGATCATGCAGGAAATGAATTCAGTTCATCAGTACAAATCTCGTCAAGGTGGGTTTTTTTCCTGATGAACCCTAGCCAGGCATTTTTATTTCCAGAATTTCCAGGAATCTACCAAAACCCCCCCTGAGAGTTGTCAGTAGAAGTGTCAGACTTTCCTTAATAAGCCAAGAGCTCACAGATATGTGAACAGCAGAGAATTAAAATACTATTTTGATTGCACTTCCATCATTTCTTGTGCTGTTTACAATGTGAAGACAATTAACCCACTTTGTAGTAGATTGTACAGAAGCTTTTTTTGTGTGTGATTCATTATGTGTCAATGATTGTAGTTGTGAGGGGTTTTTTTGCATATCTAAAAAGCAAATGTACAGGCCTGACAGGTGAGTGCCCTGTGGACCTTGAGGTTAAAATTAGCTATATTTAACCCAGAAGATGAAGTTGAACATTTACAAAAGGGTGCACAAAACCTGAGGAACAGTACTACAAAATCTGCCCAGCTTGATGTGTGTTACTTTATTTAAAATTCCTACAGGAAAGGTACAAAACCGCTGCCTTGCCGCAGAAAAAACCCTCAGCCTGGCATACGTTGGTCGAAAATGAACACAGGACTTTCCACTAAAGTAGGTTCAGGAGGAATCCTTCACAAAATACTCCTTGAGGCTGTTGCTTAAGTGGGTATTTTGTGAGCTGCTCAAGAAATCTCATGAAAATCTGTGTTTCCCTGACCTTTGCAGTGATCCTTTGCCAGCTTTTAGTGTGCAGAATGGAATATGTTTGTCATTTGACAAGGGAGTCATGCAACTTACCATTCCCTGTGGTCTGTGCTTATGATGGCCTTTCTTTCTCAGACAGTATCCTTGCAGGCTCTTTGCTATTGCAGTCAATAAACCAAATATAAAAGCCTTCCTTTTCTGTAATGGCAAAGTGACTTAAATATGAGCAGAAATGCTGGTGCTGTCAGTCTCTACATTATTGGCCATTCCTCTTTTCAGCTAGGGAAAATGGAAAGGTTTCCTTAAACTTCTGCATTATGAATTCACCTAGACCAGCTTTTCTGGACGCTGTTCAGCACAGAAACATCCTTTGCCACGTGTCAATTGTAAGGCAAATTATAGGATTGTGGAGTTTAGCTGTGTGGGGCCTAAAGCATGCCGTGCAGTCAACAGTGCTGTCAGGGCAGGCAAACTGCCCAAGCTAGTGCACAGTTTAGCAGCCAGGGTTGCTATTTTTTTCTAATCCTGTAGCTTTATTGTCTGATGTTAATCAATTATTGTCACATTCTGCGCTCAGAAAAATACGTATTAGAAGTCCCTTCACAAAGTCTTCTGAGTTTCTGCCTGTTGTCCTTTTGGACCTTTGTGGTGTATTTGTTTTCTCCTCTTGGTCTGGCTGTAGAAGGAGATGCTGTAGCAGCTGGTCCTGCTGTTGCTGAAAAATCCGTAGCACCATCTGTGTGGTAGTGACACGGTGTGGTTGTAAAGCTGGTTGGTGCCTCATTGTCTGTGCTGGGTGCATTTCGTTACAAGAGGTCATACATGCCCAGCAGTCACAGCTGCAGTGGGGAATGTTTGATGCACAGTTGGGTTTTTTTGGTTTGAAAATTACATACCTGAAAGAGGTGAACTGTGGGAGGTTAAGGGAGGATTTATGGAATGTTTTCAGTTTGATTCAGGTAAAATAAAGTGAGTGGCTTCTCATTTTTTGCATGAGTTTGTATGTATTTATGACCAATTCCTTAATGTTTATAGTCTAGCATTTGTGCTAAGTATGTGGAATACTTGCTCAGAATATTAAACTTATATGTCACTGAATACTCCTGCTCTCTTCTCCTCTCCTTCCCCACATAAGGCTTGTAGCAGTGATGTGACAGACAGAGACATGGAGTGAGAAAAAAGTTGACTGATTTTTTTGGCCACAATTACAATTGCTCAAGGAAGCAGTTTGCTTTGTGTGTAACCTTAATGATGTATAGGTCCTACTTCAGAAATTAAATCATGCAATTTACTTTCTCTTTGGTGCTTGATCCTTATTTATTTATTAATTTATTCATTTTTCATGATAGGTTAGCCTACACAAACCAGAAATTAAGCTGGAATCACTAAAAGAAGATATTAAGGATTTTCTGAAGACATCAGGTTTGCAATACTTTTTATACATTTGTGACTAGTATAGATCCATGTAAGCACATATATATCATAAAAGGTGAAAATAGTACTTTGTGCAGCTTGTCATGGACAGGAGCCAGAAGCAGAGTTCAGTGATTTCAGATTGTTAAACCAGATAGAGAAATTTAAAAGGGAAAATGTTACTGCATTCTGTCAGCATTTTAGAAAACATTTTTATAAGATACTGGTAATTTTTTTGAATGTTCTGAGTGATACAAGAGTTTAGTCACTTCTGAAAATGGAAATCATGGAGGGACTCTTGAAAAATTTAGCTTAGTTAAATTTCCAACTGCATTAGAAGTTTTAGGCTATGTAACTATAATGTGAAGATTATATGATAAAGGATTTAAGATTTATAGTCATCAGGAACACTGTGTCTTATTAATACATGTTTTAATAAAATTATGGCTTTGGAAAAATAGGATGTAATTTTTTAACCAAAACTGTGTTGTAATTATTTGAACAGCAGATGGAAATAAAGGATATTCAGTCTTCATACAGGTCTCAACTTGTAGTTTTCCTGTCTTAATTAGATTGAGGTTTCTTCATCTCTTCCTGTCTGTCTGGTAGGTAGACAGGAACTGAGCACAGACAGAAAACTCCAGTGACTGCAAAGCAAACTCTGATTCATGTTCCGTTAGTATTAATTCCTGAAACTGTCTCTGCTCATTTTTTTATTTTAACAGGTTGGGAAAAGAAGCTTCAGAATGCTGTTTATAGTGAACTCAACGTGTGAGTTTATTCAATAATTTTATTTAATGACTTCTACTCACATGACACTTTTAATTTATTTGTTTATGTAGTCATATAATGTGTTCCTGTAATCTGCAGGATCTGTCATACCAACCATTTCTGGTTTTAAAGTGCAATTATTTCTGTTTGATCCTAGTGAAAATACTGTACCCAAGAACATTTTAAAGAATGAGTGAAACAAATACCAACAAATCACCAGACTTTTTAGTTACTTTAGTATTTTCTTTGTTGCTTTACTTCTAAAGGTACCAGCAGTTATGTAGATGAGGTAGTTGTTACAATTGAGTTTTAATTATTTGCAGATGTTTATCACAGCACTGCACATATTTGTTATATTAATTGTTTTTAAAAATCTTGAAGATATTGAATCTCTGGGCTTACCAGGTCAGTGCTCATGCTTGGGATATGGTTATAAACACACTAAAATTTATCAAGTTTCCTTTTTATTGTTGTTGAACAAACTTTAGGTTAGACTTCTGGGGAGCATAAGTTGCTGGCGTATTCTGGCACAGTGGAAAGGTGAATTTCATAATAGATGTAGCCATAAGTGCAACTATAAAGGAAGAAATGTGTATGGAAATCTGTTTGTGCTAATTTATAGAAGCTTATTAGAGTTACCAGTGTCTTAGTAGTATGAGAACTTGATTCAGCATTTTGCTACCTCTTAGTAAGAATTCATCTTCATCATGTCTTTCCAGGCAAAAATATTTACCTGTCTCTAGGGCTAATGCTTATGCTTTCTTTGAGTTCAGGGAATAAGGAGGAAAACAATGAAATTAACCCTGGAAAAGTGAAATCAACTGAGAATACCAGGATTTCATGAGCATTGTGGAAAAGCTGAGAAACAGCATTGCTGAAGTCTGTTAGTATTGATTCCATTTTACACACAGGGACAGAGTAATCCAGAACTCATTTGCACCAAGTCAATGACCATATCAGTTAAAAATGGGAAGAAATTTGGGAAGGATTTCCCTAAAACTTATGGTAGGAACTGACTGAATGCATGTAAACAAATGAAAATTCAGGTTAACTATCAGAGAAGCTATATGTAACTTTTGTTTCCTGAAAGACATTTGAGACTTTAAACTGGTTAAAATATTTGGCAATAACACATTGGAAGTAGTCTGCACTGCTGGAAAATAAATTGGTATATTGTGGGGGTATTTTTTTATTTTTAATTTTTGCTCCAGCTTTTATATTTTGGCACAATGTAATTAATGAGTGGATATTCAAATTTGCTTGGGTTAACACCTCAAAATTCTATTTGCTTTAGCTGATGTACATGCTCATTATTGATTTTTGAAAAGAAATGCTCAAAAAAAAATATTGTCTCTTGAAAAATTTAATGCCCTGGAGAGTGAAAGTTCAAAGGAATCATAAAGATGACATGATGTTGTGAAGAGAATACACTTTTAAAATACCTGATTTTAAATGTTATTACTTGATCTTTATTTTACAGATATGTGAAATTATAAGGCAGCATTTTTTTAATATAAGAAAAACGGATGTTGAAATGCTATTAATTCTTTTATATTGTTATATTGTTTGTATCCATAGAATGGATGAGGAAAAAATACTTTTAAAAATAATTTTTAGTTTTGATCAACATACATTGCATTTTTATACTAGTGCTCTCATGAAAGAAGTTTATGTTTACTTTTACAGGTACAGGATTAATTAAGCAAAATAAAAAATCTGAACCTTTAAAGTGTACTGTATTTTCTGTATTTTCTGTAAGGTTTCCATGGCTCTGTCATCCTGCAGCACCACCTGAGCATATTAAAGAACCTTTAGCCTATATGAGGAAAGCACAGGTGAGTGGGTTTCAGTTTTACCATTCTTATCAGATCTTTAATGAGACTACTTGAAATTTACTCTGTAGAGTGTTATTGTCCAGTTTCTAGGAAAAATGCTTAGGAAAAGCACAGATTTGTAATTGCATCAAAGTTAATAGTAATATTATATATGTGACATTTTATATATGTACAAAACTGCTCAAGTAATTCTCCAGCCATGAAACAAGTAGGGTATAATGACAGGTGGGTGAAAGTGAAAAATGTAGAATAGAGGTGATGTGAATATGTCAAAGAGGAAAATTTCATGTTATTGAGAAGAATAAAAAGAGTAGCTGTGGTTTATTTCACTTAGGGTTACAAAAACATTTTTTTGAAGAGACACAGGCAGCTTTGCAATGAAGGGTAATAGGCTGCAGATATAGTGAGATCTTCAGAGAGCAGAGATATATTTAGTACTTAAAAACGTGAAAGGAAGATGAAAAATATAAAACTAAGGAGCTTATGGCATATTGAAGGAGAATAAGAGAAACTGGACCATAAAGATTAAGTGAGGATTTTTGGTGTCAGGAAAAAAAATATTTTTTGCTTCACTGGTTTTATTTTTTGCCTATGAATGCCATTTGAAATAAATAAAAAAATTCCACATAAAAATGAAAAAAAAAACTTCAAGAATATGGTCTAACCAAAACATCTGAGATAAGGATAAAAGTGTATTTAATTCAGCCGTGCCTAGAAATACATTGCAATATTCTTTTAGAAGGTATTGAATAAATTGTGTTACTTTTACAATCAGACTGTTGTTTATTCCAAGAAGTCTTACCTTGCTGTCCAAGGTTTCAGTCTTTAGCTTTGGAGACAAAGATTAACCAATTTTTCTTGTGTGGTGTGAAATGTAATGCCACAATTTGCTGCCTGAAAGTAATCACTCTTATGAGTTTATTAATGCAAACCCCACTGAGAGGTATCTATCTATGTGTGTGTTTGTCTACAGCAGTTTCACTGGTTATTAGTTTATAAAATGTGTATAATACTTGGAGTAACCAGTATTTTTGGCTTTATTTGGAAAGGCCTTTTATTCCAGTAATTTAAAAATAAGAAGTCCTGTCTTTGCAAGTTTCAAAATGTGATTGCCCTGTTTCAAAGGATATTAGTCATCCATGTCCTCGGGGGTGGGTTAACCCTGGAGCTCAGCCGCTGGCTCACTGCACCCCCACCAAAATGGGAGAGAATTGGAAGGGCAAAAGTGAGAAATCTTGTTATCAAGACAGTTTAATGGGCAAAGCAGAAGCTACACATGCCAACAAAGCAAAATAGGAATACTTGGACTACTTTCCATCAGCAGGCAACTTTTCTTCTGCTTTTTTATTCAGAGCATGATGTTGTATAGTCTGGAATATCCCTTTGCTCACTCGGGCTCATCTGTCCTAGCTCTGTCCCCTCCCAATTTCTTGTGCATCCCCAGCCTCCCTGCTACTGAGAGAGCATCAGAAACAGAACAGACCTTGGAGCTCTGTATGTGCTTTTCAGCAACAGCCAAAACATTGGTATGTTCTCACCTATCACTCTTTTGGTCCCGACTCCAAAACACAGCTCCATGCCACCTACCATGAAGAAAATTAATTCCATCCCAACCAAAACCAACAGAGATGCTCTTTCAAAGCCTTACTTGAAAAACTACTCTCTGATAAAGACCTATGAATCCTTTCCATTGAGAAATACTAGTAAATTATAATAGTTGAAAAACAGTAATAAATACAGTGTTAGGAAAATAACATTATCTTTTCTAAAACCAGAGGTACCTGCTATTGTTTGATTTGCAAGGTGACACACATTTATTATTGTAGATAATGGGTCTGTAAGAAAACAATTGTCATCAGATCAGTTGAATCACAAATAGCTTTTGGTTTGTTACTCTTTTTGATTAAAAAGCAATAAACAATGTAAAAATCTTACAAAGTCAGTGTTTGGATGATTTTGTTTGTTGAAAATATTTGAAAATAGGTAAAATGCAAGCATACAGGTTTCTAATACCTTTTTGGAGAGAAATAAAGTGGAAACATACTAATTTACTTCCATAGGTGCTGAAAACCTAAATAATGTTTTGAAAATAGAAGACTGGTTTTATTTTATTTGTAGGTCTATTTTTTCACTTTATTTTAGCATCGCAGCAGCTGGAAAAGAATGTTTTGGTAGAGAAATGTTGTCCATATTCTATATTAGTCATAGTCACCACTTATGATGCTAATTCCATTGTTATGAGTTTGTTGACAATTTCTTTATCTTCTTCTATTTTAATTAATTTTTTTCTCCTTCAGAATTCTGGAAAGAAGGTAATACTGCCAGAAAGCCATCTTTGATATCAGTTACTGGAATGACTTTGAATTAGTAATTAAATCTATATTAGGATTTTTCTAGAGTAGATACTAAAATGTTCATAATTAACCCTTCTTCTCCTCAAAATGGTTCTGTTTTCAAAATGGTTCTTCCACCTCAAAAGGTGTCAGATTGTACTTTTTATATTGTTTTCACTACCTTGAAAGAAAAACAGATTTCTAGTAAAGATTAGAGCATTAATGGCAATTACTAGCAATGCTGTAATTCATAGACTTGTAAAATGGTTTGCATTGGAAGGGACCTTAAAATCATCTAGTTTCAGCCCTCCCTGCAGGGATACCTTCTACTAGATAAGGTTGCTGTAAGCCCCATCCAGCCTGGCCTTGAACACTTTAAAGGATAGGGTATCCACAGCTTCTCTGAGCAACCTGTTCCAGTGTCTCACCAGCCTCACAGTAAAGAATTTCTTCCTCATGTCTCATCTAAACCTACCCTTTCAGTTTAAACCCATGTCCCTTTGTCGTATCACTACATATGCCTTCTGAAAAGTCCCTCCCCAGCTTTCTGATAAGCCCCTTTTAGGTACTAGAAACCATTCTGTGATTCTATGAAGTAGTTTTCAAATTGCAGTACTGCCTTTCTCAGTTTCAACTATTTTATTGAATGTTATAACCATAGCAATCCTAATACTGTGTTTCCTTAGTGTTAAATTTCTTCATAAAACTATAGGAATCATCTTGTAAAATGTATTGTTCTCATAAATAAAATGACTTTATGAGCTCTGCCTCTGCCTTTTATTTCAGTCAAGGACAGTGCATGTTTACTGCAGGTGACTCCACTGTCCTGGAGAGAGAGGAGGATATCTTGCTTGGAAAGGCTGTATAACCCTTACTTTTTTTCCCTTCACTTTTTTGCATTTATTTTAACACCTTTTATTTGGCACAGTCTTGAAGGCTGAATTATGGCACAGCTTAAGAGTATCCGTAAGAGTTTTATTACTAACATGTTGCGTCCCCCAATGCAATAAGCGGCTTAATGTCTGGTCTGGCAGTTGTCAGTCACACCAAGAGTACTGACCTCCATTGCTCCTTGAATTGAGCTGGTTCTCAGTCTTGCAAAGCTGCCATCTGCTTCTTCTGGGCTTCTTTTGTAGCTTTCATATCTTGAAGCATATCCATGGTATTCCCTTCCCCCTGCCCCCTGTCCTCCCTTAATTTTGATGACATCAAGAGTACCCTGATGAAGTTTTCCAGTGGTGCCACTGAGTGGGGAAGTTGCCAGTTCAGAAGGGAGAGTCACTCTGCAGAAAGGCTTGGTTATGCTGGAAGAGTGGGATAACAAGAGCGTTATGTTTTGCTTGTGGGAAAACATAACCAAGGAGTGCAGCACAAAAGAGATGTGGACAGGCTGGAGAGGGTCCAGAGAAGGGCCTCAAAGGTGATCAAAGGACTGGGAAGCGCGCCATAGGAGGAAAGGCTGAGAGATCTGAGATTGTTCAGCCTTGAGAAGAGAAGGCTTAGGTGAGACCTCATCCATGTTTCAGTATTTAAAGGGTGGCTACAGAGAAGATGGAGATTCCTTTTTTACAAGGAGTCACATGGAAAAGATGAGAGGTAATGAGGAGATTCTGATTGGACACAAGAGGAAAATTTTTCACATGGAGAAAAATCAGCTATTGCAATAACCTCCCAGGGAAGTAGTGGATACTCCAAAACTGGACACTTTTAAGATTCAGCTGAAGAAGGTGCTGGCCCATTTTGTCTAGACTGTGCTTTGCCAAGAAATGTTGGACCAAATGATCCTTGAGGTCCCTGTTCAACCTGGTGTTTTGATCAATAATTGTGAAATACATGGTTTCTTTGACATCTGAAATATGAACAACTAAATTTTCTGGGTTTTTTATTATTTTGTAAATGATGCAATCTGTTTGATCTATTGTTTTTATGTAAAGAATAATGTAAATATTCCCTTAATATTTTTTTAGATGTCAGCCAGTGACTCTTGCTATTCTTTCCTATGCATGACTTCAAAAAGGTGCTTGTTATTACATGATAAATGCAGTTTTCAGGAAAAAGAAACTCCCTATAAGTTATTTTTGTATGTGTTTTAGGGAAGCTGGGAAAAGCGAATTCTAAAAAGTCTGAACAGCATGTGCACAGAACTCAGTATCCCACTAGCTCAGAAGGTAATGTGTTGTTAATTTTATGTTGTCAGACTGACTTTTTTTTTAAATTGGGCCTTGTCTTGCACACTTGTAGTGTTCATTCTACACATGATTATCAAGACCTACGGGCCTAATAGCCTAATAATTTTAATGCAGAATAATTTTCAGGGATAGTGGAAATGAATGTGTCAGCTCAGCTTGGGAGAAGATGAAGGCCATAGGTAGATTCTCCTCTTGGCTGTTGCAGCAATTATTCTCTTGAGGGAGCAGCATGATGGAAAGCCAATTACAGCATTCATTTTGTTTGCAGACTCACCTGTGTAACTTGTAGCTGTGCAGCCTGTGTGTGATACAGATGTGCTCTGTGTGCTAGAGAAGGCTGTAGCTGATTTTGTTTGTCATTCATTTTCTTTTTTCTTTTTCGTTAATTTATAGGCTTTAAAGATCATGGAATTAGGAAATAATGTTACAAATTTTTGTTCATTCTACTGTTACTCCTCTGTGATAGGTGGCAGAACCTCTGTGGTTCATCATGAGGTAAAGGATGCAGCTGTGTTTGATTTTCATGACTGCTAGGGAAGGAATAAATCCAAGAGCTCTATGGAATGGGCAGTAAATCATCAGTAGAATGAAACTGAGTACTAGATAAGCTAAAATTCATTAGTAAATACCTGAAACTATTAAATGGGTTCCTTTTTCCCTGGAAGTGGAACCTGGGCTTTTGACAGTAGAATATACCTTCAGGCTGGGGATAGTTTGTAAGCGAGTAAGATTGTTTTGTTATTTTTTATAGTGTTATATTAATATATACATATTTGAAAATAGGCATGTTTTTGTTCATTCTGTTAAAAAAAGAAGTGTTACTTTTTGTGCCTTTCAGAGGCCTGTAAGTGAACAGAAAGAACTGCTTAATAAATGGAATGAAATGGGAACTGATGAGCCAGGTAAGGGGAACTAAATTTACATGCATTACATTTTTGTGTGTAGAAGGGTAGAATGCACATTTTACTTACCACTCAAAGATTAATCTAATGTCTTCAAGACAAATTGATTTCAATATTTTTTCTCATTGATAATGTGTCATTATGAATAAATAAGTATTTATTTAATTGTTATTTTATTTCAAGAAATCATACTAATTGAATCATCACTGAGAGATTATGGTATGACACTCCATATTCCAGTATTTTAGAGATTTATACAATTAGGGCACAGTTCCTCTTAGTGTCTGGACTCAGGCTAATAGAAAGAAAATGTTCAGAACATGGATAATTAAGATCAGTCTTTTTCTTGTCAGAAGGTAAAAATAACTTGCACAGAATAAGCAGGGATATACTTTTGGAAAGCAAAACTAACTGCCTTGTTAGTTCATATCTGAGTTCCTTAAACTAAAGGATTTTGCAAAGGTGGTAGTTTGTATCACAGTACCACCTGTCTGATGGCACATACTTTTCATGGATTGTTTATGATGACTCCCTAGTTTTCATTTGACAGAAGTATGTGTAATTCGACAATCTAAGCTGTTAAAAAAATATCTTGCTTTTGAATTTCTTATCTCTCCCATGTCTAAGAATCGTTTGGTCTAAAGACTTATGAGGATTAAGTAAAAGCCTTCTTTGACTGCTGTTCACTTCATGGAATGGTTTGGGTTGGAAGGGACCTTAACCCTCCACTTACTTGGGGTTTACAAAACTAAGGTACTATCGGCATAATCCTGAGAGAATATGTGCTGGTTGTAGGCATGATATGTGTCATAAGGTTATTTTGGTCTTCACTGTAACATGTTACTCAAATTGCTACATGGTGTTACAGATATTTTGTGTCTTTTTTTCATCTTTTGTTTTAACATTGAACTCTTGAACTCATTGAACTCTTATTTCAGATCTAAGCCTCTTCCGGCCTGTTTATGCACCTAAAGATTTCCTTGAGGTAAGCAGTTATAAAACAATACTCAGCCATTAACTTGTATCCATTATAGTCTTTTATGTGAAGTGGGAAAGATAATTGTTAAGTGTATTTCATACAAGTTGTCCTTTAGAGCAGGTGAAATTTGACACATTTTTTATAACAGTCCATGTCTGGTTTACAAAACAAAATGCTATGGTGCCATTATTTTTTTTGCTGCAGTTTTCAACTGTACCTGTGATAAACTTCACTTTCTCCCAAAAAACAGTCTGGGGCTATCTTTTTTACTCTGAGAGCAATTCTCTGACTGTAAATTATTTTACAATTTAAAATCCAGTACATTAATCTCATAAATGGCAGTATGTGAAGCTGATACACTGTTCGGTGGTAGGTTGCAGACCTGTAAGCAGTTGAAATTGTAGGTCATTATGAAGACTGTAAAAAATCAAACATGAAACAGGACTGTGTGGAATTTGGAGGCTTTTGTCTGTAATCAAACCGAACCATTAAAAAAATGGTGACTGTGGATTTAAAGTCACAAATTACAGTGATACTCATAATTTTGTATGGCTCCAGCACAGAACATCTTAGTAAAACAGAACTTGCTTTACCAGCTGTGTCTAGAATAGGCACGGAATGATAAACAATAAACATGACAACAGTGAACTTACTGGTGACACAGTAGGAGATTTTTGGATTAAAATGTGATTGGAAATAAATTTTTAAAATTTGTGTCTGTATATCCTTTGAGCTATATAGGAAACAAATCATCTAGAGCATGACAACAGTGTAGAATTCTGGAGTTAAGATGGCCTCCAAATTTACAGAGTAAAACTTAGAAGCCTAATACTAAATTATTGGTCAGAATTAATGTATCAATATTTCAATGTGTTTCAGTGCAAATTTAGTGGAATGTCTTTAGTATTTGTAGAGGATGTTATAGTAAATTGTTTCATGGTTATGAATTGTGAATACATTTCTGAATCCAACAATAAACTTTCTATCCATTTTATTACATTTCTAAAGAGCTCCTTGTGTTATCATAGTAATCTTGAAAATACTTCATTTATTTTGTTTTCCATCACTATACTAACCACCAAGTTCTGTGTATAAACTTGGATCTGTAAACAAATGAATCTTATCCAATGATCCTATGGCCACTCTCCTTTTATACTGTTTTCCGTTACAGAGTTTGCAGTTTCTTTAAATTTACAAGTCTGACAGTGAGGTTATGTGGTATTAGAATACTTACAAGACTGAGAATTGTAGAGGAGGATGTTATTAAAGAATTTCATAAGAGTTGGAAGCTCATGTTAGAAACAATACTTGCAGTTCAACATCATATCAAAATCTATACCATGGAATAACAGTATGGATAAGACTGTAAATTCCTTTGTAGATCACAGTTGCTTATCTTGACATGACTCCTTGTCCTTTAAATTTTATACTTGCTTTAGGTTTTCAATTCTGTAATTATTTTTGTTCTTAAATGAAAGAAGATATTGAGATATTAGTAAGAAATTATTAGAGTAGCAAGTTATGTAGCACTTTCATTGGCAGCTCCATAAGATGCCAGTGTAAGAATATGGGTAAAAATTCTTTCAGAGAAATATAATATTGAAGAATATCCTGGATATTGTAACCATCATAAATATTCTGATGACGTTTGAATAGCTTTGATGAGGAAGTAGATTTTAGTCAAGATACTACTTTCTAGTCAGCACTTAATCCCGTAAATCAAAAATCATTTCTGCTTTTTTGTTTCTTATTTTGAGCTTTTTAAAGCAGAATATGTTTCCTTCCTTAAAAGTTTGAATCCTTTTTTATTTTGAAAATATGGAGATATAATTTAATAATTGGGTTTATATAGAGAAATTGGGGGAAATGAGTTCATGCTGAATTTACTGTCTAATACTGATGATGTTAAAAAGAGTTCTGAATGTAAGTTCAAAGAATGACAGAACTACCATTTTTAAGGTGCTGATGAATCTCCGAAACCCAAATTATGAAAATGGAGAACAGCCTAGTTTCAGAAATCATCTGGGGCTAATTCAGGTTCCTTTAAATGTTAAAGATATTTCAGAATTGGTAAGTACATTGTTTTCTTATAAGAGGTTTCTATAAGAGTTATTTTGCCCTGCTAATGAAAAGAATTATAAAGAATAAGAAAGAATATTAGTAACATAAGTTTCTCCTTTTGAAACTGAAAAACAATCTAAATATGTAGTTAAAATACAGACCATAAAAAAATTTATGAAAAGACAGTTTTAATGAAAAATGAAACATAAACATTAAATTATCTGCCAGAAGGGAAGTTTTTATTTTATGCCACATAGGTTTAATTTGTGCCAAAAATACACTTCTGTACATGTTATTCCCTTACTCATTTTTTTCTGTACAAGAAACTTTAAATTTGTATCTTATCTTAATTCTGAAGTTTTATTTGATCCTGTACAAGATCAGTAAACTGACAATGAGTTGGCTTCAGATTTTCTTCTTAAAATAACATTAAATCACTTTATTGTCAGGTTGTAAATGAAATTATATGCTTGAGTACTAGTGTATTTTAATTACAGAATAGGGAAGTTCTTCGTAATGCTTCAGTGATGAGGCTCTTGGGAATTTTTTGCTAGTAGAAAAACTTTCACTTGGCTTGGAAAAGAGCTGGGAATTAGAGATCCTTAACCTGATCTTTCATTCACCACTTTACTAAATCCAGATGTGGGTCATAGTTGACATGCCAACTGGGGCCTGTAATTAAAACTAGAGTAAGAATTGATGTGACGTTCTTCTCGTCTAAAACCTGAGCTCATATTTCATATGCACTTAAAAAAATTAGTTGGTTTTGAAAATATTCACATTAAGCCTTTCAGAGGAAATCTCTAGTGATTTAGAGAATTAAACGTTGTTATTTGCTTTTCTGTGGTTTTGTTTCTTTTCAGAAAGAAGACTTCAGTGAACTAGGCTTAAATATAGGTCAGCTGGGTATTGATGATTCAGCACAAGTGCCTCCTGGTAAGCTAATGCTGTGCTTCAGTCTTTTAAGTAGAACACTAATGGGTAGAATACTTTGCAATTATCAAGTAATTTGTGTATTTTTTGCATAATAAACCATAAATATTTGTTCTGTAACTATGATTGTTATGATTTTCTTAGTAAAATACAGCAATTATAGACAACATTACATATATGAAGAGTCAGATTTGGAGAAGATTTAGTCATCACTTTAAGGTGCAAATACATGAATTTCACTATACTGGAACACTTCAGGATCTAGAGAACCACACTGACTGTTTCCAAAAATACAGAAAATATCAATAAATGTTAAACCAACTAACAGACAGGCATATATAGAAATATATATATATATATATACAGAGAAATGTATTTTAAATAACTGCTTTTAAGAAAATATTACAGGACATATAGGATGTTCCCGTGGTGCAATGGAGAGCACTCTGGACTCTGAATCCCAAGGAACTAAGTTCAAGTCTCAGCAGGGACTGTCCCCTGGCAGTTCAATGCCTCCCTGCCATCCCATCCCGTCACATCTCGGATGCTCAGCAGGGTCAGCCCCGGTTAGTACCGGGTGCTGTGACAGTCCTGAGGACTTCCCTGTCACTGTCCGAGCTTGCTCGGCCATGGGAAATGGACCTTAGGACTTAAATGGTGGGGCCAGTTCTGCACACGTTGAGCCTCTCCTAAAACATCCACTGCACAGGCTGGAAGGGCACACCCACGTGGGGAGAGTCCTTCCCAAATCTCCATTCATGAGGTCTGACCATACATACATACAGGACATATCCATTTATTAATATCCAGTAGCTTAAATAGTGCATAATCTCTATTGATTTTCCATGTGTTCATCTATTCCTGTGGAAAGAGGTTTTAAAACTGTCTTTCCATATAAAAATGGAAATCACTGTAGTATCAATATTATTATCAGTATTCTTTTTAAATGGAAACTTACCTCATTGAAAATCTGGCTTCGTGTAGTACAGTGCTGCTTCAATATTGGTCCTTCAGATAAGAAGAAATTCTGCAGTTTTATTTCCTCTTAGTTTTTAAAAAAGAACTTTGATGCTGATGCGGGTTAATTTTTAGTGATGTTAGCAGTAGCTGAATGTAATGATGTGTAATAAAAACATAAAATACATTCCCAGCTGGAGTATTTTTTTCTTTTTTGCCATTGTTTTCTGTATATTTATTTTCTAGAGTTCTTTGAAAATGACCATGTACGTGTTGGACAGAAAGGTATGGATCTGTTTTTATCTGTAGTAAACTGCGAGTAGTTAGGAACATATTTAGTAAATTTCTATCTTAATTTACATGCACCTCTTAGAATTTTAAGAATTTAGGCAGACAACAAAAAACATTGTCAGTAATACCACTGTAATTCAGATAAAGACAGTCACTAATACTGTTGTCATTTAGGCAGAGACAGAAAAGCAAACATTTTCAGTCTACCAGGAGCTACCAGATAAATAACTCCACAGATATTTCATTAAAAATGAAATGGGAAGCACAGAGGCATAGCTTTTTGGTGATAACTTGACTTATGTCACTACTGAATTTCATTTGAAAATCAAAATACTGTGGGCTCCCATCTCTGCACACGAAGTTCTCATCAATGTAATGGGATTTAGGTCTGTGCGTCAGAACAGAATCTTTTTAATGATTGTTTGCAATTGCCGAGTATTGCAATACTTTACCACTATGGTAAAATCACTCATTTCTCTCTGCATACTGCTTTTTCTGAAGAAGTTCCAGGATTGTTTTTCTAGGTTAAAAAATAACCTACAAAAAAAAAAGAGAAAGGTAAAAGAAATAATCATTTAATAGCTTAAATTTGCCTGTAGAAGAAACATAGAAGAAATAGTTGAAATCCATCAATATTTGCTTCTTAGGGTCTCGTGTGATTCTCATTAAACATTAGCACCATCAAAGGAAAAATAAAATGGATACTGTCTCAAAAGTGCTCCCTTCCCTCTTTTATTTTTTGCAGTAACAAAACAGTGACCTTTCTTTCTTATTTCTTCTTTTGTGGCCATGTTCCTGTCCTTTATTGTAAGTTTTGTGATCCAAGGCTAACTCATTTGGTACCATCCACCTCTCTGTTCTTCTCCCATTCTTTCAAATAAATTACCTGTCTGGACTCCCCGGGCCATTCATTCAACTCCACATTGTAGTTCTTTTCCCTCTTCTCTTGTCTGTGTAGAGCAGCCTCTGTTGCAGAGAATGCCTTAGCTTTTTCTATATGCAAGGACTTATTAATTTATGAAAATGTAAGTTGAGTGTTGACCATAAACTGAAATCCCAGTTTATTCAGGGCGAGTCCTGTTGCACACTCTTTGTGCTAGTTATGACATGGGTTGCCACTGATGTCTTGATTTTGCTTTTATATTAGATGTATTGCCACGTCTGAGGATTTTTCTTGTGTTGTATTTAGTAAAATCCATCTTGTATATAGCAAAACTACTTTTTAATATTTTGTCTCAGTAAAAAATAATAATGTAAGCACTCATGGACAGTGAACATGAATCACAGTCTTTATAAAGTTTTGCAGAGAATGTCGGAGTGTTTTTGCTTTTTGCTGTCTTCGTTTAGAAACAAAGGATCACAAAATGTCTGTGTTAGAGCTCTGCAGGTTAAACAGAAAACTGCCAAACTGGTCTGTTCAGTATTTAAGAGGAGACAAGAATCAATTAGATAAATTTTTAATTCCAAACCTCATTCTTCTAAGTTGTGTCAGGGCAGATATTGTGAATACTGAATTCAGTGAGATACAGAAAAGCAAGTTGTTTCACAGAGACATCAGAAAAATCGGAGAATATGGATTTGGAAACTTCTGAGCATCAGTACAACACCTATCTGATGTCTAGATAACAACACAGAAATTTCTCCTGTCTCTCTTTCTGTTGTAAAAGACACTTTGGGTATGAGAGTATAGCTAATCACATAACCTTGGAGGGAAATACTTTTGCCAGATTATGATGGCTAAAGATGTATATCTTTCAAGTATATAGCCTTAAGTAAGGAATCAGACAATCTGTCCTGTTAACAGGAGTATTTTGTGGCTGTATATGGCTGCTTGTTCTGCATGATGCCTACGAGCTGCAACCAGCCTTGATGCAGTCATAGATATAATAGACTGAATACTGTCTCATGACAGAAGGTAGGACAGCCTTGCTTATTAATACCAGTGGCCTTGTTTTCCAAGGGACTGCTTAACTGCATTGTGGAAACTGCACCTTTTCAGTGTTTTCCCGTTAGCTAATGCTCACAGCATGGTAAACCAGTTTTTAGGGTTAAATATTAAGGTATTTGAAAGAAATCTTGGACTACACCAATTCTTTCCCTGCTTTGTTTCTTGCAGTTTTAGCAGAGCAAGATAGTGCTGCAGCTCAGCAATATGTTCGTCAGGGATGTCCAACAGCACTCCGAGCTGATCTGTGGGCCCTCATTCTGAATATTTCTAATCAGCCAGAGGTAAGGAACAAAGTGAGAATAAAACACGAAAATTAGGTGAGAACACAAAAGTGCAAGCACATACCTTCTAGTGATCTTTTTCCAAAATAGAAGTGCTCTACTGAGTTGTCACAGAAACTGATAAACATTTTATGATGTAAAAATACTCCATGCTGTTGTGAAGTCTTTAAGGCTCCTTCCTAATTTTTTGATAGATCTATGAGCAAATTACTCATTTGAGCTGGCTAGCTTGTGAGGTTTTCTTATATGATGCTGGCTTTTTCAGAAAGGGGCAAGAAAAAATCCTGGAAAGAAGACTGAACCTCTCTCAATTTCGCTAAGTTTTATACAAAGAAGATGTGTTGTATGTTGTTTCCTGGTTGTTTGAACCTGTCATCATATGCATGTACATATCCTATCAATTTTGTTATATATTACTGCATATAATCTGCATGTGTACAATCAAAAACACTTAAAGAGGAGCTAGTAAGATGTGGATTGTTTTCATACTCCCTTGTACAGCAGCAGTTTTTGTAGTTGATGCAAGTCCTCAACAATGAAATCTTTTGCAGTGTCTGAAGCCTTGCTATAGTCATCATATATCTAATATATCTTAAAAAGTTAAATCCCTATTTAAAATACTTGCAGAACTAGGAAAACTTTGATGCCAGGCCTTTATTTCATCAGTAAAAAATAATATGCATACATATAAATTTGCAGATAAATGTGAGAATNCAGGCCTTTATTTCATCAGTAAAAAATAATATGCATACATATAAATTTGCAGATAAATGTGGCCATTTTCTTGTAGTACTGGGGCTTTTATTGGTAACTACATAGTGCAATCGTAAGATCTTACCCTTAGAAACAAATGTAAATCTTATTCTTTGACAGCTTACCTAAGGGCTTGAAGTTATTTGGACTGGTATTAGAATGACTTAGTTTATTCCTTTTTGAAAAAATAAAATAGGCTTTTGTTTTTACTAAATAAAACAATTATTTGTAGAAGAAGGAGCTGTTGAAATAATAGTGAAATATTATGTCTTATTTAAGAGGGTTAATACCAGATTTAAACTGTGATAGTTTGAATTTTAGAAACATTTATCTTTTTGAGGGCAAAAACATTACAGGTGTGAAATTACTGTTGTTGTTTACATAGCATCTTCTTATATTCTCTTAAATGCTTTATGGTTTAAAAGCATTTTTAACTTAATGAGAAAAATTAAATAATTGAGTAAAAAAGCTGGATGTTCTGTTTTGATTACTGAAAGACAAGATGATAATCAGAAAAATGATAGATTTTTCATCTTATGTTCATGTAAAGCGTAAGTTTTTATGAAAAAATACATTTTCTTAAATACACCTGGACAATTTGGTTATCTTTTTTAAAGAGGAACTAGTTATGTCTGCCTATTAATGTATTTGTGAACCAGACTGCTAGGTCCTTTAAAGTTTAACTCTAGTTTATAGTTCATTTTAATATGTGCTTGATACGCTGATTTTCGTATCAAACACTTCTTTACCTCTTGAGAATAGTTTCCCTGCTGGAGTTGAATTCTGTTGTTGCAGTCATTTCTTGCCTGTAATATTTCTGATTTGGAGTTTTAGCTGTATTACATTTATAGCTGTATAAATCTCTAACTCACATGAACTGTGAATTTCCTTTCTTTAATGTAAAGCATTTTGAGTGTTTGGTATGGGCAGCACTGTGTGTGCCAGCATCCAGTATTGTGCTTTGGGAAATTTTATTCTGTAAAGTTGAGCCTCTGTATAAAGCCAATATACAGCCAAGCAAGGGGTGATAGTAGCAATCCAGCATCATAATCATAAAAATGGTAAACTGGGAGCTCTCTATGCAGGATTATTTGGAAATGCGTAAACACATTGTGTGACAATGAATTGTATATTAGTTTTCATCTGTAATGGTTCATTTTAGAGGAACTGTGTTAAAAGAGCATTTTTAAGGTTGCAAAGACAAACATTTGAAAGGTGCAGAGTGTCACAGTTAATATTGTCTGTGCAAACAATCCAATTTGCTGTATATATATTTTTATGATATGATCTTGAATCACACAATTGTTTGCTGTGTGATCTCTGCCTCATTGCACAAAATAGAGGGAACACACTGAGAATCTGTTTATTTTTTTCTTTCTGTGTGGAGTATTACACGATTGTTTATTCATTGCGTGCTGCTGAAAGAATGCTTAGAAAAAAATTTGCTCATTATCTGATGGACATTTTGTTTTCCCCTATAATTTTTTTGAGTTAATAGGTTGAAAATCATCTGAAAATTCTAGCATGCAAAAAAATAGTGAAGTTTTACCTTACTACAACTTTTACTGAATGTAGTTGCTGAGGTTTAAAAACTTAATAAATAGGAGAAGGAACATTATGTATATTTGTGCCTTATCAGAAGTGGCTTTTAGATTAGGATCAGTCGTCAGAGGTCTCCATCCAAACAGCAGAGAATCCAGAACTGTCGCCATTTTTGACTGGAGAGGGATGTACTTCACAAGTAGGTTTCACAGGTCTCTGGTAAAAGGAGAAAAACTTTTGGACCCTCTTCAAGGATTTACCAGGAGGGACTTCCTTTAACTCTTCTATCTATTTTCTCTTTATGTAATCTCATTAGGATTTGGTTTTGTTTCTGCTGCTGCTATTTCAAAATCTACAGCTCTCCTGATTAATTCTGGTTGCCATTTTTTAGACATCATCCAATTCCCATAACTCTCAGTGTCTCCTTTATAGTCTCCCCAGTGTCAGCCTTTCTTCATATTTCTAGTTCTGTGCTTCACCCACGCATTTTTTCCATTAGATTTGAGAGGCAAGTGTAGATGGTGCAGTCACAGGGCTGAGGGGAATAAAATGAGTCATGAGCTGCCTATAGTTCAGCAGTGAGGATGCAGCTCCAACACCAGGGATTCCATGACTCCACACAGGTGGGCTGTGCATACACAGAGGCTGCTGAGTAATCCAAACCTTAATTTCGAAGGTGAATCACCAGATTCTGCTTAAAGTAGCTTTGCCGGGTTCTGTTGAGAGGTACTGTTCTCTCTTGCCTGTCTGCTACTTTCAGAGCTCCCTTAAGCTCTCAGGTGGGTACAGTGTGAGTGTTGGGGTGAAATTTTGAGATGTGGCTTTGTAAGGTCAGGAGAGCTGATCACTGCAATCCTGAAGTGTACTTTATTCCAATTTGGAAAGATTTGGAGGTGTGGTATGAAACAATATATAACTTTGAGTAAAGCTACAGTCTATATAAAAATGTAACACATTTTTAAAAGCAAAAAGGTTTAAAACCAAGGTTACATAAAGATTTGGCAGACAAAGAAGAAATGTTGAATCGGATGAAGTGGTTTTATAAGGGAAAACATTTTAAATAACATAAGAAATGTAACATGTTTTTGGACACTTATGAAACTTGCTAGTAGTAGTTGTCTCATCTGGAGAAAGAATTGCAACCAATAAATAGTAAAAGGAGATTTGAATCTTTTTTGAAGCCTGAGTGAAGCTTTCAACATATTCCTCCCTATGTGAGAGACTTATTACTGGGGAGTCTTGTGTCTTAAATCTGTGACCAATCTTATTTATGATTTAGATCTAAGGAATAAATTCATTAATACAGCATCAATCACAAGCCTCTGGTCTTACTAAAAGACACGGGGAAGATGCTCTTGTAGCCAAGTTGTGGCTGAAAACCTGGTGTGATTCCCAAACCAAACTTCATTTTACATGACAACAATCACAATTTAAGAGAAAATGAATGGCAAGTAAAGAGCTAAACCCTTTATTCCTAGAATGGTTATGACTGTGTTTGCTTTGTAAGTCCCTTTTCAAGAAGTTCTGATGTATTTCTCAAACATTTTTGCGTGAGTTCCAGTTCAGGGAAATAGCTTGTCCTGGTCGTCTTGGAATCAGAATAGTTTGGGTTGGAAGGGACCTTAAAGGTCATCTAGTTCCATCACCCTGGGCATGGGTTTTGGGTGTTGTTTTGGTTTGTTTGTTTGTTTGTTTTTTAATTCCCTTCTTGTGTTTTAATATAGACAGTCATTTGCGATGGCAAAGAAGCCTTTGGACATTATTCCTCTGCAGTGTTACACTGGATTAAACTACAGTATTAATGCATTAAAGCTCTGACTTGAATATTAGAGTAGTTCTCTGTAGCTTTGAAGAACAGCATGTTATGTTCATACTGCAAATAATTTACATTTAGTAAGTATGTATGATCCTTCCTAAAGAAATAGTGTAATATTTATACCTCCCCTTTTTATTTCTCAAAAGAAAATTCTAAATATTTTCCCTGTGGTAGTCATCAGTACTTAAAAAATATATCTTTTGTCCTCATTTCAACATAGCAGTTTAATAATATATTAATTCTAGTAGTTTCTAAGTGTATACTATTCAGTGCTTCTCAGTTTTGGATTAATACAAAAAACAGTTAAAATGTTACCTAGACTTCATTTTTCCCCTTTTCTCCCTCTCAAAATTTCATCTTAATTCCTTTGTTCTTTAAATCCTCACTCCAGACTTGTCCATTTGTCAAAGAAATAAACAGTAAACATGTAAAGCTTGGAGTATACAAATATTTGTGTGGTGTCCATATAGACACCTTGAAAACAAAGTAGTTTTGTGAAGTGGGAAGGAGCTCTGAGACAGCTTATTTAATTTGTCAACTAGTTCAAATCCCTCAGAAACTTATTCAATTGTAGGCATAGCAGCATTGAGGGATTTGGGAGTTACATGACGATAGTGCAATATTTAGTTTTTTTTTTCCTTTGCAAGTTCTTTCTAAGAGGAAAGGAATAGAATAAGTAAACGCAGAGAAGTGTTTGTTCTGATTCTTCCCCATCATTTCATCCTTGTGTCTGTTCTATAGACATTCAGGAAGTAATTGGAGTTTAAAAAAAGTGTGAGTTCTTTGTACTCTTTACAAGATTTTTTCAATAATTATGATTTCATTGTTGCACATATTTAGGCTGTTCAGAGGTTTGTATTAGTTTAATGTCAAATATTTGCAGAACCTCCCTAATGCTCAAAGACAGAACCTACCGGTGAAGAAGTGCATGAAAATAGAGGGTAACAAAGAAATAAAGCCTAATGGTTTTGAGCATTGAAAAGTTTTTAGGTGTAGAGAGAACCAAAGGTTGGAAGAAATGGATCTTTGGTTTGAACTAGTCCCTTCATTCTTACTTTTTAGTTATCTAAAGGGGAGCTCATTTTAAATGTCTCAAGATCCTGAGATTAGCTCAGTTAGTGAGATCCTCGTGCTAATAGCACTAAGTTAGTTTGTGGGTTCAATGCCCACATGGACCATTCACTTAAGAGCTGGACTTGATGATCCTTGTGGGTCCCTTCCAATGCAAAAAGTTGTGTGAATTTTGGTGAAGTCTCAATTCTTAGGGCTTAAACTAGAATAAACCATGACAGAATAAATATGAAGTGATTTTTTCAGATGAATCCTTGCTGCTTTTTTTTTCAGTTGCTGAAAATTGAATTTGTTGGTTTCAATATAAATTAAAGTCATATCTCAGACTGATGATGGTAATATTTTTAATTTTAGGATATCTTGTATTATGAACAGCTTAAGTCAAATGTGATTCAGCACGACCTTTTAGTGGACAGCCTGATTTATAAAGTAAGTAGTTCCCCAAACAGTGATTAAGTGATTTGTATACTTATCCACTGGTATCTTTTTTGGGTTCTTTTAACAAGGAAAATGTTAGATTGGTTTTAAGGAGAGTAAGAATAATTAGTATGAACTTATTATTGTGAACTCAATCCTTTTGCCTGAATTGTCTCTTGTGGAAGATATTTGAGTTGAACTCTTAAGCTGCAAAGAAATGGTACCTTCATTTGAAGGAGTAACTGGTTTAGGGAGAAAGAAAGAACAGGCTATGATAGCTTCTGTTTCAGGTTTTTACTCTGAATACTTCATCATCATGTTAATACAGTATTTTTTAATTATAAAATATGGAACATAAACTACAGTTCTTTCATGATTTAGTGGTGAAACTATCTTCTTCCACTGTGTAAAGTTTAGCCTCCCTGGAGTCTGAAGAGAGGTATTTTGGCTTCAAACTGCTGTTTTGTTTTGTGGTTTTTTTAGGATGTAAAGCTGACAGCAAGCAATGATGACTACTATTTTGTATTTGAAGATTATTTATATCAGGTATGTAACTATTTTTTGGTTAGCAAAGCTAGGAAGTATATTCCCGTGGGATTGTATCATCTCTGGAGTAAGGACTGCCTTTGTCCTGGCAGAGTACAGACGGACAGATGCGTCTGTTTAGTGCATTCCATATACTTTCCCTTCTGAATAACAAACTTGTACTCTTAAATAGATTAAGCAGGACTACAGTGAAGACCCTACAAAATGTCTCACCAGTGCAGTGAGCAGGAAAATACGAAGTCAGCCATATTCTTCCCCTTTCCAGCTTTGCAATAAAAAGAACAATTAAAAGCTGTGGCACACAGAGAAAGTAAGACTTGAGAAGTATATTCAGGGTTTCACATTAAAAAAATTGCTTTAAAGTGACCCACTGCAATAAGTATAAAAGATTTTGTATGGATATATTTTTAATTTAGAAACACTGATTCTAAATAAGGTTGAATATGTATATGTTACTTTTAGGATTACTCCCATTCTAAAGCTGCTTCTAGTAATGGGGTACCCAACTAATTTATAAAGAATTATCTTTGGTTTTGCCTGTCAAATGCCTTTAAATAGGAGATTACATCTATGAATTTCTTAATATGTTGTTGATTGCAGTGTCATCATAAATGTCGTGCAGCAAACTTAACATTCCCACAGTGCTTTTCATTTCATTAGTCTCATCGGTTAGGTTAGACTTGGTTAATTTTTTGGTTTAAAGCTATGTGAAATTAATAATTTCTTCTTTGATTTGTACATGTAAAACTGCTAGTAATTTAACTAGTTAAGAAACTGTTCTTAAAGCTGCTTATTCCATATAGGTATAAAAATATGCACTACTATTTAAGCATACTATTCTATCATGTCTACATATAATTTAGCATATAGGCATTTAAACATTAATACTTAAAACCTTGTGAAATTAGACCCTTTTTACTTAAAATAGTTATAATATTAAGATCTGTATTCCAATCTGTTCCTGAATTAAAATTTGAAAACTGTCTGCATAATGATGATTCAAACATTGAGTTTACTGAATTTATGTGTAGGAGTTTTTCTTGATTTAAGGGTCAAGATGATCATTATTGTAACTCTGTGTCTTCATTATGGGATGTGAAAATCTTATTCCTGGTTCATTTGTAACATAGACTATTAAGGCATATTAATTAGTCATTAACTGACAGTTCCATTGGACACAGAATTATAAGCTATGATGGAGTATGATCTAATATACCATATAGTCTTTTCTTTTAAGGCCATCAGAAGTAGATTTTGTTCGTCATTCTCAATAAATAGCACAGTTGAATGTTTTCATTTTTTAAATAACTGTATTAAGTAAAAGAATGACTATAGAATGAAAATCATAAAAAAGGCTAAACTGTCTTCAGTAATTCGAAGGAGGGTCACCAAAAATCTTTGAAAAATTATGTGTCTAGTTTTACTGCAAGGCTTTCAGGCAAAGAATATCTCAAACTTGTAATTATTTGTTGCTCTAGTTTTGTTTACTACTTCATGGTATTCTTCAGCCTCTTCTCTAGTAGAAAGCTATGCATTTTCCTTGATAATTTCATCTTCCAACCTAATTTGCAAATGCTTCGCTGCCAAATTATTTTGTTCTATAGCCCCTGGAAAAATTGTGAGGCATGAGTCATTCTGATATGGGATATTATTTATTGATTTAATATGATAACTGGAATTAAATATTGGCTAAATAAAATAGGTAATGAAAATGTTAGTTTAAACCAGATACATTTTGGACTGGTTTTGTGGTTTTTTTCCCAGGACTAGTTACTGCCTCATTTCCAAATCAATGAGCAGTGTGTGTCATGTGTCTGTGTGTTGCTTAACAGATAAAGCATCCATGAAAACAAGGAAATTGGGGCTTAAAATAATGACGAGGATATTTCATTGGGTTATTGGTACCTCTTTAGCAGCATGCAGTCCTTTTCAGGAAGAACACTGAAATGAAGTAATTTATTTCCTTTAATATCTTTGCTTTCTTTACTCCAAAGTTTACGTGTTTTTATTACTTCTTTATAAATATTGAAATAAAGTACACTTTTAATAAAGTAATTTCTTTTTGATAAAAGCTTTGGCTTTGCTTTTGTTTCTTTCCCTCAGTTTTAATTTTTTTTTATAAATATCCAGTAGTTTGCCAAATAATTCTGTACTTTAAACGAGGTTTGTGTATTGTTTTCTTTAGCACTATCATTTTGTTAATGACAGAAATAACACATGTATTAATAAATTTGTAAATTCAATATTTCAGGGCAGAGGTTCAATTTGAATACCTGAGTCTTACATCCTGCAATGCAAAGAACCTCACCCAGCAGGTTTTAGGTATAGGCATAACTTAGTTTGAGCTGGCGTCTACTCTTATAAAGATGCATAGTCTGAATTTAAAGACTTCCAGATACTGGTACTGGATACTCTATTCCTAAAAAAGGGGGCCTCAGATTAAGGTTACATACTTTCCCCTGTGAGAGAATATAATTTATGTCCTTTTCAGATTGGTTTCTTATTCTTTCACCTCAGTTAACATACACAGAGAATTAAATTTGCCTGTGTATTGTTATTGTCAGTGATATTTTGGCAGCTGTGAAAATGATTGTGCATTGCACAAAAATAATATTTAGCTTAAACTGCTTGAGATAAAGAAACTGTTTATTTTTTATAAGATATTTGTATCTGAGAAATAGTTTTGACATTCAAAAAAGGAAAAGAAAAAAGTCTCAAAATATGACTTGCTTTCCTTAAAAAAACCCGGAAAGGCAGTAATGTTCAGATGTTTCATTTTGCAGGTTTCCTTTTGACAAATGCTGATATCTGGAAGACTTTTTCACTAATTAGTGGGAAGGAAAAATCCATTCATTTTTATTCTCAGTAGATTAAGTAGTGAAACACTATTTAAAAACTTTCAACCTTTTACACCTTGACTACAGTTAAAAGAAACAAACAAACTCTTAAAACCTGTGAGAGCTGAGGGATTCAGGTGTGCCGAAGTCAGCAGCAGGTTGAAGTCTGACTTATGTCTGCCCTCTCGTGTGCATTTTTGGTAGTGCACTTTCTGGTTGCATGAAAACTTGAAGATTTTAAAATACAATTATTACCTTTTTTTAAAACTCCAGATAGGATGAGATTCCTTACTGCAATTTTTTTCTATGAATGCTTTTACTATTTTATTTTATACTCATTTGCTGTAAATACTGGATTTTTCATTTATGTAAATAATTAAACCCATTAATATACTTTACAGTGTACAATGTGCATTTCAGAACTTTGGAATACAAGGTGAACATTATTATCTGTAATCTTTGAAAGAGCTAAATTTCATGCAAGCATTTTGTATAGATCCTGGGACTGAAAACAAGTGTAATCATCAGCCTTCTGGAACTGCACACATCTAAAATGTAAATGTTTCATTTACTTATTCACTTACTAGGACTTCCCCAGATCATAGTAACTGAACAGAAAAACACTCAAGACATCGAAGCAGCATGGACAGTCACTACTGTTGTGACAGAAGGGGATAAACACTTGGCAAGAGGGAAAGAAAAGGGTTGGAGAATATGGGTATTTAACAGACAAGAAATTAATGTGAAGGTAAAATCACGGCAAGTTCAAAGAGCCTGAAAATTTGAACAGGAAAATAAACTAAATTGTTCAAGAGCTTATTTGCTCTCTTCAATAGCATCTCATAGGTGCCAAAAAGGGCATTGCTTTGTTGATGCAGTAAGTCAGCTGACTTTCATATGCTGTCTTTTCTACAGGTATTACTCTGTTTTTCCCGAGATACATCTGTCTTGGAGCACTTCACTTACAGTAGTGCCACCCCACCCAAATCATACATACAAGGTAAAAGCAGTTGTTTTAAAAAAAGTCATGTCGATTTTTGTTGGCTATGCAGTTATACAGGATGTGAATTTGCTTTGTGTTCATTACACATAGCAGACTGCAGATAAAAGAATGTTAATAAAACTAAGAGTATCCAGTTGACTTCTGCACAGATTGTTAGGACATTTTAGAAGCTGATCACGTAAAGGGCAGGTTGCAATGCTGTTCTCCTACTGCAGTTTTCTGTCTATAATTCTGCAGTGTTTTACCAAAAGAAATGAAACACAACTATGACAATGTAGTAAAATCTTGGCGACGTCTGTCTTCATTAGAGCTAGAAATTTTAATATACAGTGTTGTCCTCTGCAACTTCAATAAATTTGGCGGCTGGAAGTGGTTTTAGAATGTTGTCTTCCCAAAGCAGTGAGTTTTGCAGGTATTTGTAGACAGGAGTAGAACATGTTGCTGGAGAACTGTGGGCTCTGTTCAAAGGTGTGGAAGAGTAGAGCCCACTTAAAACTGTTTTTTTTATTTTAAAAGCATGACATCTTCAGGGTGTTAGCTTATTTTTGGATGTTCTTTGGCTTAGGTTCTCATTATTTTTCTTAACAATCTTAAATTCATTGGTTCAGCATTCTCTGCCAACTTCTAATGCCATACCTTTGGACACTGTTTTTGTGCTTCTTAGAGCCTCACCTGCCTTGACTTTACCCAGAGGTTCCTAATTTTGCCTTCCTTCTTGAGTAATCCAATCACTTTTTTTTCCATGTACCTTTACCTTCTACATTCCTGTTTTCTTCCTTGGTCCTTGCCTGTGTATTTAGCCAAATGTAATCCCCAAGTATTTTTTGAGCAGGACCTCTGCTGTCAGTTTTCCTCTTGCTGCCTCTTATGTCACTAGAAGTAATGTTCATTTTCTAATTTTTTAATTCCTTCTTTATTGCTTTTGAGTGTTTTCTCTCTCTTTAACTGAATTAGGGAGTTTTCTTTACCTGCTTCTGGAGATGAGCAAATGGCTCACCTGGGAGCAGAACAGCAGTGGGGTCCCAGGTCTCACTTCAGACACAGAGCCATGGCAGCCCAGAAACACAGCTCTGGCTAACATCCTACTTTATCCCTTGACAAATCTGGGGAATGAGGTTGCTGATATCTAAACCTGTGCACTGTAAATCCAAAAGGCTTGTAGGTCCTATTTTTGGCTGATTTTCCAAGGGATGTGCTTGCTAAAAATACTCTCCCTCCAGATTACAACTCCTGACTACACAGCAAGCAAACTATTGAAAGGAAAAGGAATAAATATTTTTTAGTTTAATGAAACAATTAATTTGTATGATTGGAGTAATAGGCAAGAGTTTTGCATGTAATTTTTATTTTAATTCAGTCAATTCATGCTACAGGAAAATAATAAAGTCCAGATTCCGTTCAACCTGACAAAAGTTCCCTGTGCTAAATTCTTCTGTGTAGAGTGAACAGAATATACAAGAGATCTAAAGGATCTCTGAGTATTCTATAAATTTTCATGTAAGTAATTACACTTTTTATCTGAATTTTCTCATTTTAAAACTAAAATTATTGCAGGTTTTAATTGATGTACAATTATGCATAATAACACCTTTATATTTCTAAATAAATTGTTAATTTTTAATCATGGATTTTTTATTATTAGATTCTATACTTAAAGTATGGTTTACTAATATAATATGTTCATTTTGCAGGTAAGATTAAAAAGTTATGTGGTCAGTCTATATAATCAGTGATTTTCTTGACTTACTTAGTCCTTTGTATCTAACAGATTACTTAAATATTTGTGTGTTCTTTTAGAACTGTACCATCCATCTTCCTCTCTGTTGCATGCCTAATGAAGCCTTGAATATTTTTTATCTGTGCTTGTATCTGTTTAAATGCTTTTCCAGTCCATAGGTCAGGCTGACCTTAACCTTATCCCCTCATAGAGCTTCGCTGTCTTCAGGGTCTGCAGCAAACATCTTTAGAGCTCCTGAGACACACCCAAATAAAATCTCTATGGAACAGCATTGCTGAAATTTTTCTCCTCTATTTTGTTGTTTTTGTTGTTTTGTCATCCTTTATTGGTGCTGCATTTCAGTTTTATATCGGACACTGTATCTGTCCTATTGCATTGATTGCTTGTTTTAGACAATTTTTGTAATTGTAACTTAGAATCTACTTTTTTAATTTAAATCCTTACACCTTTTAACAGCTTAATCACATTTTCTTTGTGGTTTGATGGTTCACAGGGAAACTGGGAATGGAAGAGTATGCTGTTTTCTATCCTCCAAATGGTATGAATTGTACTATTGCCTCCTCTAGTGGTAGATTGTAAAGATACAGGATTTTTTTCTCAAATATGTGATAACTTCTTTTTCTATTACATGTTATGTTTTATTGTTATTCTGTGAAATTCAGTAATTTAAAGGCGTGCAGTGGACTGAAGTTGCTCCAAAACCACATTCAGCCACGTGTTAGTAGTCACATAAAGCGTTTGTCTCTATGTGGGAAGGAGAAGGAAAATAGGTTGTGGTGCAGCAGCTTGTATTGCAGTCTTGTATCACCGCTAATGGATCTGAATGATGCATGCTGAGCTTGGCTGACCTCACAGCTTTTCAGTACTCAACAAACCACACCCTAAAGACTTGTTCTTTCAAAGTATGTGCCCATATTAAAAATTCAGGCATAACTAATGATGTAATTTTCAGTTAATATCATTGCTGTTGCTGTAACTTCAGTCATTAAAATTATTTTTTTCAGTTCTTACTTTGACCACCTCAGTTGCTGCCTATTGAATTCTTTTCCTGGTCTTGTGCTGCATTTGTGTTTTACATTCAAGGTCTTTGCTCTTGCTTTCAAGGCCTTGTGTCACCAATATTAAATCTGTGTCCCTGGCCATGTCTTTTGTGTGTCAGAGGAGTCAGTTGCTGCACATAATTTGTTCTCCCTTCTTCCATGTTTGCCTCCATGAATCCTTGCAGCTTTGTAGCCATGAAGCATTGTTCTTACCTTTTGCCAAAGCAGCTTCCTCTTACCAGTCCTTTATAAAAACTAGTGAATGGGAGCTAAAAGCAGCTGGAAAGGAGGAGAGAGCTGTCGTGCTGCAACTGCCAAGTACAGTAAATGTTTTATCTGAGTACTACATGAATTACTGGAGGTCTTGGCCTCCTTTTTTTTCCTGCTCCATTCTGGTCATTGAATGACATTTACAGGTTGTCATTTATCTGAAATTAGGTTCTGATATCAGCAAAGCTTTTACGTAACAACTTCATGGGAACTGAGCTTTACTTGGCTTTCTAGGAACTATAGCTTGTGTATGAGCATGTAATTGGTTGTACTGAAATAAGAGATACTGTACTTAAATAGTTAACAAGATTGAGATCTATGCAGGGGCCATAACAAGGCAATATTTTATTCCTGTGGTAGGCAGAATACAGTTAATAACTTGGGGTGGAAATAATTCTTTTTACATGGATAAAAAGGACTATAAAAGAACAAAAAAAGAAATATTTTTGTTTTGTAGGTGTAATTCCTTTTCATGGCTTTTCAATGTATGGTAAGTGTGACTGTGGTAAGCGACCTCAGGATTGCTTTTTATCATATTGCAGTTTAAAGCTGTATGT
This sequence comes from Sakesphorus luctuosus, assembly GCA_013396695.1. Classification (NCBI taxonomy): domain Eukaryota; kingdom Metazoa; phylum Chordata; class Aves; order Passeriformes; family Thamnophilidae; genus Sakesphorus; species Sakesphorus luctuosus. The sequence goes on from VWZD01001701.1 coordinate 1,505,923, forward strand.
ACTGTTCTGCAACTTTTAAACTTGTGTGTATGATTTTATGTTTCTTTGTGGATAGACTGTTGTGTATAATTTTGAAAATTCCAGGATGTTTCTATTGACTTATAGCTCACTACTGTGCAGAAATTCCTTCTTTGAGAACTAATAGCTGAGCTAAGCTATGCATCTTAATGTGTGTGAATAGAGGGATAGATTCTGTCAACAAAATGCTCTTTTCTTGTGTTTCACTTTTGGGTAGACGTAGTTACCTGTGAAGAGAGTTCTTAAAACCATGAGTTGTGTGACAGGCCTGTTGCTGTATCCATTTGCCTATAAGAGGTATTAAAACAACATTACATAATAGAATGGTTGCTACTTTACTGCACAGAGGAAAGCACAAAAATCAACAAGATTTTTAGGAAAAAAGCAGAAAAATCTCCTTGGGTTTCAGATGTTACAAGGCACCTACTGCAGATGAACTCCAGTAATGTGAGACTAGTTTTCTTGGCTTTTCATTTTTTTCTTTTGATTTATCAAAGGTATTTATGGCAAGCAGGTTTTAAGATTATATTTAAAATGCCATATTTTACTAGTAATAAGTTTAACGATCACACAATCATTAAAATCACACAATTTAAATATAAGATGCAAATTTGAACCTGAGTAAGGAATCTGAAGTCTTTGAACTGGTGAACACTTTAGTTAAAACTCCTCCATATGGACTCACTAGGAGGCTTTCACTTGATCTGGGTGAACCCCTTTTCAAAATGTTTGGATTTGACTCTGCCCTTGAGAACAGTGTCTCCCAAACTTGGGTGTGTGTTTTGTTTCCTCCCTCCTGTCCTTCCTCTTTGCAAAGGCTCAGAATATGCTGGTTGTGAGAAGGAGGGAATCTGAAAAGTCAGGCAGCAGAAACATGGTAACTCCAGTGTAACTCCAGGCTGTGGATGCAGTGGCTGGGACCAAGCAGAACATTCTCTGTATTCCATGCTGTGCTGCTATATGAGGACGTATCTGGGTCCTCATGTAAATCCTATACACTTTTTCCTGTTTGCATGCACACATTTGTGGGGTGCCAGCTGTCAGAGGCTATTCTGTTACCCTCCTGGCCTTCATGTACATAAGCATGCTGCCAAGTCTCCCCCCTCCAACTTCAATCATGAAAAACATAAACACTGGTAACACCCTCTGCTTTTCTTACCCCTACGTAAGTATATGTTTCTGTGAACATCTCACCCTACCTTAGCACCCCGCCTCTCATATACAGACCATTTTCGTTATTAAGCCACTTTCTCTGATATATAGATATGAAAATAAATTCACACATGCATATATCCACATATATATATGTATAAATGTACATATATCTATGTCATATGTATATATATGTACACAGTGAAATGTATCCATATCCCTAGCTTGTGTAAATAAAACTGGAAGGGAAGGTGAATAGAGTAGGTGTTAAAATGTAAGTTGTCCTCCAAAATGAGTGCACCTGTAAAATGAAGCAGTCAGCATGATAAGTGAACAGATAAAAAGGCTGTTCACAAAAATGCGTAAGGAAAACTGTCTGGGAAAATGCACTGAGTGAATGGAGTATCAGTCTAAAGGGAGCTGGTTATGTTTGTACAGCATATACATTTAACAGATTTATCTGTATGCTAGACTTTCACAAAATGACAAAAATTTGAGAGCTGCTGCTTTACAAATCTAGCCAATTCTTATTTTAAGTCAGTTGTACTAAAAGACTTCTAAACAGTAAACTACCAAATGTCCATGGGTTTACAGCTCTAGTGAGCAATAAACAGGTCTCTATCAGTTTGTCATATTTATGTGATGTTATTGTGGCAAGTAAAAGCTGTTTTTTCAACATTTTCATTTTCACTACATCCGTCCCTGAGCAGTCTTACAAGAGAACTAAGGAGCTGGTCACTAACCTCAGGGGACATTGGAAGTTACAGACAGTTGAATCAAAAACTTGCACTGTTCAACATCCTGTTGCCCTACACCCCAGAGAAGTTCTCCTTAAAGCATATTTCATATGGTTCAGAAACCTGTAGTAAGCAGTCCTTATTAGTTTAGATTTTTAAAATATGTATGACTATTACCTAGAATGTATCATACTCGTTTTACTTTTTACATTAAATGATAGTAGTATTCTATAACAGTCTTTCTCAATAATTGGGTTTTTATTGTTTTTGTAAATTGTGCTACTATAAACGACTTGGTTTTTCCTCATAATTCATGCACTTAATCATTGAACTCTTTTAGCAGTTTACAGTGTTGAGTCAATTATAATTCTTTTATCCTTTCAGTTGCTCCACTTTGTTTTCTGTACCATGAACCTTCCAAATTGTATCAGATATTCCGTGAGATGTATGTGCGTTTTTTCTTCAGACTCCATTCCATCTCTTCTCATCCCTCTGTAAGTTGTTAGGAATTGAAGCCACTCACTTGATATTCTGTTTGCTATGGAAGAATAATATACAGTAGCATGGTTTTCTATGTAATTGAAATGTATTCTTTTAAATATAATAAAATATTTCAGGCAAGTTTCGGAAAATTATTAGGTAATTCCAGTGTGGATATCATTGTTTTCTATGTCAGTGTGAGTCTTCACTACAGAATATCATGTACCTTATTAAATAGTAAGTTCTCATTTTATGAGCGTGTGGGGTCTTTTATGAGTCAAGTTTTTTTAATGTAACAGGTGTCTCAGTTCAAGGAGTCACTAAATACATACTCTCTTTCATTAATGACATGTAAGTGCACAATGAAGTGTTGTCCAAGGTAGGGGGATTAAAATATAGTCTTATCTATACAGATACTGTATCAATAATATCAAAGTAATGTGTGTTTGTTTGACTGAAGTATCTTGGTGTGACAGCATCTGCACTAGTAGATAAATTTAAATATTTTGGTTATGTTTATGATCAGGACTGGCTCTCTTGAGTGTAAGACAATTGTAGAAATTGGCTTATCTTCTATTTCTGAAGAATAAAACATAGTAAATATTACTCTTTTTCCCTTCAAAAAGTGCAAAAGAGTTATATTGCTTTTTGAAAACATTTCCTGGTTGAAGGAAAATCCTTTCCTTGATATACCATTTCAAGGCTGTGCACTGTGCTTTCCATCATTAATTGCAGGGAAACAGATCAAATAGGAGTCTCTTCATTTCCATGGTAATTTTGAAAAGTGTTTATGTATAACTTTTTTGTAGTTATCCCCATCGCTGTTTGGTTTTAGCTATGAGAGATACTTTTTATCACATTCTCTATTTTTAGTGCAACTGAGTTTCATTTTTTCAAAGTGGAAATATTTCAAGTAGTTCATGTTACAATAAC
>VWZD01001702.1:0-54746 GCA_013396695.1 Sakesphorus luctuosus
TTTCCTTACAAGTTATATTGCTGGCAGCACTACAAACTGGACCAACTCTAACACGTTGTCAGTGATAACATTTAATCAGAATGGTTGTACTTAGCTAATAACAAAAATCCAAAACCAGAAACACACTCCAAAAAAAGAACAGCAACCTGAGCCTCAATGCACAACACAAACAGCCTCCTCCACCACAACACAAAAATTCACCAGGACTAGAAAAAACATAAACACACTAGTTAAAAAAAGCGCAAAAAGCTAAAAGAAAAAAGACAGCGTCTTTCCACTACCATACATTTTAACTCACCAAGATAAGGGACTGCACACCTGAAAGCAAACCACTAACATCACTGAAGGAAGTGGGAGCAGATAGGGCAGCTCACTGTCTACCCACACATAGAAATGGCATTTCTCCTCATTTTTTGCTCCTGTTCAAGCTCTTTTTATACTCTTTTTTTCTAAAGCAATTTCAGTAACTATAGTCAATAATAGTTTCTAGGGTGATAGACAGGTAACACAGGCCTTAGAGTTGGATCCCCTTGNGGCTGTGGCTGTCACCTCAGAGGATATCTGGGTGAAAAAGAGACAAATTTAAGTGGCGCATCTGAAAACTCAGTGGATACTTTCATAGGCATTTACAGGGCTATTCCAGGACACTGCTTTTCACGCTAGTAATTCTGAAGATAGTACCTTAGCCCTCCCTCCCTTCCTCTATCCCTCTCTGGGTCACAACCCCCAACTGCTTGGAAAGCTGGGTGTATGAAGCCACCTTCAACATACAGTAGCTTCACCTCAAGACTTCAGAAAACTGATAAAAAACCCCTAGCTGCTGAAAAGATGAGCTAGAAACACAGAAACAGACACCACTACTCAAAAAAACCCAAAATACAAAAGTGCCCTACCATCTCTGAACATGGAGCACAAAATGACTACTTTAAGAATTAATGAATGAACTAATTAATAACTGAAATACCTCTGAATTTAAGAATATCCTCTTCATTGCCAAACACTAGGCTGCTTCCTAGAGACTAAAAAGCTCATTTAAAACAACTGAAGGAACTCCTAAGATCCCAATCAAAGAAAGAAAGGGAGAGCTCTTGACCCCCTGAAGCCCAGGAAGTGAGTGAAGTCCCTGTGTGAGGCTGGGGCTTATATACCCCTGGCCACACCCACTCCCCTTTCCACGATGCACCTGGGCAAGGGAGGAGCCAAATGCCAGTAGGTATAAAGGCTCACTAAGGAGCTATATCAACTTCATTTTTCTGGCTTGAATTTGGGAGGGGTAAAGGGTTTGTCCCTTAATGAGGTTGCTGCTGCTTTTTTTACTTCAACTGCTGCGTCCACCAAAATGCAGCACTCCAGGTAAGAAGTTAAACTTTTTGTTTTGGGGATAGGGGTAGAAGGAGCTCAACAACCTACAAAGCTATGTTAGAAAGTAATTCATGGAAAAAGACAATGGGAATTAGGCATAAGGAAGGTGAATAAGGGTCAGTTTTATCTTTGTGGCTTTGAAGGTGATGCCTAAGGGTTTTAGTGTGCATTGTGTAGATCTTTTTTTGACTTACGTAAATTAAATAAGTTTTCCTAAGTGTCTCACAGTTTTGGTGGCATTTAGAAGTTACTAAGCCCTTTCTCACACCTTCCTGGACTTTATTGTCACGTGATCAAGGGCACGCTGTGTTGAGGAACACCTGCAAGAACTCCAACTGAGACAGTAATATAGCTTGAAGACACAACAGAAGATTAAGTTCAGAGCCCTCGGAGGGGCTCCAAGAAGCAGTTCTGAGAAGTTCTGAGAGTGGGTAGCAGGGGAGAATGCTACCATGGGGTGGCTGTAGATATTGCATGTGTTAATTATTTCAAGTTACAGAAACTGTAACATTTAATTGCTATTCAGGTGCACCTGGAAGCTTCTAGTAAAAGGGCTACTTTATTTATCTATTTGGCTCCACTAGTATTATTTGGAGAGTCTTTTGCAGGAGTTTAGGCATGTGGAGGTTTTGGGGGTTTTTTGCTTTTTCTTTTTAGTGTCATTTTACTGAAGGGCTGGTAGGATTTTGTAACAAAGATTTCACTTTGTTTAATGAAGACAGTTTGTTTTTTGTTCTGTGCCCACCCAGAATTCCTGCATCTCTCAGAGCATCTGTCATGCCACTGTTTGAGAAATGCTTCTCCTTGGGAGTGCAGCACTGGGAAGCAGGAAAAGGGACAATGCCATGTACTGTGCCTTCCCCACCCTGAATGCCAGTGCTTATTCTGTCCTGACCCATGCCTGGGCAGTGCAGCAGAGCAGGGACAGGAGGGGGGGAATTTCTGGGGGTAGCTTTGATGCACCTTGTCTTTTGAAGCAGAACTGAGCATATGTGCCTGTGGGAATCACCAAATGCTCACAGGGACTGCCTGTAGCCCCAGGAACAGAAAAAGCAACTTAAGGTATCAAGGAAAGTTTCCCATAAGATAATGATACCTTTAAGGGACTTTGTGCTTTGAATTCAGTGGTTTTGGTTAAGTCTCTATGATCTTGGAGGCATCGGTTGTCATTTACAGATTTGGAACCTGCATTTCTGGTTTTGTCTCTATGGTCTGTAAAGTTTTACCTCTCAGTTCTGGGAAGGGACTCTTTGGTTCTGGTTATCTGTACTGTCTTGGGTGTACTGGCTCTCAGCAGGGGGTTCAGATGCTCTGGTTATGATTTAATCTCCATGGGGTACAGAATACCCCAGCTGGGCCATTAACAGCTCCACATTAGTCTCTCTGGACTTGGAGGTGCAGGCTGTCAGTTCTAGACTCACTTTCTATGGTCTTGCATGGATCTACTTGCAGTTACAGAATGGGACTCTATTGTTACAGCATTGTTTTTATGGTCCTGGAGTTCTTATCTCTCAGTGCTGGCTTAGGAGTCTTAGAATCTGGTTTAGTCTTTGTTTTTGAAGGTCATCCTCGTCATCTTCAGTGCTCACACCTGGGGTTGCTCCAAGCCCTTGTTATCCTCATTGCTCGCCTCTGGGGCTGCTCCAAGCCCTCGTTATCCTCATTGCTCATCCCTGGGGCTGCTCTGCATGTCAGGGGAGGGTGGGTGAAGCCACAGGTGAGGAGCTTGGCACACCTTAGGGATGGTAAGTAGTGGAGTTGTTGGAGCTTGGCCTATGTGCTGCTGCAGTCATTCATTGATTTTGGGTTTTTTTCTTACAGTTAAATAAGACAGGAACATGGAGACGGCAGGAACCTCTGAGCCAGCCCAGATGCAATTCCCTTCTGTCAAAGACGAATTTGCATCCTCAGCTCTGGGAAAGATAAGTGGAGGGCTGCGACACAGAGAGGGGATGAGAGTCGGGTCCAACTTTGCTCCTTGTTAGGATGGATTTTTCAAGTTGGTGTAGCAAAGTGTGTATGCCATAACAGGTCTTTAGACCATATCAGGGGAACTTGTCTTGTTTTTTGTCATTGGGGCAGGGTGTGCAGGGCAGAGCAGTTCCGGTCTGGGTCAAGTCCTTTGTCTTCTCTGTGTGTTCTGTCATTGGGGTCAATTCTTTTGGGTGACAGGTTTGTCTCACAATTGTGTTGCACACTTGGTGTTCTCACAGGTACGAGGTGTCTGTCTGTGCTTGGCCTGGAGCTGCTCTGCCCTGCTCTCTAGATGGGTGGGGAGGTAGAATATTGCTCAGAGTGTAATGTTAACACATGGATTACCTTAGTTTGTTGAGGCAACGGCTGTACAGCCATATAAGATGGGGCAGGTGTTCCAAACTTGTGTGCAGTCCTTAGGAGGTGGGTTTTGTAGAGCTAATGGGGCTTTCCTAGCAGGGCCTTGAAGGTGGGTTGTCATTTGTCTTACTGCAGGCTGTGGTTGGAGTGTTCATGAGAACTTTTAAATTATTAAGCTTTTAGCGAGTACCTAGGTGACCTGACTAATTTGTTATTTCTGTTTTTCTGCTGGCAACCAGACAAGAAGTACCCTAGAATGAGACAAGCTTGAATGAAGCAGCCTAGGAATAAGGTGGGTCAGTTCTCAGTGCTGGATGAATGATGTCAATTTTGTCTGTAGGAGTCCTTTGTCTTGAGGTTTCTTGTCTTTTAGTTTCAAGCTGGGATGAAATCTCTATTGTGGGCTCCTGGCATGGAAGGGGAGATCAGCAAGGTGAGAATTTTACTCCCAATCTGAATTTATTGTTATTTTTAGGGTGTTGTCTATTTGGACAAACTATGCATGTCTGTTGTAAATTTTTTCTCACAGGTGGTAAGCAAACCTACAAGCGTCTGCTCAACGTGATGAAGGCCTGACCGATGAGAGGTCGAGGTAAAGAAGCCTCAGGCACTTATGTGGCAACGATGCAATGCACTATGAGGAGGTAGGTCAGTATGCGCCTCAGCGTCCATGTTTTCTTTGCAGCACTATTCTGTCCACTGGGAGGGGCACAGCGACACATCAGTGAGGGCTGCGATGGCGCTCGGTTGTCTGCGTCTCACCTGGTAAGGAATCCCTAAGTATTAGAGAGCTCAGTAGCATCTGGAACAAGAGGAGCCTTTCAGGTGAGTTGAGAGGTAGTGAGGAGGAGCTAGAATGTGAACCTTCAGAAGTGTCATCTGACTTCGTCTCTCACTCGCTAAGGTATCCCCTGAGGTGACAGTTGCAGCCTCCAACTCCAGTCACAGCCAGTGACCCAAGGACCTTGGCACGCTTCAGGGAGAGGGCGAGTTGTGGAGTCGTTGGGGTTTGCCCTCCGTGCTGCCCAAGTCCTTCACTAATTTCAGTTTTCTTTCTTGTAGTTGAGTAAGGCAGTAACCGGGAGACCTCAGGAACCTCTGAGCCAGCCCAGACCCCCTTGCTTTGTGTCAAAGATGGATTTACATCCCCAGCTCTCAGAAAGATAAGTTGAGGGCTGCGACCTGCAGAGGGGATGGGAGTCGGGTGCAAGTTTGTGCCTTGCCAGGAGTGATTTGTCAAGGTGGTCTAGTGAAATGGTTATCCCAGAACAGGTCCTTAGAGCACATCAAGGGAACTTGTCTGGCTTTTTATTATTGGGGCAGGCTGTACAGGGCCAAGCAGTTCTAGTCTGGGTCAAGTCCTTTGTCTTCTCTGTGTTTTCTTTCATTGGGGTTGACTCTTGTTGGTGACAGGTTTGTCTCAATATTGTATCGCACGCTTGGTGTTCTCACAGGTACGAGGTGTCTGTCTGTGCTCGGCCTGGAGATGCTCTGCCCTGCTCTCTAGATGGGTGGGGACGTAGAATATTGCCCAGAGTGTAATGTTAACACGTGGATTACCTTAGTTTATTGAGGCAATGGCTGTATGGTCATATAAGATGGGACAGCTGTCCTGAACTTGTGTGCAGTCCTTAGAGCTGTGTTTGTAGAGCTGATGGGGCTTTCCCAGCAGGGGTTGTTATTTGTTGTATTACAGGCTCTGCTTGGAGTGTTCACATCCTAAGGGGAAATGAGACCTTTTAAATTATTAAGCTCTTTGCGAGTGCCTGGGTGACGTGAATGTTCCTTTAGTTTTTTTCTGCTGGCAACTGGTCAAGAAGTACCCCAGATAGAGAGAAGCTTAAGCGTCTTAAGAAGACAGTTGGTCAGTCAATTGGAGTGCAATAAAATATTATATTTTAGTCCATGTCTGGCCCCGCTGCTTGCTAAGTTATGGGAAAAACATGAAAGTAAAGAGAATACTTTTAGTTGAAATGATCAATAGAGTATAGAAGAGTAAGAAAGTAGTTTTAACATGCTAGGAAAGCCAGGCACAGTAGTATCGAAGCCGGTGGTTTTGACTGGCTAATGCAGAATTCAACTCCGCTGCAGCTTGCCATTATTGGGTATTCTGGTAGCCTCCACCATGGGGGGACCCAGTGACAAGTGTCTGCAAGCAATAAGCCAGTACTGCAGGTTTGAAAAGCCCATGGTAATGAGTCAGCTAGTCAACGGGAGAACTGCGTTCACTGATGCAGGTAGAAAGTCTCACACTGGTGTATGCGTTTGGAAGGAAAATGGACAGTGGCATCGTTGCCTAATCCCAGGGAAGAAAGAAGACAGCCTACAAACACTGGAATTAGCAGCTATTGCCTGGGCACTGATGCAGTGGAAAGCAGAACCCCTGAATGTGGTGTCAGACTCGCAGTATGCAGTGGGAGTTGCGAACTGCATAGAAGATGCCCTAATCAAACCAGTGAAGAAGCAAAGACTGTTAGAATAGGTTTTACTTTTGCAGTGTACGCTGAAGTTAAGATCACATCTGTGTTGCATAATGCATATACCGAGTCATCAGACCTCCTTGGGTCTTGAGGAAGACAATGCAAAGGCAGATTCCCTGGTTAGCTTAGGGGTGTAGAGGCCACCTAGCTCTTTTAGTATGGCCCAAGACAGTCATTCAATGTTCCATCAGAGCGCCAGGTCCTTAAGACATGAGTTTGGGATTCTATGGGAGGATGCAAAAGGCATAGTGAAAGCATGCCCTCAATGTTGTCAATTTGGACCCACTCTGGGTATGGGGGTAAATCCCCGAGGCCTACAGGCAGGAGAAATATGGCAGATGGATGTTACGCGTGTTCCTGAATTTGGATGACTCAAGTACGTTCATGTGTCCATAGACACTTATTCTAGCTTGGTTTGGGCAACAGCTCAGACAGGAGAGAAAGGCCTAGTGTCATTAGGCACTTGACAAACTGTTTTGCCATTATGGGGGTGCCACAGATCATAAAGACAGATAATGCTCCTGCTTATGTAGGGGAGCGAGTTCAAAGATTCCTTATTACGTGGGGTGTTAAACAAGTAACTGGCATCCCCCACCTGTCAACAGGCCAAGCAGTGGTGGAGCGTGCTAATAGAACCCTTAAAATGTACTTGCAAAAACAGAAAGGGTCAGAAATTCTTGATCTCCAAACTCACCTGTGCAAGGTGCTGTTTACCCTAAATTATCTGAGCCTAAGCTCAGATAAGAGATTCAGAACAAACCCCAGTGCAGTTACACTATCTCTCAGCGGATATCACCCATACAGGAAGTGCAGGTAACGTATAAGGACTCCCAAACAGGTCAATGGATAGGTCCTAAGCCTTTATTGTTCACTGGGCGAGGTTATAGTTGTGTCTCCACAGATACCAGACCTGTGTGAGTGCCCAGCAACTGGACTCAACCTGCTCCGGCTGCTGCGCCTCCAGATGAGCCCGCCCACACATCAAGCAACAACGAAGACCACAGCACCTAAGTGAAGAAGCGACCAAGTCCGTCAGTACAGCAGGCTTTTCAACCTAGGCCCACGTATCAAGATTTCAAAAGTTCTTGGACATGGGGGACCAGGTGGAGTGCGGTAATTAAACAGAAATATGTAAATAAACTAATTGTGTATGTCTCACCAATTAAGGGTGTTTGCTGCCACAGATATAGTGTAGTGAGTATAAAGCAATAATAGCGTGTTTCACATTAGCAATCACCACCCAAGGTGGCCTTCTGATAGTTTTTTCAAAAATAATCTGTTTGTATTTTGTAGTATAGCAAAAACTCTTTTGAATATCCCAAGGTAAGAAGTTAATCTCACAATTTTTAAGAATCCCTAAGATTTTAAGTAAGCCCCACAAATATTTGCATTGAAGTAAGTCTTATTACAAGTACAATGGACCAAAAAGTCGTTAATTGTTTGTATTGTGTGTGTTTGTTGTGGATCTTGCTTAGCCTCGGTACAGCCACAACCCTTCAAAAAATAGAGCCTGTTAGCAACATTTGGGTAACTATTGCTATCAAAACTGGAGAGGATTCCTTTTGTCTCTCTATGGCGATGCCCAGAGACCCATTTAGGACATGCTTAATAGGGTCCCAACATTTGGCCCTGAGTGGTTTAAAGGATGTGTAAAGAATGAAACATTGTGTACAATGAGCAATGCCACAGCCAAGGCCACCAAACCAATATCTGCATATAATTACACTGCTTGGTGGCAAGGTGTGTTAATTATGTCATTAAATAGAACCATAGTGGAACCCAAAGAGTTAGACCTTATTGCATCAGCACCCCCAAGTTTTGGGGCTGTGCTGTTCAAAGGAAATGAAGAGATTGTTGCCCTGTTAGAGTCCAGCAAAGTTCGATTGTCAGCTGTGCAGACGGTATCACCGAGGTCTTCCGTCTATAGAGAGGTTCAAGAAAACAGCTATTGTCCTCCAGAATGTCTATACTCCGACGTTTGGGGAAACAACACCACAGGACTAGCATTACTGAAGGGCATGTTTTTAATTTGCGGAGATAGAGCATGGCCTGGTATCCCCAGTAATCCAGCTGGAGGCCCTTGCTATCTAGGTAAACTTCTCTGTTCAAGCCTACCATAGCTCAAATGTTGAATGACACCTTATGGAACCGCACCAAAGTATGGCATAGTAAACGATCAGTATACCAACTAGGGCCAAACTGTGATAGCAAGGTAACCTTTTGGAGCACTCCTGTCAATATCATTACATCAATAATATCTGGAATAGGCACTGCAAAATCTTTATGGGTAATTCGACAATTGGCTTGCTGAACAGCAGAAGAACTGAACATAACGTCACAAGTCCTTTCAGAATTGACCACTGATGTAGATAGTATCAGGCATGCAGTGTTGCAAAACAGGGCTGCTATAGACTTCCTGCTGTTAGCTCAAGGCCATGGGTGCAAAGACTTTGAAGGAATGTGTTGTATGAACCTATCCAATCATTCCCAATCTGGTAGTATTTGCGTGCTTGAGAAAGTATGAGATATAAGAAAGTATGTAATAAATAATAAATAGAGCATTGATCATTACTTNTGACAGTTTCAACTTCTCCCTTCAGTGATTGGCTTAAATCGTTGGGCATTACCGGGTGGCTGCAAGATTTGCTTAGACAAGGTATTGTGTGTTTAGTTGCTGTTATAATTTGCTTGCTTGTACTTGCTGTGCTTTAGGTTGTGTTAAACGACTACTGTTCAAGGCAATCAACCAGGCCTGGGTCGTGCAAAAAGAAAAAAGGGGATTTGTAGTAGAAGAATATTTGAATAGCACAGGCCATGACATGTTTCTTGAGGCCTGCTTGCACAACCCTGCCTGTACAGATTCCAGCGAGCCTGCCGAGTCCTTGGATTTGTGTCAAAAGTAAACAAAACTTGCGGCAAACAATAGGAGCAGATAGCGATGGTGTGGACAGTGACACAGAGACTGGGGGCTCAGCAGGAAACACCAATAGAATCGTTAAGTTATACATGTGCCCTAAGGGCAAGAACCAATTAAAGTGTGTTGTGAAGTGCGTGGACAGTAGCGATTAAGCAATGGAGTGCTGGTAGTATTCTCGTGCTTGAAAAAGTATGAGAGATAAGAAAATATGTAATAAACAATAAATAGAACATTGATCATTACTTCTGTGAAGAGACATCTTTGACTCTGTCGCTGGAACTCCAGGGCTCTAACGACCTTTTTTCTATACTTTTCTCTGCAGGAATTTCATTTTTTCTCTTCTCGTCAGACAACGCAACCATTAAGCTACATTCTAGGAGAGAAGCCTCTCCTCATAAGCTATTATGCTTTTCACCCATAGAGAAAGCTGCAGGAAAGTCTACTCAGATGCATATTCTTTGCCTTCACACTCTCTCCAAGAACAAGAAGCATTTTGTGTCCTACACCTTCTGTTTAACTTCTCTGCAGAGAACCCAGCCTCTAAACTGCAATCACTTCTTGGCAGAGCACGTTTCTTTTAAACTACTATTGGGGAGATTTCTTCTCATAAGTCTCAGATTTTCACCAAGAAACAAATCTCCAGGCCTGGATTTTAGATGCATATATTTTGCCTTCGTTAACTCTACAAAAACAAGAAGACTTTTGTGTACCGATAGCTTATGTCTGGCGGGAATCAAGTGTTTCACTTCTTGGCAGATCATGGTTTTTTAAACAAGGCTTTTCACCAAGAAAGAAGACTGCAGCCCTGGTATCTGAGATGCATATGCTTTTTCTTCACTCACTCTCCAAGAGCAAGGAGCTTTTTGTTTCCCGATGCCTTTTGTCTGTCTGTTTGCTTCTTAGCGGAGATCACAGCCTCTTAACTCCAGTTTGGGAGATAAGCTTTTCAACCAGAGAGAAAGATGCAACCCTGACACCTCAGATACATATGCCTTTTCGTCACTCACTCTCCTGAAGCAAGGAGTTTTTTTTGTTCTCGTAACTTTTCTGTAGTAGGAAACTTTTCCGTTTCCTTCTCCGCAGAGAGCGCAACCTCTTATCTCCAATTTGATAGATAAGCTTCTCCTGCTGAATGATTGCACTTTTGCACCAGAGAGAAAGGAGCAGGACTGGGATTTCAGATGCAGATGCTTTGTCTACACTCACTCTCCAAGAGTAAGAAGTTTTTTGTGTCCTCACACCTTTTTTGTGTCTGGAATCTTCATCTCCTTCACTTAGCAGAGAAAGCAGCCTCTAAACTACAGTTTTAGAGATAAGCTTCTCCTGCTGAACAAATGCGCTTTTCTACCAGAGAGAAAGATGCAGACCTGAGAGCTCACATTCATATGCCTTGTCGTTCACTCTCCAAGAGCAAAAGGCTTTTTTTCCTCATCATTTTTGTCTTGCTGGAATCTTCATGGTTCTCTTCTGTGCAGAGAACGCAGCCTCTAAACTCCAATTTGGAGATAAGCTTCTCCTACAGAGCGGTTGCGCTTTTCAACCAGGGAGAAAGATGCAGGCCTGGGATCTCAGATGCATATGCTCTGTCTTCACTCACTCTCTAAGAGCAAGAATCTTTTTNCAGCTGTGCAGACGGTATCACCGAGGTCTTCCGTCTATAGAGAGGTTCAAGAAAACAGCTATTGTCCTCCAGAATGTCTATACTCCGACGTTTGGGGAAACAACACCACAGGACTAGCATTACTGAAGGGCATGTTTTTAATTTGCGGAGATAGAGCATGGCCTGGTATCCCCAGTAATCCAGCTGGAGGCCCTTGCTATCTAGGTAAATTTCTCTGTTCAAGCCTACCATAGCTCAAATGTTGAATGACACCTTATGGAACCGCACCAAAGTATGGCATAGTAAACGATCAGTATACCAACTAGGGCCAAACTGTGATAGCAAGGTAACCTTTTGGAGCACTCCTGTCAATATCATTACATCAATAATATCTGGAATAGGCACTGCAAAATCTTTATGGGTAATTCGACAATTGGCTTGCTGAACAGCAGAAGAACTGAACATAACGTCAAAAGTCCTTTCAGAATTGACCACTGATGTAGATAGTATCAGGCATGCAGTGTTGCAAAACAGGGCTGCTATAGACTTCCTGCTGTTAGCTCAAGGCCATGGGTGCAAAGACTTTGAAGGAATGTGTTGTATGAACCTATCCAATCATTCCCAATCTATACATAAAAGCCTTGAGCAGCTCGGGAAGGTTTCTGACAACTGACAGTTTCAACTTCTCCCTTCAGTGATTGGCTTAAATCGTTGGGCATTACCGGGTGGCTGCAAGATTTGCTTAGACAAGGTATTGTGTGTTTAGTTGCTGTTATAATTTGCTTGCTTGTACTTGCTGTGCTTTAGGTTGTGTTAAACGACTACTGTTCAAGGCAATCAACCAGGCCTGGGTCGTGCAAAAAGAAAAAAGGGGATTTGTAGTAGAAGAATATTTGAATAGCACAGGCCATGACATGTTTCTTGAGGCCTGCTTGCACAACCCTGCCTGTACAGATTCCAGCGAGCCTGCCGAGTCCTTGGATTTGTGTCAAAAGTAAACAAAACTTGCGGCAAACAATAGGAGCAGATAGCGATGGTGTGGACAGTGACACAGAGACTGGGGGCTCAGCAGGAAACACCAATAGAATCGTTAAGTTATACATGTGCCCTAAGGGCAAGAACCAATTAAAGTGTGTTGTGAAGTGCGTGGACAGTAGCGATTAAGCAATGGAGTGCTGGTAGTATTCTCGTGCTTGAAAAAGTATGAGAGATAAGAAAATATGTAATAAACAATAAATAGAGCATTGATCATTACTTCTGTGAAGAGACATCTTTGACTCTGTCGCCAGAACTCCAGGGCTCTAACGACCTTTTTTCTATACTTTTCTCTGCAGGAATTTCATTTTTTCTCTTCTCGTCAGACAATGTAACCATTAAGCTACATTTTAGGAGAGAAGCCTCTCCTCATAAACTATTATGCTTTTCACCCATAGAGAAAGCTGCAGGAAAGTCTACTCAGATGCATATTCTTTGCCTTTACTCTCTCTCCAAGAACAAGAAGCATTTTGTGTCCTACACCTTCTGTTTAACTTCTCTGCAGAGAACCCAGCCTCTAAACTGCAATCACTTCTTGGCAGAGCACGTTTCTTTTAAACTACTATTGGGGAGATTTCTTCTCATAAGTCTCAGATTTTCACCAAGAAACAAATCTCCAGGCCTGGATTTTAGATGCATATATTTTGCCTTCGTTAACTCTACAAAAACAAGAAGACTTTTGTGTACCGATAGCTTATGTCTGGCGGGAATCAAGTGTTTCACTTCTTGGCAGATCATGGTTTTTTAAACAAGGCTTTTCACCAAGAAAGAAGACTGCAGCCCTGGTATCTGAGATGCATATGCTTTTTCTTCACTCACTCTCCAAGAGCAAGGAGCTTTTTGTTTCCCGATGCCTTTTGTCTGTCTGTTTGCTTCTTAGCGGAGATCACAGCCTCTTAACTCCAGTTTGGGAGATAAGCTTTTCAACCAGAGAGAAAGATGCAACCCTGACACCTCAGATACATATGCCTTTTCGTCACTCACTCTCCTGAAGCAAGGAGTTTTTTTTGTTCTCGTAACTTTTCTGTAGTAGGAAACTTTTCCGTTTCCTTCTCCGCAGAGAGCGCAACCTCTTATCTCCAATTTGATAGATAAGCTTCTCCTGCTGAATGATTGCACTTTTGCACCAGAGAGAAAGGAGCAGGACTGGGATTTCAGATGCAGATGCTTTGTCTACACTCACTCTCCAAGAGTAAGAAGTTTTTTGTGTCCTCACACCTTTTTTGTGTCTGGAATCTTCATCTCCTTCACTTAGCAGAGAAAGCAGCCTCTAAACTACAGTTTTAGAGATAAGCTTCTCCTGCTGAACAAATGCGCTTTTCTACCAGAGAGAAAGATGCAGACCTGAGAGCTCACATTCATATGCCTTGTCGTTCACTCTCCAAGAGCAAAAGGCTTTTTTTCCTCATAATTTTTGTCTTGCTGGAATCTTCATGGTTCTCTTCTGTGCAGAGAACGCAGCCTCTAAACTCCAATTTGGAGATAAGCTTCTCCTACAGAGCGGTTGCGCTTTTCAACCAGGGAGAAAGATGCAGGCCTGGGATCTCAGATGCATATGCTCTGTCTTCACTCACTCTCTAAGAGCAAGAATCTTTTTTTGTCCTCATACGTTTTCGCCAATATAAAAGGCGGCGTCCTTGGGCTCTCAAATGCCAATGATGCACCTTCCCTAACACTCCAAAAGCAGCAAGGCCTTTGTGTCCTGGCACCTTTTGTCTGGGAGGAATCTTTGTCAGTCTTCAAGTCTTGGCTGAAAAATGGTAATTTCCCTAACCCACTTGTGCCAAGGAACACCTGAGTTTTTTGCCTGGATGCATGGACATATTGTCCATAGCCTTTGAAGGGGGTGTATGGAGTTTGTTTGGAGAAAATACCCCTAATCTGGGCCTTTTCCCATGCTATTCCAGTTGCTGAATATTTCACTGTTGTCCCTGGTGAGTGAGAGATGATGTGACTCTGAATGTCTGCAATTCCCTGACTAGGTAACTGTGTGGTGATTGTCAGTAAGTTTTCCCTCTGGAAGCTCTTGCACTCTGGCAGTAAATGTAATATAAAGAGGATTTTGCATTGCAGGTTTCTCCCTAAATCAGCTGCTTGGCTGTCTCTCAGAGCTGCTGAATTCACATGATGTCACCCAGAGATGTGAAGGGGTTTCTTTCCTTCATAGGACCAGGATGCTCAGGAGAACACAAGATGTGTTTCCCAGACATCAGCTGATGTCACTGGTGACTGCAAGAAAGTACAAAGGCTGAAAAGGGAGTTCATGAAGAGTAGGAATCATTTTAGGGGGGAAAAAATCTGAATAGCAAAATTATATGTAAAACAATTTATAGAGCTGCTTACAGAGTCTGTGAGACAGCTGTGAGTGTCTTGGGAGTGAAAATCCCTCACCAATCAGCAGCAAAGCAATGCACTTTGAAACAGCCCTGGAAGTCTGTACATGCTGCAGCCTTAGAGCCACAACCCTGTGACTCCATTCAGTCACAGTTTGTTTCCTCCAAAATGCAGCAATCCAGACTGATAATCCTGCTGGAACACACACAGATGGTCCTTTGCACCTGATTTTGTCCAGCTGGAATTTCCCTTCACTTTCCCAGCAGCACAAACAAACCATCCCTGCTCTGGGTGCTCAAGGCAGGAAGGCTGCTGCGGATTTTGGTTAATATTTAAATGACATTCCTGACAGGGCAGTCCTGGGCATCAGCCTGTTGTTCCCTTTTGAAAAATAGCTTATAAACTTGGAAGCATCATTCACTCGCTTCAGTAGCCAGAGAAGAATAACTTGACTCTCCCTCATCTGACCATTTTTAAATGATTTAAAATATTATTTTCCTTGCTTAAAACTACAGCCACTTGGGCTAAGCATCATAACTCTTTTAGGATCCTAAAGGTATTTATTTTTTAGGCTGCGGTTTCACAGACATCCTAGCTGATCAGTTAGCATGTGAACTCTCAAGGTTGCTTCCAGTCTGACTTTTCCCTTCATCCCTGATTGCTTTGTCTCTTTTACAAATGCAGGGTATCTTGTTCACTTGCCCAAGCACTCAAAGAAAGCACCTGAAAACAGACATCCCCACAACTGATTCCAGTTCTGTGTTTTAAGGAGGGAGTTGTTTCTGTGTACATCAATTTTTCCACACCAGCATCTGGTGGTCAATTGTTAAACCACAACTGCAACTGCAAAACTAACCTTGATCAGTGATGTCTTCAGTTCTGTTTATTAGAAAGCTGAGAATTACTAGAGAAATAATGGCGAACACCTCTGATTTTATTGCTTGCTTTTAATTAATATTATTTCCTCTCTCCAGACTATTTCCCTAGGCAAATATCATCACTCTGAAGCCCACACTGGGTGAATATGTTGGGGAGAGTTTATTGGAATAAGAGGTTACAGTAAAAGCAGAGCTCTGGGATGCTGCTGTTTATTGATGCTGCCCTTTGTTTTTCTGCCACCTGCCAGTGGATGTCACACTTACACAAAAATGGTGCAAGAAATGAGCCAAATTTCTACTCCCTCCATTAAAAAATTATTCTTGCACTAAATCTTTACAGTCTCCTCAAAGGAAGCCTTGGCTTCAGCAGTGGCATAGCCTGGGGGAAGGAACAAAATTCAACACAGGCTCTGCATTCTGTGAGGATTTATTTTGTGTTTTGTGAACCTGGACTGATGTTTCCTGTAAGCAGTTATCAACTCCCTGTATGCAAGGCTTTCTCCCTGCTTTTATGAGTGACCTGTATCTGTTCAAGGGAATTCTGTTAGAAACAGAAACTGAAGTGGACAAAACCAGCTTTAAAGACACTTCTGGGTATTGGAAAGATTATTGCCATTCCCAGAGGCACAAGAAACTTGAGGCTTAACCAAAAAACTGTAGGCATTAATTTTGAAAAGGCTGGGCTCGGGCCAGAGAAACTGAGCCACTTTTCTTTCTTTTTTTTTTCCTTTGTTTTTATTTTATTGCTGAAATCTCAGGAATGAAAAAAGAAAATACAACCACAAAGGAATTAGTGACCAAGTGATTTCCCTTGACTTCATTGTCCAAGACATTGACTTGGAAACTGATTCTGAAAAGCTGAAATTATATTAATATCATATTTAAAGTCCTTGGATTCACTTTGGCCAGTAGAAGTGAAATAAATATGATTGGCAACAACCTTCCCTACAGTGGTATCCTTTTAAGTCTACTCAGTTATAAACTGTCATTTATAATTACACCATGGTTACATTAATTAATTGCTATGTTTAATTATACTAATCTCTTTTTTTTTGGCAATATTTTATATTTTTAAAAATATTTACTTTTTTATTGCAGGTTGAATATGTGTAAAAAGGTCTTACAAGTGAATCTTGATGGAAAAGCTGTCTCTTGCTTTCAGCCTGTCTGGGAATCGCCACAGAGAAAACCAATCTGGGAAGAGTCACAGTTCAGAGATCTTGTTCATGCCCAAGCTACAAGTTGCTTTTGGAACACCTGGAAATGAAGTCTCAGGATGTCCTGCCAGCACAGGTGCAACTTTCCTCCTCCTGCATGCCTTGCCTGTTCAAAAGGACCCCTTACCTTTGTATGTTCTTTACCTTCACTCTGCAAAATTCAGCTTAGACTCTCTCACTCTGGGAAAATATGACAAATTCCTGCTCTCTCATCTTTGATCTTGCCAAAGATGGCCCAGGTCTGACACAATTTCTGTCTAGTGATTGTTTATCACTATGAGAGCTTAAATTGTGTGTTACTGGTCAGGAAAAGGTCCCAGACACAAATCAGCAGGTTGTGTGTAGATGCACTTGGGATCTGCTACAACTGTGCTGTGCATCATGGAGAGGGTGCTGAGCTGAAAAGGCCTTCTCTGTCTTAATTAGGTGTTTAATTAGGTGGGGACATGCAATCGAAAAAGGAGGGGAATTTGGGAAACTGCTTGTGAGTGCAGGATGGAGAGAGGAAACAGAGTTCAGTGTGAATTTAAATAAAACACTTCAGGCCACGCTGGCAGAAGTGGCATTTTCTAGTATTGGAAACTGCCTTGTAACTCAACTTTTCCTTTCCATTTGCTTCCTTTGCAAGATTTTGAAGGGACTTGAATGGGTGCCCCTGGAGGCAGAGGTTCTGTATTTAGGTCAGATCTGATCAGAGAATGATAAAACGGTTTGGGTTGGAAGGGACTAGAAACAGCTGGTTCCAACTCAGACACAGACGGTTAAACAACCAGGGCAGGGAGGGATGAGGAGAGATCGAGCTATTTAGGCCCTATATTTTTGTTGTGTCTGATATAATAATTCCTCTCTAAATGTAAGTGGGAGGCAGTTTGAATTTGTATCAAAAGGGGGCACATGCAGCAAGCTGGAGATATTGTGACACTGTAAAGTATTTAAGATAATAATTTAAATAATATATTTACAGCATGAAACAATGTATATGGTTGCAATATAAAGCATCTCCTGAGTTCTAGCCATTGATCATGAAATTGATTAGCAAAAGTATTTTTATAAGCAGTGTGCTGAATTTCAGGGACTGAAGGGAACCACCTGTTGCCTGTTGTTGTTCATGATCAAAGGAAAAACAGAAGTAAGTTCCAAATATTTCTTTTAAACTGAGTTTCATTTAAAAGCAGTTCTCACCTCTCCTAATTAAGCAGACTTGGAGGAGGTTGCAGCTTCTGTTTGATAAAAGTCAACCTCTTGCTTGACACTTTTTGAAGCCTCTGCTTCAAAACACTTTAGGACAGTTATCCAGACCCACTATACCACCTGAGAACCCCCAATGTGTTTGATTGCTCCCAGCAAACACCTCCTAACTTCTTCATGTTAACCAAATATATCATAGTTTGGTAAATCATGTAAATATTGCCCTTGGAAATTTATCAGGATTCATAGTTTCTCTGTCATTTAAGTCATAAAATCTTTCATAGAGCTCAGAGCAGGGTTGAGCCTGAGTTTGTGGGGCCTTTTCAGGGCTCTGTCCAACCAGGTCTTAGAACCTCCCACAGGCAGAGATCTCACAACCCTCCAGACAATCTGTTCCAACATATCATTTTCCCCAGAGATTTTTTTTTTTTGCTGTGGAGTTGCAATATTGAATATTTCCTTAGTATAGTGAGCAGGTAACTCCTTTCTGCCCAGAGAGTCTGGAACTGAGTTAACTGAACATCACTCACAGTTGCTTTGAAGGCAGAGATGGCAAAAATGAACCAGGAGCTCTTTTACTGCATAAAAACTCAGCCTGGCCAGAGCAGCTCCATCCCCTTCCCTCCTCCATGGCCACCTGATACCTCCCTACTCACCTGTTAAAATTCTGCATCAAAAAGGACAAAGTTCTCTGGTTTTTCCCTTTTTCTCCTCCAGGTCAGCAATGACAGAGCTTTTCATCATCATTAACTAATACAGATGTTAATTCATTAATTATGCTTGCATGGTTCCCTCTTAAATTGCCAGTCTGCTAAAATTCATCCTTTCTATCCCCTAAAGGTATTTTATATATCAACGAGGTCTTCTGTTAATTTTCTCTTTTCCACAGCACGTTTAACCTTCTTTCTCTCTCATTTAGAGGCATTAAGGCTTATTATCTCAGTTATCCTCTCCTGAAGCTCCTGTGTTGTCCATTTTTTCTTCCTTTAACCAGAACTGTGTAGTTGCCCCAGATTCTCTTCTGATTAAGTGTAAAACAACCAGGAAAACTCAGGGGTAACTCTACCAGAAGGCAGATTGTAGTGTCATTCTCAAGAATTCAGACCTTTCTGGTCCATATCAAGATGCAATTGCTTTGATATTTATTTATTTAAATAAAATAAGACTGTGTGGTGATTAGGCATTTACTAGCAAGTTGTATCTAGTTTATGTGGAGAGAAAAAAAAAATAAAAGCTTTGAAAAAATGGAAAAAGATTATTTGGCATCTCAAAAACATGTTTAATAAAGAGAGACTAAGTCAGTCCAACCTACTAAAAGATAAGGAAACTTAAAATCTCCAGACAGGGGGTTTTAGAGAGCTTTGAAATCAAACAAAATGCAACCAAATCCAGAGTTTTCAAACTGCAGACAGATTTATTCAGGATACATTTAAGATTCACTGAGAGTAATTAACCATCAGAACAATTAACCTACGGACATAGTGAATTTGTTGAAGTGTTTAAATTGAGACGAAGGACTTTTCCTAGATATATGGTTGTCCAGCCAGGAATTCCTGGGTGAGATTCCTTGGCTCTGCATTTTGTGTGAAGTCAGGATAATTCATCACAGGCTCTTTCAACCACAAAAGTTGATTTCTAAATCTCATGTGCTCAAAGCCTAATTTTATGTTATTGTTTTTAATCATTCAGTCTTTGGGGAGGAGGGTTTGGCTTATTCCTGGTTAAACACAAAACATCTCTCCTGGGATTCTTGCCCACACGTATTCCCAAGTGGGAATATTTCTCTGGGAATGGTGCAGAAAATTCCTTGTCATTCAGGCCCCTTTGCTCCCTTGCTGTCTTCTAATATAAGATCTCTTTTAATTTATTCCAGTTCTTTCCTATTGCAGCGACTGAGGTTTCCTTCTAGTAGTTGTTCCCCTATTCATGTTTCATTTCCAGCTGTTTACATATATATGTGTATATAAAACACAATAATTCCTGCAGGCCATGTAATTATACCTGCAGGTTCTCTTTCTGCAAAGTCTTTTCTGTTATTGCTATTTCCTCAGTGGAGATTTTTTACCAGCTCTCCACGGCTAAATTCATGCTGACTGACTGCAATTTAGGTGTAATTTGCTAAATGTTCTATGCCAACTATTTTCTGCTATTTTTATCTTCAAACCATGCTTGTAAAGCTGTCTGGTTGTTGGGTTGGGGTTTTTTTCCCCCTTTTTTTCCCCCTCTGTTTTTTATTTTGGTGTCTGTAATAAATATAACATGGATTTCATCCTGCTGCTTTTGCCTGTTGTCCATCCCAAGGAACCTGGTCCTGCTGTTACAGCAGTGTGTGGCTAATTTCTGCCGAGTCAGAATTGTCATTTATTTGCCTCTCCTCCCCCTGGTTTTATGTGCAGTCCCTCCTCACTCTCCCCACACAAACCAAGTGATAGATAAAGAAGGATATTGGAGCCTCTTGATAAGGCATTGATGACCCATTTTTATTTTCTGTCGTGCTGCTCAAAGACAAAAGAAGGTGAGATCATCTGAGGGAGCTTTCCTGATTAATTGGTGCCTGCTGCCTGTCCCAGGATGCAGAGAATCTGGAACACTTCAGCTCCCAGGGCTGAATTCACAGAAAGCATCTGGGGGGTTTCTAATAAGAAGCAGGAACACACACCTGGCACTTAATACATGAGTGATCTGTAAAACATGGGGTTGTTTCAACCAGATCAAAGCAGTGGTGGCTTTAGAGACAGGAATTTGAACCCATTTGCACCCTCTTCTTCCTTGTTGTCTGTGACAGCACTTGAGGAGTGATGCATTTCTGGGTGGTGTGTTCATGTTTCAGTTCAAAGCTGATTCGTCTTCTTTTGCTGTACCATCTCTGATAAATTCTTCATCGGGCACATTATTAATGGAGAATCAAGTGAGCTACAGCACTTGTATCATCCTTGTGGTGCTTAAGCAACTTCCTGCCATAGGGGAATTTGTTTGCCAGCACTTAGGCAGTGAGAAATGACATATATCTCCTGTCCATCCATAGGGAACAGCAGAATACACACAGGACAAATGCTTCCGTGTCTGTGGAATAAAGGACTCTGGAATGAGCAGTCAACCAAAGCATTTCCATGGGTATTTGAAGAAATGGGAGTAGGACAACTGCACTTTCAGGCCAGGAACATAAAAACGACTTGAACAGATGGGAAAGGGATCTCCAGAGCCACATGGCAGCACTTCCAAAGCTCTGAGGCCAAATGGAAGGATGTCTCACTCAATGATACTTGATGGGAGAAGGGACAACAGGAGATACAGCCATGCCTACGAGATAATTAGCTAAGCCCTTTAAAGTCTTTGAAAACACGGCTAGTAATTTGGTTGAAAAATACTTCACAGTGACTTAATCTGCTCTAAAAAAGAGAATGTTTATTGTTCCTGGTTTATGTGTTTACTTTGGGGGAGGATGGGTGGTGCAGGGATCCTGCTGGCACTTTTAAGGCACTTTTGCTTTAGTTTTTGTTCCCTTTAGAAGCCTCAAAACACATACTGTGGTCATGCCCCACAAGTGTCACAAACTCAGCAGAGGTGGCATTAGCAGCAGATTGACCCAAGGCATTGTAGGAGGAGCAGGCTCTCATTTTTTTGGGTGAGATTCCCTGGCTTTTCTCAGTTCTGCTCTGCTGATTGGTCTCTGTGCCAGTGCTGCTGGTGCCATTGTTCAGGTTTCACAGAGCAGTGGAGCAACTGATAGCCACATCCCACTGAGGATATGAAAGTGGAGAGCCTGAATAATTCAGTTCTGGGAGGTGTTCCAGGGATCTGACCTGGCAGTGCAGAGCCTTTGCCTTGTTTGTTCTCAAATGGGTGCAGAATGTAAGAAAGCATAAGGGCTTTCCTAATTATTTTGTTTATGGGCAAGTACACCATTTCCATACACTCCTGACAGCAGTGCCATTATGAACTGGATTGCATAAAGATCTTGTGAGGAAGCGGAGGCAAAGCCCAGGCAGGTGAGGCTGGTTTCTATTTTGCAGCTGAGTGTCTGGGTGAGCTGTGACCCCTTGGATGGGCAACAAATGTGTTTCCCAAGTTTGGTAACTCTCTGGGAACACTGTGAGGTCAGTTCTGAACATGAAGTGTGTCATCTTCCATGGAATGTGAGTGCCCAAGCAGCTCCCTAGGGGGAGGCTCCCACAGCACCTGCCTGCCAAAGGGAGGTGTTCCAGTCAGGGGAAGGATAGACTTTATGGGGGTTGTGGAAGTGGTATGATATATATATTTATGGAATCATTTAGCCTTCTAAAATCACTGAGTCCAACCCTTCCTTCAGCACTGCCAAGGACACTACTAAACTGTGTCCCCAAGTGCCACATCCACAAGGCTTTTCAATCTCTCCAGGCATGGTGACTCCAGCACTGCCCTGGGCAGCTGAGCCAGTGTCTGACTATCCATACATATTTAAATATATCTATATCTATCTGTGTGTGTGTGTATATATATATATACACACACACATATAATAAACACATGGCATTTAAATAACTGCAGGTGCTTTGAAAGTGTGCTGTCCTGTCAGAAGACACTTGAAACAGTCCAAAGGCTGGATCCAGCACAGTTTGACATCCCAGTACTAAGACAGAAGTGGTGAGTACAGTGAGTGCTGTCACAAGCACAGCTAATATATAATGATGTATAATGATGTACATGGGCCTGGGCTTTGGCAGAGCCTGAGGAAATCCAACCTGGTACAGCCCTTCTTGATCCTTCTGTGCCAGGGCACAGAAATTCCCTTTATTTTCATGCCTCTAGTTGATATTGAGCACTCTGTGGCACTGCAAATATCAGAGGTGCAGCGAATATTTTACATCTTTTCTGGCAGAGCTAGTGCAGCCCAACCCTGTGTTGTGTCACAGTGTGGCTTTTACAGAGTGTTTGGCTCCTCATTTCTGGGTCAGCAGAAAATGATCTCCTCTGCCCTGCAATCTCCAGACAGACAATGTGGGACAACAAGGCACAGCACATCAGTTTGATATTTTGAGAAATGGGGACAAAAGAATTAGAACATTCTTGTTGGCTGCCTTAGAAATTTCTTCATGACAGAAGGAAGAATTTTACAGTAGGGAAAACCTTTTGAATTGCATTTTTTTTTTGAGCAAAAAGGCACTTTATCAACACTTTTAGCAGCACATGCAGCTATTAAAAAATCTAAATTGAAAAAGGCTCTCTGAGCCTTCTAGCAATCAAACCATATGATTGCATTTCCCTCATCAGTATAATTTACTGCAAAGATGATGTTGATGAAATTTTGATAAGATTTAGAATTAGTGGTAACAGGAATTTGGTGTCTTTTAATGGTAACACGTATCCTAACTTTCTAACACAAATTTAACTGCAGAACTTGAAATCATTGTTGTTGGATCTCACATGTATGAAACTTAACAAACAAATACAATTCAGCTTGACTTAGTGAGTGCCCTGATGTGCTGCAAATGACATTTTCAATTACAGAAGCAAGCATTGCTCTTTGGGAATTATTATTCTGCTGCTTTTGCTTTTAATCCACTTTTCTGTTATTAACTTTTACCAAATATAAACCCTTATAAGCAACATGCAAGCAAAACACTCCAAGCAGACCTAAGTTGTCTTTACAGCATCACTTAAAAAATAAAGCCGTGTTTAAAAATAGCCAGAAACCTGAAAGATGAAGGTGATGATGATGATGATGAAGGCAAACTCTGAGATGAGATTATAACTAAGCTGAGGCTTTAGATGTGAAGTTAAGTAACTACAGCTGGTATGGACCAGGCCCTCCTAAACCCTTAGTGGACCTGCCACCTGCACAGAATGCAAGACATAAGAAATTAAAATTCAATTATACTGCATTTACCTTTCTTTCCGTGAACAATTGCACCTTTAACAAGTGCTCAAGATGTTACCAACATGATTTATCAAGGAATACACACACACACACGCACGCATATTTTTATTTTTTTTTTTTATTTATATTTATATTTACAGGCGAACGCCATCCAGATGCATTTGGGGTCTCATCTTGTCCAGGATTTGTGAATAAAAGTGGCTCCAGATTCCCTTTCTTCGCTGCCTCCCTTACAGATTTCAACTGTAGATTTCAAGGGTAAGTCAGTTAACATCTTTGGGAGCAATCCCAAAGACAAACAAATTATTATAATTTTTTATTGGCTAAATGAGTTTTATTTTCCATAACCCTGTGATAAGTATCTTAGTTTAAGGGGAAAAACCAAAATGTTTACCAAAAAGCAGAGGAGAGGATTCCTCCACAATAATCACATCACACTTTATTANGTGGGCTACTTATATTATAACTATAAACTTTTCTTTCCTTACATGTTACTGTCCTTTACTATGAAGATCCTACAAGATAGGTTTAATTAAAGTAGTGATCCCCAGGGGAGGGGACAGGGAAAAAGGGAATTTTCACTGCGTGGAAACCTGAAGTAAGGAAAAAAGTAGTCAGTTTTGAAATGATATTGAAATTCCAAATCAGAGCAATGCTCCAGTATGGAAATCTGTAACTCTGGAAGTTACAACAGAGCATGTAATTTGTCTCTGTTGAATTTTCTTCCTCTTATTTTGCAGAATGCTCTGAAATAGAGTGTATTATATTTTTTCAACCTGAGGATTATTCGTGTCATAACTGACCCACTGACACCAAGGTTTGAACTATTATTTGAACGCATTTGGCCAGATACACTGTATGCAGTGCCTGCTTCTTGACTGGAGAAAATCAGATGAATTCTCTGTTCAAATATTTGCATCCACACATTCTCCATCGGTTTTTAAGCAATGCTCATACATTTGGCTTTTATCTTTTTTCCATGAACATCGTTTGATTGCTCAGATTTTTCAGCAAAACACTCTCTGTAATGATCACACTGTGGCCGGCCTGTCTTCATTGGAGAACAGGAATAACCTGGATGGATTTTGCTGTACTTCATGCCTAACTTTTAGGAATATTGTTTTATGCACACGTGACTGTGAGCTATTGGACTGTAAAGCTGCTCAGAAACACCTTTGTGGTGTCTTGGTGCTGCTGCCTCTGAAGTGACTCATTCCACTGCTGCCTGGTAGTGGCATGACTCTTAAGATTAAATATTCAGAGAATTCTTGCTGAAGCTCTGCTTGTCATCTCTGAGCAGGACACACTGATACCCAGTTAGAAATAAAATCTCCTTGAAAGATGAACTGAGAGCACATCTGTACATCACACAAATATGGTTGAGGAGTTGCGCTATCTGGTTTGTCTTGAGACTCTTAATTCACAGAGTCATTTAGGCTGGCAAAGCTCTCTGAGGTGATCAAATCCAGCACTGCCAAGGCCACCACTGACACATGTCCCCAAGTGCCACATCCACATGGCTTTTAACCCCCTCCAGGAATGGGCACTCCCTGAAATGTGCCAGCTGAAGAAATCCCTGACATCCTGCAAGAAGGGGCCTCCAAAAGGGAAAGCAGAAATAAGATCAGAGCCCTCCAGAGAACCTGGCACAGAATTTCCCTCTGCTTCAGGGACCCCCAAGGCAAGCCAAGCAAACCACTAAACACTGGAGCTTGGACTCCCTGGGTGTATTTGTATGTGTTTAGAGCTGGCCTTGCAGAGGTGGGGACTACTCTTTTTAATTCATTAAATTGAGGATCCATGGCAACTTTTTATTTCATGGTTTTGGGGCCATATTTTAGCTTTCCCTGGCTGCTCCTTGGAGTGCTTTATTGCCACTACACTGAGTTTTGTACCAAGGGAGGGAAACCCTCTGAGTGTGAGGTCCTGTTTGTTGTCCCCCCAGTTTGGGTCAAGGCTGCAGCTTCAGCCTGGATGAGCTGATCCCACGCCCAAGTCAGGACAGTTTTCTTCCTTAGTTTTAGTTCTTTTCTTAGTGACAAAGTGCGTTCCTAAAGGGGAAGAGAAACCAGAATTCTCCATCCACTGGCACTTCTAGAACAGCCAATATGTATAACAGAATGATTCTGTTTTTTTCTGAGGGCAATAAAAACTGTATGAGATTGCAAAAGGTTTATGTATGTTTTATGGCAGGAACAGCCATTAGAGCAAAACTACATTGTTTTCCTCTTTGGTGCCTCCTTTCTGCTTTCAGATCACATTGCTGTGAAGTCAAGCAGGAGGTTCTTCAGCTTTAAAAAATGACTCAGGGAAAAAAATGAATGGTAAAATGATGTATTTATGCAGAGGCATTAAGATAAAATCATATATATATATACATGTTATGTAAGTTTATATAAAATATTATATTTAGTATCAATCAAGTGATATTGCCAAATAGGAGGCTATGTATTATAATGCAGCACATTTCTCATTCATATCCCCCAATCAAGCAGGAAACTGAGGGGACAGCATTTTAGCCATAATTCACTGAAGTTAAAGGCTGAAGTTTCCCTGGGTGTGTCCCACCACTCATCCACTCCATCAGATTTCCAGGACAGCAGGATTTTCAGCAGTGATGGAATTACAGAGTAGTTAAGGTTGGAAAAGGCCTCTAAGATCATGGAGTTAACCCAGCAGCGCCATGACATGTGAGATGTTCTGGAAATGCTGAGTGACAAGCACCTCTGTGGTATAAAGTCCTTTCAGTGGAGTTACACGTCACTGCCGTTAGCACAAGAGGTAGAAAAGCAGGAGGTTTAGTCCCTATGAATGTGTTGGTTGTGTGTTTTGGTTTGTTTTCTTTCTTATTGGGCACATTACCAGAGACAACTGACATATGTTTTTCTCAAGGAATAGTAAAATGGTTTGCAAAGTGTTGGGGCTGCTTATGCTTTTTCTGCAAGAAGATGTTGGACTGAGATGGATCTCTGAGATTAGAAAATGCGGGATGTTGCTCTTAGGTGTTGACATATTTTGATAGTAGGTGATTCTCCAGTTCTTCTGGGGGCTGAGAAATCATCTGTGAACTGTCATTGCTCTGTTTCCTGAAGCCTGGATTGATTCCTGGCCCCCCTGAAGTCAGGGGCAATTTTTTTGCTTTGGAAAGCCATAGGAAAAGATAACCATTTTTAATTAGGGAGGAGTCAGAGTGAGTGACCATGTAAAACACAGACTAGTTCAAAGCAAGCTCTCTTCTGACTTAAAAATGAAACTAAATCAAAGAGGATTTTGGTAAAACTGACAAACAAAAGCCCCCAAAGAATTGGCTGCAGCATTGACTCAAAGGATTGGTGTTGTGTAAATCAATTCCCACAGGAATTGTAAATGTTGCACATGTTACTTTGCTCTACATCAGCTGAGGATGGTGGTGACCCTTAAATTAGGGGAGGATCAGTTTGTCCTCAGACAGCTGTGCCTGAAGGAAAGTGTTGCCATCATTACAATCATCTGCTGTGGAAAACAAAAAAAGAAACTAAACTTGAGGCCTTTCCCCAGCCCTCAAACAAACACTGCAATAATTTACCTTGTCTTTAACATCCTAGTAGTTGTAATTCAGTTTAAATTCTAATTAGCATTGAAACACTAATTAATATCAGCAAATTTTCCATCATAAAAGGAAAAATCTTGAACTAAAAATACCATAATAGAGAAATGTTTGTTATGAAGCAACAGTGTTTTACATCAAATGAAAACCCCAATTTCCACCACTTTTAACTACCTTCAGTTGAGGCTTAGAATGAAGGATTTGTTATAACAGATGAGCAATCCTGAGGAGGCAGGGAAATAGTCTACTGACATCTTGTAATAACATTATAGCTTTCATATTCCCAGAGTATTCAACTGAAGAATCCCAAAGGGAAGCTGCTAAAACATAATGTGTTTCTGCAAGTCAGTGTTGAGGTCTATGAAAAAACTGAGGTTTTGCAGTGGTTGAACACCATCATCATCCTCATCTGTGATGTAAAAATAAATCCATGGAATATCAGTTTTTCTTGTAATTCCAAGGAGCTGAATGACACCCAAACCATTCTATGATTCTATTTTGTGATACTTTGAGTATGTGTAGTAGTGAATTGGTGTTCTGGTGGTTTGGTAATTTCAGGTTCATCCTATGCTGGTTATGCTCCTATGTTTGTTGTTTTGTTTTATTTTTTTAAAACAGTAGGAAATCACTCTTTAGAACTGTAAAATAAACTTTAATATTGCAATTCATTTATAGCTTGCCCTTCTGTAAATATTCTTATACAGCTCCATTACTTCACTATATTATGGAATACGAGATCATAGTCCCCATCATAAGTTTAATTTTGGCATTGTCTGTCCAGCTCCCTCTAGGACTTTCTTGACCCTGAAAACTAATGTTGATATTTTGAATACCATAGTTTATCCCAAGGAAATTTCATTTTTGGTAACATCTGCACAAAGGGGAAGTTCTTTTCTTTATGAGTTTGGATTTAATTTTAACTATTGAAGACATCAACACCTTGTGAGCCTTTAGTTTGAAGTGAAAAAGAGGAATATTCTATACAGACAACTAAATAAAACCTTTGAGGCCACGAAGGGGTTGCTGAACTTGATAAAAACCCACGTTACACCTGGTCATGGCATCAAACTTCTGCTTGCTCTGGCCGATGCCTTCAACTTCTGTTACACCTGGAGAGTTGTCCATTCCCATGTCCATGTCTTGGTTTCTGTTTCATGACTCTGTCACCCAGCTGGTGCTACCAGAGGTACAATTGCTGTATGGGCCTGAAAATCTGTGCTTCAACTAAATATTAATTAAAATAATTAATTCCACTTCAGTAATTCTACTGTAGAAACTGTAGAAGTCACTGATCAAGTTAGCCTTGCTTGTATCTCACATTTTCCATCTGGGGATGGTCCCAGGAGCCTGAGTGTCATGGAACAGAGAGTTCTTAGCAGTTTCTTTTTTTGACTTTTTCAGTTCCCAAATATTTCAGTTTCTCGCTGTCCACACTTGGGGTTTTGTTTTTCTGCTGTGTTTCCTCGGGTGTTTTCCTGGAAACACGAGCAAAGCTAGAATTGTGGAGTTGTTGAACACACTCCTGGGGTGTTTCACAACTTCTGGGTCTCCTCTGACACTTCCATATTTTCTACCAGGACTATTCATGTTATGGACAAGTAAATTTCCTTGGAGGAAATGCATAAAATGTCAGTGAAATAGTAATATTTTTTGTTTCAGTTGTTTTATGTTACCTTGGGGAAAAAAAATGTTATCAGTTGGTCACTTGGCTTAAAATGCCCCTTGAGGCAAGAGCTGGCAGAGGTTGCCAAGGTGTCTCCAGGAGATGGTTGGTGGCATTTGGAAGTTGGCACAGGTGAGAGCTGAGCTCCAGAGAGCAGAGCGCTGTGACTTTGCTCTTTTAAACTGCTTTTACTTGCTTCAGTAACTGTGCTTTTGATGAAACCAAGGAAAGCCAATGGCAAAGGAAATGGGAAGTAATGACTGTAAAAGGAAGTGAAGGAGAAAAAGGACACAGAGGATTTCAGTGTAACTTCCCTTGGATGTGCTGATCTGTTGTTTCTCACTCTGGAAAGGTTAAACCATTAACTGGTGGTCTGCCACCAAGGACAGGCATTTATTCTTATATATTCAACAACTTGAAGAGTGAATTGTAGGAGATAAACACCCAGTTTGGGTTTTCAATTCACATATGTGAACCTGCCTTGCTAGAATTACTGTTCAGTGATAAAGCCAACCGAAATGGTCATGTCAATCAAAGTGCTTACAGTTTTTCAGTGTCACAGGGGATTTGTAAATCTCTTACACAGGACGTTTATGTTTTTGTTTTGTATTTATTGTGTTTTGTTTTGCCTGCAAGGAAAAGGATTTCTGATCAACACTGTCATGTCAATTAATAATCTTACCAGAATATGGTTTTTAGACTGTAAGATTTGCAATCACTGTTCGTCCCTTAGGACACTGCTTGTGTGTTTTAATACTCCAGATTGGACTCAAAATAGAGCTCTGTAAGTTATTTCTTGTAAGTTATTTTCACCAATGACACGCTCAAGATACAGTCAGAGAATCAAAGTGACAAACTAGCAAATTTTGGGATCCTGCTGCCTGGTAATGGTTATGTACACACGTGCTGTTTCTTAACAACAAATAAATCAGATTAGCCATAATGAGCTCATTTTAATAGATGGCTATTTAAATTTGAGTTCACCTGCCCCTTAACTGAGGTGTGCAGCCATGTGCAAACTCCTCCACCCTCGCAATGAGGAGTAAAATGGGTTCATGGGAACTACAAACTCTTGGATTCATCATGACTTGCTACTGTGGTCTGTGTTGTCGATTCAAAACGATAAAAACAAATCCAGAGAGAGAACAAAATCCTGTTTCCCCCTTTTTTCTGTTTGCCCTGGGTCTCTGTAACCTGCAGCCATCACATATAGCTCATGTTTTAAAATTGATTTCCAGTTTTCAAGAGGCTGAGAAGCAATAAAAGCTCAGCTTACCCAACACTTGGTAGCATTAACTACAGTACAGAAACTCCTGACTAATAGAAGAGGGAACACAATTTGGACTTAGGAAGAAGCAGGATTTATGAATTCTTCATTCACTGTGGCTAACTCATGCCCTTGGGAAAGTTTCTTAATCTTTATTTTTTTTTCCAGATCCCTGTGGAAAATGAACTTGCACTAAAGGTATTTGTCAATTTTTTAAATAAAACCAAGTAGACAATGATTGGTAAAGACCTTTAAATATTAGCTGTAAAGAAAAGAAACTTAGCTGCTTTTCTTTATCAAAGGCTTCTTAGACTTCCCTGAGGTGTTGGTTAGTGAATGCTGCCAGCAGAAATCCTTCATGGGTTTGATGAGCTCCTTCTTTTAACAACAATCTTCAATAAACTCTCATTTTTAAAGATGTGAAGTCTGTGTAATCCCTGGTTTGTATAATTCAACTCCATAAAAATCTGGTGTAACTTGCAAGCAAGAGCCAACCTTATTAGGTGGATATTTACAGCTCTGAGTGCTTTGATGTGGCTTATTCCTGATCCTGAGGAATAAGTTTTGAGATGCAGTGCCATAACATGAAAAAAATGTTAGTAAATATTCCTATTGGCAGGAAAAGGAGAACATCTGCTGAAGTCACAAGTGGTTTGTTGCCTGAGTTAGCAGCAGCACAGCCTCCAGCTAATGAGCTGTGGTTTGGGAAGAGCTCAGGAGTGCAGTGCACAGAGATGTTTGTCATTTGGAGCTGCTGGAAATCACTCTAAAAGCATTAAAATAATGATACTTCACTTTGCTTTTTAATTCTTTCCTTGATAGCCTCAGAAACTCCTGTCATGGCTGTTTGACTGTGAGTTCTTGTTCACACTGAAATCTGTGGGCACGAAACGGCCTCATTTGGTCTTGTCTTCACTGGAGTATTTAGTATTAAATTCACTCAAGTATTACATCTGTTCCTACCCAGAAATGCACATAAGCACATGCAAAACACTGAGTAAAATCAAGTTTAAACATGTGCTTATATTTTCCCACATATGCTGAGGCAACAGTGAGAGTAGCCAGAATGCAGAATTTCCATCCTTTTAAGCTTTTGTTGTAGGTCTGATGCTGAGAGTTTCAGTGCCACCCTGGACTTGGCACCATGGGCTCCAAACAGCTCTGGGCTGCTTTTTTCCCTAAACTCTCTTTGTGCAGAGATATTTCTGATTTAAAGTGGATCTGTCAAATCAAACACCTCTGAATCTCCGAGAGGTTTGGGGTAAGGGTGAGGTGACTCTGAATGCCAACATAATTAACCCTGGCTGTCTGTTATGTTAATTCTTAAAGACAGGTGTTTTAATTGTGGAAACAGGAATAACCTCCAGGATGTTTCACTGTTTTTCTTCATTCCCTGAAGGATAAGCCACAGGAATTTTGCCTGGGAGAGCTTGCTGTGATAAACTGACTGAAGGAACAAAGTCTTTCTGATGAGGGTGGTGAGGCACTGGAACAATTGCCCAGAGAGGTTGTGGATGCCCCACCCTTGGTAGAACTCAAAGGTAAGTCAGATGAGGCTCTGAGCACCCTGCTCTAGCTGATGTCCTTCCCGGTTACAGAGAAACTGGACTAAATGAGCCTTAAAGGTCCCTTCCAACCCAAACCTTCCTGTGGTTCCGTCACTCCACTTGTTCCTGGCAGGTCTGTGTGAAGATTTCTCTCCTCTCAGGAAGGAATTCAGCTATGGGCAATGCATAGTATCAGTGGACAGGGATGTGCAGCAGCTACTCATGCAGCAGTTCAAGCACTGGCGGCTGCCACAGCATTTGTGTTCAGGTAATGTGTGTTACCATCCCAAACATGCCCTGCCATGGGACATCAATGGAGAAGACCTTCTGTTACTCCAGGGTGGAGTGGGGCTGGGATGACAACTCCAGTCCCAACTGGAGGGCCCTTCCTGGCTTTGCTGGAATTCTGGGACCTGGACACACCAAGCTGGAGCCTCCTCAGCCTGAAGCCACATTCCCTCTGTGCCTCCAGGAGCAGGGCCTTCCATGCCATGAAGATTCCCTGGCCTGATGCTGTACAAATGAACCTACCAAAGCTAATTCTACACTGGCTAGAGAGTGCACAGTTGGTTTGTTATCCCTGTCACTCAGTTTGGCAGATGCAGAAGAGCAGGATTTTTACTCTGATTCCCTGATCTACATTTTGTGTATGAGGCTTCATTTTGACATAGCTCCTCTGAGAGTCAAATGCTAAATTCCTTTGAGAGGAATATATATTTTAAATTATACCTATTTTTAGAGAGAAACTCTTTGCAAACAGCACATGCATTTGAACAAGGTAACACTTTCCATAGTATTTGTGATTGACACACACCTCTGGTGGATCTTCTTTGGTCACCTGCCCTCACTCATCTTTGTCCTTAGCCAAAAGTGTGGTGAATGAGCTGCTTCTCTGATTATTTGTGGAGGTGTCTGGATGAGTCCTGAGTCTCAGTTTAGTACCACCCAGATCCTGCAAGGAACAGAAGTAAGTCTGACTTTATCTGGACCACATTTGGCAGTAGGTAATGGATCTGTTGTCCAAAAAGCCAAACTGGAGGAAGAGATACAGAAGAGAACGCTGATCCCTCCAGTCTGTAAGAAGAGGATTGTTAATGCACAATCTAACACAATAATGTCTCTGTTCCTTTCTTCTACACTAAGATCTGGTGGTTCCAGCTTAAAAAAATTAATTAAGAAGAATCCAGATATAGATGGAATTACAGAAAGTATGGAGAAACTTCATGCCGAAAAAAAAAGAGGGTGGAATTACTTAGTTTAAAAAATAGAAGTGTGTATGAAATAATTTCTATCAACCAGCATAGTTGGCTGTGAGACTTGTGGGATATTCTGTGAAAGCCTGAGGTACATTTAAACTCCAATTTCTCTTTGTTGTGTTCTATTTTATTGTTCTCATTGATTTCAATTACTTCAGACAGCAAATCTGCTTGATTAAAGGCTTCCAGTGACTGTGGGCTTGGAGTGAAGCAGAGGCACACAATACAACATCTGTTGCACACAGCAATAAAAATGAGGAGATTCTGTATTTAGAAACCACATTTGCAGCTGGGAGAAGCTGTGGTGATGTGGAGCAGTAACCAACTAACCAGTATGATCAACCACTGGAGGTACCAGGGGAAGGTGTGGCCTGGGAGGTCATGATGATGCCCAACACATGACAGGGCAAGGAAAAACAAGCTCTTTTAAAACAACCTGTTATGTGACTGTGTCATTACAGGTGTAACCTGAGGAGGAAATGAATTAACCACGGAAATCTGAGCATCCATATTAGCAATCACACATTCATCAGGAGACAAGAGAAAGACATCCAAACGTTGGATACAGGACATTGAGATGATTTATTATTTAATTTCTGCTATGCAATAAAAGTTTTTGCTTGTATACTAATTTATTGAAGAATTATTTTCTTCAACATGAACAAGGTAAGGAGGGGAAATTAGGGAAACCTTTTATTCCCTCTTTTTTTTTTTTTAATAGCAAGAAATTTGCAGTAAATGGCTGCATGGTAGTTTATCTATAATTGAAAAGGAACAGATTTCCTTCTATGTCAGTCATTAATTTAAAAAAGTATTTTATCTTGGAGACGAGGAACCTAGTAAAAATTGACATAAAGTTTGTTATATTTAAATGCCTTGTTATTTTAAAGGGCACCATAATCTTACATCAGGAGACACTAACGTGTTTTACACCTCCTCCAGATCTGTGTCTAACTGGTGCTTTTAATGACTTCTATTATTCTGGAAGAACATAAGGAACTGCTGGAGAAATTTATTCAGTCAGGAAAAAAAAATCTGCATTAATTTAACTTTATATTGGTTTAAGCTTAATAAGCTTTTATTAAGTCCAGCTGATAAACCATTTCTGAATAGAAGGGGGAAAAAGAGTTACTGAAGGAGTATGGAAGCAAAGTACAGCAATGGCAGAGAGATGTCAAAACATCCCACCTGAAAACAGCTTGGGAAGTCAGACTTGGAGAGGGTTGAACAGAGCACAGAAAAGGGTGGGAATTCAGTGTGGGAATTATATGGACAAGATCATGTAAGTGGTGCTGAAGAGTGAAGGTGTTGAGATCTCGCCTTGGAAGCAAATACATTCTTCAAAATAACTTAAAGAGTTAATTTGGCCATAAAAGTATTTTTAGGGGCGTTTAACAAAAAAAAGCACCAAATAAAATTCCTAGCTAATTTATACAACTA
Source organism: Sakesphorus luctuosus (assembly GCA_013396695.1). Classification (NCBI taxonomy): domain Eukaryota; kingdom Metazoa; phylum Chordata; class Aves; order Passeriformes; family Thamnophilidae; genus Sakesphorus; species Sakesphorus luctuosus. The sequence continues at coordinate 33,962 of VWZD01001702.1, forward strand.
GATCATTTTGGAAACTCAAAAAATGCCAAGGAATACATAGGGGGTGGGGGGTTTAAAACAAAGTATTTAACTTTTTACCTCTTGTGCAAGAAATCTAAGTTTGGAGTCTGCCACATGCTGCTTCAATCCTAATCTCATTTTTGTAATTCAGCTACATGCAGGGTCTGTTCGATAGAGTTTTAAAAATCATATAACAAGTCCAGTGCTGGACTTGCATTCAGAATGACCAGAGTGCCCTGAAACCAGGTCATTAATCTGAAGCAATGAGAGTTAAAAAGTCCTTGAAAATTCCTTTTCTGTGAATTAGAAACATGGGTTTCAACCTGTTATGGTTTAAGCTGGCAAAATGCCAACTGCCTGGTACCCACTCACAAGGTCCACTCCCAGAGAAGGAGAGTGAGGAAAAAAAACAGAAATGAGGCTTTGGACATGGTGAAATTCTTATATTTATAGAGAAAAGTGGAAAGCCCAACACCAACTATGAAATAGCACATAGTCACAACAAACACCAACAGGCTCACCGAGGTCGCCCCAGCTAACAAACAGAATTCTAAACCAACCAAACCTCCTCCCCAAAGGAAACCTCCCAGCAAGAGGGAAAGAAAGGAATGAACAGGAATATGCTCACTTCCTCAGGTAAACAGCCACACAGACCGGCAGCAGGGCCTGATATCAGCCGTCCGGGAGTAGGAGCCCTCTTGCTCTGAAGCATGGACTGAAAAAAGGGGCGAAACTCTTCTCCCTCGGCTTGTTATACTCCTCCACGCTTCCTAATGATGTCAGATGATATGAAATACCTCTTTGGCTGCTTAAGTCAGATGATACTTGTCCCCTCTACTCTGCGTCACATCCTTTGAGGCCTGCTGAAAACTGAGGCCTAAATGGGGACCTATACTGACTAGAGCCAAAACTACTACACAACCCTACAAAGTGTCCATTCTCCAGGTCTACGTAATTAATAGTGAAATGGACCCATGGAAGGACATTCCCTGAAGCTGCACAGCTGTGTAGTGTCTATGAAACACAGAGATTTTCTCTTGCTGTACCTCCTTTTTGTAAAGGATAAAATAGGCAAAACTTCCAAATATCACATCCCAACCTACCAAGTTTTCCAGGCAACTGCAAGATGGGGGGAGAAGCTGCTTTGTCCTGGTTTTCTTCACTCTTACTCAGCTGAAGCTCCCAAAGGTCATAATAATGTTTTTTAAAGAATGAAACCTAAACATCCAGAAACTGAAAACGTATTTAGTTATAGATAAAGCTTTGGCAGGACCTACCTCATCAGGGGAAGGTTTTAGACATCACAGTTAAGAAAATGTGTGACTTAAATTTGTGCTTCAGTGTCGTCTCTGTCAGCCCTTAAAACATATTTGAAGGATCTCAGATATGACAAAATGATGTGCTGTTTAATTTGGTCCTACTTTGGGATTTTCACGTGAAATTTGATGAAGATTTGATCTGTCAATTAGATGTCAGTAAAAATACGGATGTAGAACTGAGCAACTCTCAGCTCTTGCCACTGACATGTGTGATTTTCAACTTCCCTTTTTGTACACCGGCCACTGGATGCAATACTCACTTTTGAATTAATGTAAAAAAATGAATGAAATGCTTCTCACTGTTGGTTTCTTGGGGTGTTTTTTCCCCTGTTGTTGCTGTTCACTGTTTGCAAGCTTTTAATTGCAAAAGATGCTGTAGATGGAGTTTTTCTCCCTAGCACTGCTGTCCTATTTTCCCCATGATATCCCCAGGGGATCTAACATGAGTTTAAGTAAGTCAATTTTTTCTCGACTGACAGAACAAATGTTCAGATGCTTTAAAATTTAAAGAGCAAAATGTAGGGATGGGTAAATTAGCTCAGAAAAGGTAAGAAATTCCCATTCAAACCAAACGGCCTTCTTTGGGTTTGTTTACTTGGTTAATTCTCGCTGCTTTTGTTTGCTTTTAATTTCCCCTCAGGATGATACATTTTGAGAGCTTGGCATTCCCAATATCCTTCACTGCATCTAAAAGAAAAGACCTCCATGTGTCGTGAGTGTGAACTTTGCCAGTGAATCCACTTATGGGCACAAGACCTTTTGCATGAAAATTATTTTCATGGCACGAAGTTTAATATTTATTAATATTCATGAGGTAACGTAGTTGCTCTGTGTATATTAAAGAATATTCTCCTTTTCAAGGACATTTCTTGTTGAAAGAGCTATTTGAGAGCTAACAGAGTAAAAAGTTTGGTAGGCATACAAAGCTCTTCAGAAAGTCCAAGACGGAGTTACTAAAGATGTGTATTTTCTATCCTATTTAATTTGAAACAGTTTATATAGACAAATACAGTGAGTGTCATTGTTGAAGTTCAGTGTGGCATTGTGCCTAAGGGCTGACACCTTCAAGTGGTCCAATATCCATATTCTTGCATGGAGTAACATGCGATTTGCTCTGTGTGGCATTAGTGATTCAAAGTTGGTGTCATTTGGAGAGAAAAAGACCCAAGTTCATTTTGAGAGTGATATTTTACCAAACGTCGAAACTTTTTTGCATCCACCGGGGACTCAAACTGTGCTTCACATCTCCCAATCCTTCCAGTGGCTTGGCAACGACCGTAGCTTGAAATGGGTGTTTACCAGCGGGAGCTCAGCTCCAGCCCGTGCCGTGCACGTCCCTGGTGCGTTTGGAGTTACCTGCGGAGCCGGAGCTGCCTCTGGATGGATGCAGGTGGGGAAGGTGCGGAGCAGCAGCAGCGGCGCTCTCGGAGTGCGTGAGAGCAGCACCGTCTGGGCTGTGCCCACCTGCTCTGCCCGCGTCCCTGCCCGCACCCGCGGCTGGAGTTCCGCGGTTCTGCATCACTTCACGGCTTGAGCCTGGCGCCTTGCGCTCCTCGAGGACATCGGTGTGTCGGGGGAAGTTTGTGACTCCTAGCGCGGCAGTGGCAGCAGAAGCAGCTGAGTGAGGGGCGGTGCGGAGCTGCCGCACGGAGCCTTGGGCATCCTCCCCGCGCCCATCCGCGCGGGATGCACCCACTGAGGGGAGAGCTCTCGGGGTGCCACGCCGAGGGGCAGCGAGATTAAACCCCACCAAAAAAAATGGAGTACGCGTGGAGTGGCGCTGGCTGAGGGGGTCGAGAGGAACAGGCACCCAAAGGCGAGTATCCCACTCCCCCCGTGGGTCGGGCGGGGGCAGCGGAGGCGGCGGAGGCGGCCCGTGTGGCCCTGCGGAGCCGCGGGTGTCGCTCCGTCCCACGGACCGGCGCGGAGGCTGCTCCTGCCGGCAGGTGAGTCGGGGACGGCGGGGAGGGGTGTGGGCGAGGGAACCGCCCGGAACGTTCCCTGGGCCGGGCGGCGGGGTTCGGGCAGCTCGGAGCATCCATCCCGCCCGCATCCCGCCTGCATCCCGGATGGAAGGAGCAGGCTGGACCCCCCGCCCCGGCTGGGCATGGAGCGGCGAGGAGGATGCAGAGTGTGGGGACGAGGGGAGGGCGCGCTGTGGGCTGGACTGGCCGGGGCAGGTGGACCCCTCGGAGCAGGGCGGGGGCTGGAAGAGCTGGGGGGTGCGAGGGCATGCTGACTTTTGGCGCGGAAGGAAGAGGGCAAGAAGCAGGGATGTAGGGAATAATGAATGCTGAATGCTCGCTAAGAGCAGAGCGACCTTCCGCCACAGTGTGTGACTGCGAGCGGCGCGGTGAGGTGGGAGAGGGGAGCAGAGTGTGAATAGCGGGGAAGTGCTGGACGTGCTTCCAGAGGGCCCCGTGGAGTAGTGAAAGCTGTAGGAAATATAGTCAGCTGTTGGCACATTTACTTCAAAACCCCACGCTGAGTAGGCCTGGCTCTTTAACGCAGTGGAAGTCACAAAAACTCTCTGCAAGTAATTGAATGCACCGGTGAATTTATCTCCTGGAAGTTTTTACATCCTTTCCTTTTTTACCCCTTCCCTTTCTCCTTTTTCTTGTGCTCTTGGCTCTATTTAAGTCCTCTCTGAATAACCTGCCTTGTGGCAGGGACTCTCTGTCAGGAGAGGAAAGAAAAAGGTTCTTCAAAACAAATGTTATCTTTGTTTCAAGCTATTTGTGGATCAAGGTTGCGAGTTCACAGCGTGGCTCTCCTTTGCTTACACTGAAAACAGAGCAACACATTAAAACAACCGAAGGCTTGGGAGGTAACTAGACTGAAATGCAGTTTCAGGTTTCACAGTACCTCATCTCTCTTGGGAACAAATATATAATTAGTGGTGGGGGATTTTGCAGCTTTTCTTTTCGTGTGTTATTTGAAGAAGTTTTTCAGGGTAGAGGTTGTAAGTGATAATACTTTGAATCTTTCCCCCTTTCTTCCCGAGATCTGTAGCTATGTCTTTAGGTGTGCTATGTTATTTCATTGATACCAAATGTTATTTTAGGACTGGTTGAGTGTTGCTGAGTGCATTAGATTTCCAATGGATCTGTCTGAATTAGAGTTGTGATTGCCTAATTACCCTTGATTGTGAAGAATGAGAATCAATAAGCAGTGTCATCCTTTCAGCCTCACGGTTCTGTTGTAGTACATTTGTATCACCCAGCACAGCATGGCCTTAATCTGCTTGTCATTGTGGAACAAATAACAGGGAATAGCACTGCTCCACCTGAGGGAATACGTGGATGAAGCAGCAGTGGCTGTTGCCTGGTCTCCCTGGAGCATGGTCTTCAGGCTCAGTAAGGTGCTGATGAACACCACACCAGTGGGAAACTGGGAGAACTTCCACATCCAGCATGCTCAGGCTGGATGGTGCTCTGAGTAACCTGTTCTGGTGGAAGGTGTCCCTGCCCATGGCAGGGGTTTGGAACAAGATGATCTTTAAGGTGCCTTCTAACCCAAACCTTTCTATAATTTTATGATCCACTGATTTAGTTGACAAGACTGCAATGAAATGGGTTAAAGTGTGGATCTACCCTTTCCAGGTTTCTGTCCTGTTCCAAAGTTGCAGCTGCACTTAGTGAGCTGGAATACCTGCTCCTAAATGTTTGGATCTGTTGCTGGATACCACAGCAAGGGTTCCCAGGCTTGGATATGGTTGTGAGTGACAGCTGACAGGTCCTCATCCTCTCTGAAATGTGGTGATGTTTAAACAGACAACTATGTGCATTTCATAGCTGCAAGACACCGAGTCCCAGCTATCCTGGATGTCACAGGATGTTAACTTTGCCCATATCTTCTATATGAAAAATTCAAGGGCTCCATTTAGACCAAATATATGAATCCTCCAGAAATCAAAAGAGAGCTCAAGCAGAGTGTAGGGAAGCAGCTGTCAGTGGCAGGAGGGGGTGAGCAGGTTAGCCAGGTCCCAGTTAAGGAGAAACACTCCTGGTCTTCGAAAAGGAGGCAAAATGACCTGGAAAGGCTCTTGCTGGTTAGTGGCAGTGCTTTTCCCAGTCCCAAATCTGATGGCCTACATGCTCTTACTTATACTGGTATGAGCACTCCCCAGGCACTTGCAATGATTTTGTGCAGTGCCTCCAAACTACAGCACAGCTTTGGTCTTTCTTCTCTAGCCACAGTGAGTTGGTTTAGAAGAACTGAAAAAAGTAGCAGCTGAATTTAGGTGGGCAGGCTTGAAGACTGGCCATATGTAGCATTATTCCTGCACCCCTTCGCCGGGTGTCTTGCTGTAAGCTAGAATTAAAAGCCCATGAAGATATGGCTGAGTCAGGGCCATCTGACAGATCCTTTCATAGACTGTGACTGGGTTATTTGATGGCCCCTGTTTCATCCCACAGGACTCATGCTTTTCTCCTGCTGGTAGGTCGAGAAAATACATTTTTTAATTTCTTGAGGTTGATTATTCCCTATCTGTGTCCCAGCTTTTCTCTTGCCCCCCACATTTGTGCCTCTCTGTCTCAGCTGAGGCTATTCAAGCTTGCTGTTCAGCTTGTAGGTTTCTCAGCTTCTGCAGCCCCTGTGTTATTTCTTGGATTTTCCACTCAGAAGTATCCCTCTTTCTCAATGTGGGCTGCTTGCAGGGTGGCCACAGCACTTTCTGAGTAGTTTTCATCTTGGAAATAGTACCCTGTGTTCCTGGAGGGAGTGGTCCTGGAGGGAGTGGTCCCTGTAGGATGCGTGTCAGGTGAGGCATCCGTAGGAAATCCAGGATGCGAGGGAGGTGGAGGAGGGCTGGGAGGTGTGTGCTGCCTCTCCAGCTCAGTCCAAAGGAGAGAAAGTGAATTATGCATGAGACTTGATCAAATGTCTTTCTTGAGTTTCATTGGCAGACTCGAGTTTCTGGGCCCTTGAGGTCAGGCTGTTCTGGTGGGAGCTCGAGGAGCACTTGCAGTGCAGCAGAACTGTGAGCTCCTAGAGGAGCCCCTCAGAGCCCCAGTGTGACGTAGATTTTCCCAGCAAACTAGTTCCTCATTAATTAAAAAAGTATGCACCCTAGATAGCGTGAACTCTTTGATAAGGATAGTGGAGGCAAGTTATTTATCTTCAGCCTTTAATCCTTTCTTTTTTGACCTTTGCTTATTCTTTCCATATTAGTTATTCATGTCTCTTGCATATCTGAAACATCTTTGCTGGAACCTACAGGAGGATCATTGCTTTATTTTCTAACTTCTCAATCTTGTCCTAATCAAAAATGCAAATACATGCATAATGATTTGCATGTCATTAACTTCTAAAGAACACTGTCATGCTAAAATCAGTGTTTTTTGGAATCTAATTTCCCTGCCTGCCTGAGAAGTAGCACCTGGAATTCACAAACCAAGAATTCTGCTTTCAGCACTGCTCTTTGCTTTCTGTTGATCTGGGAAAGAACAATAATTTAAAAATATGGTGATGGTGATTTTTCTAACCAGTTTATTTCTTCAGTCTTCATTCTACAACAGAAAGGTTCATCGTTGGTTTTTTTTTAATTTAAAAATTAACAGCAAAGTTTGCATGATATATACTCATTATACACTAATTGTGCCAGCACTGAACTCATTGTGATCATTTATGAGCACAGCATCTAACACATGTAGGATTTGTGGGAAAATACCTGTACTTGTGGACAGGAACTTGGAGATTTCAAGAAACAGAGGGAAGCCAGGAGAAAATAATGTTATTGGAGCTGGGGTGGCAGTGGAGCTGACCCTGAATTTCAGTTTCCTTGGCACAGAACTGTGTGCATGAGCTGAAAGATCAGGCTGGGAGTGCCTGTGTGGAGCACTCAGCAGGCAAGGCAAGATGGGAGCTTTGCCAGCAGGTTTACAGGGTGACTTTGCACCTGTCAGGGGTGCTGAGACTGAGAATCCCTGGGTTCTCCCTTGAGGAGGTGATTGCTGATGACAGCTCAGAGATGTTGAGTGTGTGTGTTTGACAGAGTTGTTCTATCTGTAAGAATAAGCAGATGAGATTTAATTCATGTTAAAATCCCAGGGTCTGAAGTGAGCCTTCGATATGCATCACTTGCCCATGACTCTGGGCTTGTTTTGATAGGCTGCCTTCATGGCAGGGAGTCTGTGAGCCAGCTCAGGGTTACTCTGGAACCGGTGCCAGATCTCCCTCTCTGAGAGCTCTCAGATTCTTTGAAAATAGGATTGTCAGCAGTGCTGTAAATGCTGTGTGCTGCTGGAGTGTGTTATACCGTGGTTAGAAATGCCCATTCTGCACCCCTGGGGAGCAAACAAAGTGCCACTGCTATTGATAATCAGGATAGCAGCTGTAACATGTGTTTTCTTTCAGGAAGAAGGGGATAACAGTGTGTAACAGTTCTGTTGATATGAATACAACTCCTACTTCTAAATAGTGAGATAAAAAGCAAGGCAAACTGTGGATCAGATTTAAGTTCCAATTATACTTGGGAAAGTATTTTGTTTCCTATGCTGGGACACATTTAGCTGTGTGATGTCTGAGATCTGCCAGCTGTGTTTCACACTCAGCATTGTTTCTAATGAATTTCTGTATTAAAAGCAAAAGGTTTGTGATCTCTCACTGAGACAAACCCTATTTTTTTTAGAAACAGGTCATCTGAGTCTTTAGAAAACAGCCATGTCTCTGATGGAGAGAAGCACAGAATGTTCACTCTTGAGCCTCTGTTCTCCTGTTGTAGCATGTGGGGAATGTGCACTGTGCACTGGGAGCATCCTGTGAGGATCCTGATAGCTGGTTGAGCACTGGGATGCTTAATGAGGGAGTGCTCAGCTATGCACTAAGTGTTGGGCCAGCACATTCTCAGAGGCACCAGAGCCTTCACAATATAATAAAGAGACTGGTGACTGTTCTGCATCCCCAAGGGCAATGGCACAGCACAGCTCCCTCTATGTGCCTGAGCTCACTCCCTTCCAAAACTGTGTCAGGGACCTGACTGGCTCCTTCCCAAAACAGGGTGGCGGTGACCAGACTGGCTCCTTCCCAAAGGAGTGACTAGACTGGTGAGGGGGGATGGAGCCTGGGGTCTCTACGTTGTGCCCTCTCTGCCATCCCAGGATGAGAAGGCAAAACACATTGCAGTGAGAGTGCAGGCAGTGAAACCCCATAAACAGTCTCTCAGCTGTTTTATTTACTAGTGAATGTGGAGCTGTGATGCTCAGGCCCTTTGGCATTGTTCTTCTGAAATTGTTATTGCACCTTCACGTAGAAGGGGTCATCATATATAACTGGCTTAAACCATTTCATTCCTATGTCTGGATTCTAACTATTGCTGATTTGGTTTTGGTAACACCCTTCCACTTCACCTTGTGCACCAGCTCATCATTGCAGTTGCAGGTGCATAGTGCATGAGTGCTTTTGTTTAATTAAACTTTACTGATAAAATATTAGCAAAGTGATTTCCTGACAACCCGTGAGAATTGTAATGAGGGTGCAGTTGTTCTGGAAATGCAGTTCTAGGACTAATATCCTTTCAATTACAAACAGGGGGTATCTGCTGTCTCTGAGGGAGTTTGGAAAATGAACCTCAGGAAAACAGTTAAACCAGTATTTTTATGTTCAACACAGAAACCAGTTAGCTAAATGGTATTTTTATGTTCAACACTGAGCTTCTAAGGCTATGAAATGACCAGTTTAAGCTTTACATTTAATCACCAGATTGTAACAGAGAATATGTTCAATAGTCATTAATCTGAATGATTATCATTGTTAATCTGAATGATTATCAAGATACTCCTCTTCTAAATTGTGTTATCACTTCAATATAAATATTTTAAACCATCCAACTATTCCACTGAATTTCACCTGGGGATGTGAGAAGAGGCTTTGTATCTTGAAGAGTTTGTGACTTCTGCAGCTCATCCTTTCACATTGTTACATCTCAGGAGTTCAGTTTCTTCATGAAGCTGTAAAAGTTGCAGTCGGTCAGTTTTGCAACTGAAGGTCTGTAATGTTGATTTAAGGGTGAAAGATTCTCCCCTTCCTGGGAAACACTTTAAAGGGCTTGTCTCAGAATTTTTTAATGAGAAATCTGGATCTGTCTTCTTGGTAGTTTGAGGAGTCACTGATGGTGTGTTGCACACCAACTCCAATCTAATTGTTAACCAAAGTATAGGCTTCAATTAAACAAGGCATGTAGTTAAAGAATTTGACATAAGACTATTCTGGGTACAAGAAGATGCTTTTGTAAGGAGAAAAAGCCTGTGCTCAGATCCCATGAACCTCTATTAAATGAGGGATGATGGCAGAAACTATAATGTGCAGTAGGCTGGGAGTGAATTATGTTGATGTTCCTCATAGACACATTTTGAAAGCAGCTTTTCCAGTGAAAGAGTGATGTGAACAGGGGTGTCACTGGAAACCATGCTGTGTTTTGGTTGTCATGTTTTGGTTAAAGTTGTTGTGTATTAACATTTTTCCATTTCTCTGCTATTTTCAAATGTTTTCCTGACCACTGTAACATATGGACGCTTTTTAAAATTAATCAAAACTGTATTACAGCCTGAAAAACATAAGCAAGATGATGCCTGTTCCTACTACTCACATATCCTTTGTTACCTCTGCCTCTTCCTAGGAGTAATAAAAAAAGAAATGTGACTGTCAGCCAGTTAATTTTTTTTAAACTTGATTCTTGGGGGTTCTAATATATTTTTTCAATAAGAATGTATTGTATTAACTCCCAGAAGCTGGAATTTCTGTGGGAGCAGCAAAAGTTGCCGTGCATCCGAAGACCTTAATTGAGTTAATTGCCCCTTTCCTATGCTGTACTGACACTGTTCAGATTAGATCAGAAGAAGATGAACAGTTTGAAATGAAATGGCTTGGTTTTTTTTTTTTGGTGCATGTCTACCTGTCTGCTGCAGGTTATAAGCATGTTGTTCCTGTTAGGACCAGTGAGATGTGTTGGCTGTGGGTTCCTGAGGGGAGGGATCTGGAGGAGGACTCAGGCACAGAGACACAGATTGTTTTTATTCACCACTTGCTGTCATAGTGAAACAGGGCCAGGAGCCAGGACAGAATTGTGGCTTGCACTGAACGGCTTACAGGGTTTTACTGCTTTAAAATCCATTTAATGTAGGGTTGGTTTTGTTTTACTTGACTGGAGTGATTGAAGTGCCTTTAGCGGTGAGTAGATAGTCCTGCTGGACCATCTCTCCAGGTGGCTCAGTCATCTTGGCAAGAGTGAATCCTGCTGGGGAAGCCCACAGCAATGTAACACTTTTCCTGCTCTTTGCTTTCAGCCCTGTGACATCCACTTGGATCCACTCTATCCTTGTTGGAAAGCCCAAGCCCACTAGGGCAGAGCAGGGGCTGCAGACTCGCCCTCGTGAGCACCAGCTGTTCAGACCAGCCCTCTCATGGGCACAAGGTAAGGTCCAGGGGGAGAGAGAGGCTTCTTGCAGGAGGGAAGGGTGATCTCAGGGTCAGCACTACATACCCCTCCTGGCTTTTCCCCTGAAAGAAGGTGTCTCACACCTGTGGGCGCTGCTTTCCCTGTTTTCCCTCTGTTTTCTTTCCCTTTTCTTCCCCAGTGCTGTCCTCTGTGTGGTTCCACAGTGTGAGGGACACGAGCCTGGGGTGACAGAAGTGACAGGGGTGACAGAGGCAGCTGTCCATCTCTCCCTGCAGTCTGACCTCAGCCTTGAGGCTTGCTGTGACTCCCACTGCTGCTGCCACATTGCAGGGTTTACCCTCTGATGTGTGCCAGCTCCCTACGCTGGAGTTAAGGTGTTATCTGTGGCACTCTGTGTTACCTGAGGGCTTATCTGTGGCAAGTGCCACAAGCACCTCCTGCATAACTCAGCTGGACCCACCGTTTTTCATGTGCTGAAAAAGTGTTACAGAAGACAAACATGCTTTTATTTTTTTTTTCTTAATATGCTCCTGCTGCATGAACCAAACAAGGCTTTATCACCTTGCCATCAGCATAGTGTTAGCCTGGTAGTGAAGATGACCCTAAACAAATATTTGAAAATGTCATCATGGAACAAACTAACTTTTGACAAACGCTGCTTTTTACTCTGGCCTTTGCACTTTTACAGTCAGGTTTGAAAAGTAAGGTTTTTGTGTCACTGTGAGTGCCACTTGTCAGTGAAGTGAACTGAGTGTGCAGAATAAAGCAAGGTGAAATTTTCAGCCTTCAAACCCCGTGGAAAACATTTGAGGAACAGAAGGATTTGTTTTATGTGCTTGGACATCCTCAGCTGGTGCAGCAGCTCTGCTGAAGTCAGTTATTTAGGCCAAGTCAGAGCTAGTTTCAAAATTGCAAGTGTGAATGCAAAGGTGGAGCACCTTTAAGTGCCACATGGAAAAAGCATGTCGAGATCCCTAAAAGATTCATACCACAGAAAATAAGGTGATATTTTGCTTTTTTACTCTCCTCCTTTCTTCTGCTCCCAATAACACCCCATGCTCTGGTTTTCTGCTGAGGAGAGCAGTACTTCCCACCTAGCTGTGGCTCGTATCCCATGGAGCTGGATCCTTGTGGGACTCTGTTTCTTTGTTTTCCAGTGGTTTATATTTATAATCCCAAATGTCTGTATCCCACAGTGCTCTTGGTGACTAATGGCTTTTCTTCTTTCTCTTCTGTTGAGGGCATTATCTTCATTTTTAATGAGTTCCTGAAATAAACACTTTGTTATGCTTCAAAGTAAGAAAGAGGAAAAGTAGCCCTTTTTAAAGCTCCACTGAAAAAAACATTTCCTTGAAATCTTCTCTGCTGTGGTAATCCACCTGTTTGATACAAGTTTCTTTCATCAACAAAGTTGAACTAAAACTTCGAGGATTACTTTGAAACTTTTCTCACGTGAGACTTCAGATTGACAGAGAAGGTATAAAACTTCATCAAATCATCAAACTATATTGCTTCCTTTTTTTGCAAAGGTCTCTTACCTGCCAAACCAGCTGGGACAAAAATACAGTGGCAGCGACTCCGAATGCAGGAGTTGAGCTCTTGGCAGCCCATTTTTCTCAATAATACACTTTTAGGAGAAAATGCACAGTGGCTTTTTTTGGTATGGTTTGCTCGGGCTTACTCTTTTTGTTCAGAGTGACAGAATGTTGTGTAGTACAAAATAACACATGTAGTAATATATTCATTACAGTGATATTTATTGATACCTAAGAGTCTATAATTTTTAACCTAAACTGAAAAGAATATCCTGCTGAGATCCTCAGATATTAATGTTTCCTTGCTTGCTGTCTGGAGTGCTAAATGGTCCTGTAAAGTGTAGTCTAATTGGTGGATTTTGGTAATTTATACTGCATATTATATGAAATCATGAATCCAAGCCTTGCTCCACAGCGTTGTTGCAATTATTGGTTTTATTTGTTTCTCTCTTAGCATTTGGCTGCAGCTGAATTGTTTATAAAATTACTCTTCATTATTCGAGCTTCTCTCCAGTCTGTCAACTCTTACGTTGAAAATTACTTTTTCATCTCTCTCACTCTTTTTTAATTAAAAACCTGCTTGAACCAGATGGTAGTTTTAGCTTTTTGGTTTGGAACTTGGGTTTTCATTTCCTTTTATTTTTTTGTAAACAGTTTATCATATTGTAATCTCTAGGTAAGTAGCTATAAATTGTAATATTTTAATTAGTTTGTGGAATGAGAAACACCACGTATAATCCAACTGGTGACCCAAAAGTGAACAAGATTACTTGTTTGCTAAACCCTATTTATATGCCAGTTGTCTGAGTTAAGGACATCAGATTTCCATATTACATCTTTTCCTGAGCAGTAATGACATTCTGCAATGATGGAATCAGATTCAGAGATTCAAACTAACAAGAAAATGGAGCTGAATGTGAAAATGAAGAAATATTCATTTAATTTCTTCTTTAGGCTTCCTTTCTGCTGTGTCAAGTGGGAAAACTTGGGTCCTCTGGGGCACTTGTGGCCGATGCAATTCCTGATTTCCAAAACATCTTATATTTAAGGTCAGATTAGTGTTACCAGTTTTTCACAAACTGGAGACAAATGTTGCATTGATAGTTGCAAATCTATACAAAAATGGTTGTGCTTCAGAGCACCTGGAGGTGTTAAACGGGTCCTGTGGGTAACACTGGGTTTGCCTTGAAACCTCTCTGCCTTAAATGGGGTGGAACAATGGAATGTAAAAAATCCAAACCACACCAGAAAATAATCACTACGTACAATCCTGCTATCCTCCTTTTCTATTTTCTAAAGCTGCAAAAGTGCTGCGAGCAACAAAACTTTGCAGGCAAGCAAAGAAACAAGGCAGCATTAACAATATGATGCAAATCATAAATAAAGTGAGAAACCTTGCACTGAAAATCCAAACGTGTCATCCCAAGAGGTATCATCAGATTGCATTGTTTGATGAACCAAATCTTTAAGTTCTTCTGTGCGCTTATGAATTGTGAATGATCAGAAAAGTTAAGGCAACAGAGGCCTTCAAATTCACTGCACCCATTAATCAACAACAGAAAAGCAACGACAGCTGTTCTGGAGGGTCTCCTTTTGCATCACTGTTACAAAATGGCGGCCCTTCCCACTGGGATCTGCAAACAAGACATCTAAAGATTAATCCTCAGTACAAAGAAATGGATCGAAGGCTCTCTCCACAACTCTTCTCAGGTAAAAAGGTTCCGAGCACTGAATTTCAGTCTCGCCCCATACACCTGTTAAACAGATCCCAAACTGTACGTGAGCTCCAAAGCAACTGTGATTCCCATAGACATGTTTGGTCAGATCGTAGGAACACATGGGAAGTGCCATCATCCCTCCCATTGGCACCAAACATGCACTTGACTTGGTGACCAAAACTGGGTGTTAGCCAACACCACCAGCTCTGCTCTGCCAGATCCGGAGGTAGGTGGATCCCTATGGGAAAGGCTGCCATTTTGTAAGTCTGGAAGCAGACGGGTCCCTGGGGGAAGGGCTGCCATTTTGTAACAGTCTGGACAGGCGGATCCCCGTGGGAAGGGCCGCCATTTCTCAGGAGTCTGGAGGTAGGCAAGGCTCTGTGGGAAGGGCCGTCATTCTGTAACAGTCCAGATAGGTGGATCCCTGTGGGAAGGGCTGTCATTCTGTAACAGTCCAGATAGGTGGATCCCTGTGGGAAGGGCTGTCATTCTGTAACAGTCCAGAGGTGGGCGGATCCCTGTGGGAAGGGCCACCATTCTGTAACAGCCCAGAGGCAGGCAGATCACTTTGGGAAGGGCTGCCATTTTGTAAGCGGTTACCACCCCTTTGTAGTCCTTGAGAGGCGTGGGCGCCATTTTGTGAGGGGCAAGAGTCACCACCATTTTGTGAGGGGTAAGAGTCACCACCCTTTTGTGAGGCGCAAGAGTTGCTGCCATTTTGTGAGGTGCAAGAGTTGCCGCCATTTCGTGAGGGGGAGGACTGCCGCCATTTTGTGGTGGGCTGACAAAGGGCCTGAGGGCTGCTCACGGACGCCATTTTAAAGTCTGGAAGTGACGCAGTAGGATTTTTCATTTCTACTTCCTTTCATTTCCCCAATGCCAAACTAATCCTTCCTGGTGATCACTGCCTTCCCTCCCCTCTTGATTTCCTGCGATGCTCGGGATCAGGCGCCAAGCGATGGTGGCTTGCGATGCCAAGGGATCATGAGTATTATTGTGACCCAATTTATCCAAATCAGTATAGGTGATTAATAAGGGAGGGGATGATGATTTTTGGAAATCCATTTATCAGTGATTTCAAGGATGCTTTATCTGTAGGGTGCCCATAGCAGTAGATTAATTTTTAAGGCGAATGTAATCCTCCCTTTCTCTCTTGGAGAGAGTGGCACCCATTGTGCAAGGGAAAGGAGAGGGAATGAATCCCAAAGCTTAGCTGAGGGTGGTCACCTGCACAGGGAGCTGAGCCTGAGCCCACAGACACTTGGGACATCTTTAGTCCTGTAGTGCCTCTGCCACTCCTCATATGAGGAGCATCCTCCCACACTGCTGTAATAAAATATGGGCATAATTTTGCTGGTTCAAACCATGCTAATATTCTTTTTAAATGAATGAATCAATTCCCATGAGATACTTGAATGCTTTTTGAAAACAGTCGTGTAACCAGCTAAGTGAGTTGATTAGGTAACTGTAAATATTGGCTGCAATTGGCTGAAGGAAAGGCCAGCATTTTGTACATTTGTGGTTTATACAAGTAAGAGACACCTATTGGCATACCCCTAAGTGTATTTTGTCTTGCTTAGGGGCAATGTTTGGCCCTAATATGCCTGATATTTGGTCTGACTGACTGGTCAGCTAAAACCTTGGAGGTAAATAATTTATAACGCTGAGTAAGTGTAATTGAATTCATTTTTCCTGAAGATATTTCTTTTCTGATTGTTATGTTTAACTGATGACCATCAGTTAATTAGTTCTCCAAAATTCCTTCATTACTTTACTTGTGTTTGAGGAAGACCAAAAATCACTTGTTCATTAGTGCAAAACATTTTGCTAAAAGAACATGTAGTCCTGTCTCTTGGGTTGAGCTGGCAAAATGCCAACTGCCCAACACAGTGTCATAGCTTCCCTCGCCCTGCTGATAAAAGGGAGGAAAGGGAAAAAAACCCCCTTAAAGTAGGTTTATGCTTAAACTAACTATATATATTTACACAGAAAAGAGAAAATGAAGAGTAAACTACAATATAACACACAGTTACACAAGTTAGATATAACAACAATTTTCTACCTCACACTGAAAACAGATTCCATCACTCTAGATCCATAAGCACCCCAAAAGACACCCAGTAAGAAACAGAAAGTATAACAACAAAATGTTTCTACTTCTATGAAACTCAAACAAAATGTAACTAGCAGCAGCAGCAGCAGGGCCCACTCCAGCAAGACAGGAGCTGCGTGTTTTGCCTCAACTTTGGCTACGATGGAACTGAGAGAACACCTCCCACTCCTGTATTCATATCTCAGGTTTGTGTCAACTGGTACGAAATACTTCTTTGGTTATTTAGTCAGGTGATACCTGACTCTCCTTATCTATGTAGATTTTTTGAGCCTGCTAATTTGAGGCTTAGGTAAAACTACCACATCCTGTAAATTCCCGCTTTAATTTCTGGATGTGCATCATTTAATTAATGGGCTGTCTTATAATGGGGACACGCCTTTAATTCAGGCTTTCTTAAAAAGGACAGAGTGTGACAAATTCCTGGCAGCCTCCCTGAGTTTTAACACTTTCAGAAGAGTCACTAAGCCTGTTAAGAAATACCCAAGGTGCACTGATCAGTTGTTTAGTCAGTCCATTCCAACAGGATGTCTGGGTTCCCAGGCTGGAGATAAATGGAGAGACTGGTGTATTGTCACTTCTGGCAATATCTAAAACTCCCTGGAATGCTTGAAATTACCTTTTCATGTGCTTCTCTTCAATGGTGAAAGTCATCATGGTTTCTCAGCTCGTGGTGGGATGTGTTGCCTAAGGACTGTTTGGTGAGGTCTCTTAAATATCATCGTTAAGGTCTCCTGAACATCCCCATTCTTATCTGTAAAGAGAAAAGAGTGTGGTGGCCTAAGAACAGTCGTAAAAAGGTTGAGAAGAAATTTGTTTCAAACCCAGTGAAAATAAAATTGTGGGTAAGCAGTTAAGTACATTGGAAACCAAATTTCCCCCGCTCCCCCCTATCATGTGCCAAGGCACAGTAGTAACAATAATCCCAAAATCAGGCATTAGTAATGTACAAGAGTTTTATGTAGTACATTTAAACTCCACATCAGAACAGAATACAGCTGAGCTCTTGCTGACTTTTAGTTCTATTGAAGTAAATGTTACTTTAGTTCTGCTGGCACACTTCTGAAAAGAAGCTGCAAAGGGGAAAAGCAGACAAACACCTCCAACTTTAACTGCTCTGTCTTTCATTTCCTATTTCTTGGCTTGCATTCCAGAGTTTCTGTGGAGATTGCTGTTGTAAATGTCATTGGTGGCCACGTGATAAGGGAAGTGTAACCAACCTTTGGTAAAAGTTTTCTCCCTTTCTCCATAAGAGACAGTGAAAAGCAGAGGCTATGAAATACTTCAGCCAGAAAAGGCTGGGAAGGGGAAAGAGGGGCAGTTGTCACTCAGGGCTGGGTGTGGGTGGAAAGAGGAGGTCTGGTGCCCTCAGAGAAGGAGCCAAAGAGCAGTGAAGCTGCAAGTCAAACATCATCATCCTTCAGTTATTTGGGGCTTATTCTGACTTAAGCTGTGCAAGGAGAAAAGGTGGTGTGAGCTATAGGACATTTGTATTACACCTGTTTATAGGGTTTGTCACAATCCTGTTCCTTAATAATCAACTATTCAAGTATGCTGGAAGTGTGAGCTTGAACAGGGGTGGTGAGTGTTGTAATAGGGGATCACTCTGAGGTTAGAGAGAAGTATAGACAAAACTTTGGAAATCTCCTCAGAATCCTTGAATTACATCATTCTCATATGAATGTGTGGTCCCTCTGCCGCAAAAGGGCGCACAGGGGTGTCAGTAACACTGTTTAAAGCAGTTTATAAAGGATAGTCAACATGAGTGAAAGTTGTTCTAATTTTTTTTTGTCTCTATTGGGTGACTGTCTGATGCTTAATGAAAGGCCTTCAAAATATGCCCCATTCTGGCCTCTGGGTGTTGGAGTTTCAGGGGGTTTGTTTAAGGCTCAGTTATGCAGCCTGTGCAGGACAGTCTTTGGTGAGCTCAGGTTGGTGCATGATTTATTTTTACTTAGTCTTGGGTGTCTGTGTGTTAGCTCTACCACAGAGGAGTGGATTATATACCAGTATCTGCTGTTCCAGGATATGCAAGTTTAATTTTAAAGGATGCTGGGTTTAACTTCTAGAGATCTACATTGTTTTAGGCATGAACAAAAATGTCCTGAGATGAGGACTGAGGGAATAGTTTCTCTTCCGTGTGAAAGTTTAGTGTGACATAATTCTTCTATATGTCTCTGCATCTTATGAAGGATGTCGTGGAGTTGGGTGAGATGCAAAGGGAGACCAAAGAAACTGTCACTTCATTTTGGAGAGGAGAAGGCTGAGTGGAAAAAGAGCCAAGTTTTTCGAAGTCTGGAAGGTGGTGGATTAAGTTGGGAAACCCACTGAGTTCTGCAACAGGGGGAGCTAAAAATTGAATTTTTTCAGTTGAAATTATTAGATTGGTTTAAAACAGATAAAATACATTTTTTTTACTTTATGGGCTTTGTAGAATGTGACTATCAAGTTGAAACTTCCAAAGAGGCCAAGAGTCTTCTCGGAACAATGCAAGAAGATGTCCACTAGTGCCCTCTGAGTAGGACCGGGTTAAACCCAGACCACTGCACCTGAATGCTGTTGAACTGGGGAGTGGGGCAGCCCCAGCCTTGCAGTTCTCTGCTCAGTGTGGTACAAAAACCCAATCAAGGCTGGCAACAAAGCACTGCCAGCATGATTGTTGTTGGAAGGCACTTAGAAATTGTTTATTTGGAAAGAAGAGAAATTGATTTCTGTTTTCCTTCTCTCTCTCTGGAAGAATGTCTTGGTGGATAACAGGTTTTCAGACCTTCTAGGAACTCCAAAAGTTAGTACATTATGGAGAGACCCCAGTAATCTTTTAATTGTAAACATTGCATTCCACATGGGACTTGGACTGATAAAGTTGTGTTTTAATCTATTCAAAATATTGTTTGCAAATTGAATGATAGATAATAAGCTTGAATATCCAATTTGCTAATTATGTTGCTAATAGGTTATTAGCAACTGATTCTGTTTGCACTTAGTGATGATGCTCATTTTGGGTTGGTTGCCATTGTCGCTATTAATGAGGCAGAGCAGATCCTCATGTTATCTGTCCTCAAGGATCTTCCAGTTTGTCTGTGATTTATAATGTTAGAATATTCATAATACCAATAAAAAAGCGTAATTATAGGACTTGCTGGAGCTGAGATGCTGTGTAAATGACATCCCCTCATACCACACTGCTGTCGAGGAGGAGGGACGTGGGAGATGGAGACACACAGACAAGACTTGCAGTGCAAGGTAAGGCCAGACTGGACCCTTTCAAGTAGAGGAAGACAGGGAAAGAGTAGGGCCAGGCCCTGCATTTCACATATTTATGACATGATTTAATATATTTGATTTTGTTCTTTATCTATTTCCTAATGTTCTTGTGTAAATCCTACATTTGAAAATACTCTCTTGTGAATGGCATTAATTAGGCTCAAATTCCATTGCTGTATGTTTAGAACTGGTGTCACTTCATGTTAATCAACTTTCTATTCTGTCTGTTGTTTTCTGTCTGTTGTTTTCCTACTCAGTCATCCCTGTCTCCTGCTGCTCCCTGCTGCCAGTTTCTTTCCTCCCTTTGGATGTCTGCAAGGCTTTGTTGGNCCCTCTTTTATTTTCTTCCTTTCCTTTCCACACCTTTCCTTTCCCCACCTTTCCTTTCCGTGCCTTTCTTTCACATAACCAGAAGATGATACTCTATCTCCTGGTGCTCAAAGCATGGCTTACTGGAAGCCAGGTACATCCTTCAGCAAATCAATGGTTTTGTGTTTCCCACTCACAAATGTGCTATTCACAATCCCAGCTGCTTTTTCTTCTTCCTTTTTTTTCCTGGTACACCTGGGAATTATATCTCAGGTCAGGGTGACTGTGGAATGTCAGCTTTGTTCAATTGCTGACAGACATACACCTTGTAATTTCAGGGTGAGGGAGGAAAGTGTTTCTGTCCAAGGCTGCATTTGAGTAAAAATACTGCTTTTCAAAGTAACAGTCACTCAACAGAGGCTGCAACTATAGGAATATTTAGTCACTCCCCAGGCTATGTGTCTTTGGGGCATTTTAACACATATTTTTCCAGCATGGAAGGCCAGTTCTCCATACAGCAATCTACACATTTGTGGGGCTGGTTTAGTGATCTGTAGTAGCTATGTCTTCTCCAGGGACACCCCCTTGTCGCGGGGGAGAAGCTTGCATGCCCTCATGAGGTTGAGAGCTATGCTGGTGGTGGTTTGTGCCACCGGTAGGGTCTCCCATGCCAGACAGGTCTCAGCTGAAGGGTCAGACAAAATGTGTCCATGGGCAGGATGGGCTCGCTAGCCCTCTGGCAACCATCCTAGGAGAAGGACAACTCCAACCCCAAACCCGGACAGATGGAGCTCGCTTAGCCCTGTAAGGCCATCCATCTAAGAGAAGGATACTCTAACCAAACCTACGTCCTGAGGTATTCACTTTCACCGTTCAAGCCCGCTGGGCCGTGGCAGATGAACCTGAGGAGTAAAGGGTAGGGCCAGTTCTGCGCACGCTGTGCCTCACCTAAAAAGTCCATTGTGCAGGGCACATCTCCAGGATGGAGGATCACCCACTGCCTCCCAAAGATTGTGCTCTATGGTGAACTCACCACCGGCTGCTGCAAGAGAGGAGCCCCGAAGAAGAGACACATGGACTCCCTGAAACAACACCTCAGCCTTGGCTATATTGACTGCCATCAATGGTCC
>VWZD01001702.1:55151-92600 GCA_013396695.1 Sakesphorus luctuosus
CTGCAATATTGATGGAATGGGGGAGACAGGGTAGCTCTCAGGTTGCCCTCCCAGAGGTGGAAAATTTTTCTCCCCAGTTGCAGTTAAACTGCACTTCTTTATATCTTTTTTTTCTCCAAGTGTCTGTGTGACCAATAGTCAATCTGAGGTGGGCCCTTGAAGATATCACAAAAGAAGGCCGTGCTATGTCTTAAAACTCCATCCTTTGTTAATCTTATCAGTTTGAAAGCCTTTGTCCTCTGCTTGGAGCATCTCTCCAAGGGGCTGAGGCATCTCCCTCAACCCACCAGGCTTTATCAGCTCATCACCCCACACCTCCAATCGGGATTCATGGAGACACACCATTCACAATGCTGCTGCTTCCTCTGAGAATGCACGCAGAGTCAGTCTCGAGGAGAAAAGACCACGCAGGAAGAACCGTTCCTCACCAATATCGCCAAAGGAGATGTTCCCCTGTGCCTTTTGTGACCGGATTTGCCTATCCCCTATCGGCCTTTTTAGCCACCAGCACACTTGCAGCAAGTGTGGGTAGTGCCCTTCCCAAATCTTCGTTCGCGAAGCCTAGCCATGAGTAGCTATGTAGTGATCTGTAGTAGATCTGTGTTTCATAGGTATCTATGGCTTTTTCAATACCTTATTTTGGTGGGATAAATATTCTTAATATTATTTCCTGATGTTTATGGTGTTAAGCAAACAGCTTTGTGGTTAACAAAACTGGGTCACATGGGTAAGACTGACTAACCTGTTTATTGACTGACAAAACCAGGGAAGGGAACAAACTGTGAATAGAAGAAACTCAAGACAAAGGGCAGCATGACCCATATTTGAAAGGTGAAGACAAATGTGTATGTTTCTTTAATTGTATTTACCCTTAGTATATTCTACACAGAGCCAAGTTTGAAAAAAATTGAAGACCTTAAATTACACTGATACAGTGAGTAGGGGTAAGTGCTGAATAAACCCCCTGTGGAATGAATAGTTGATGTTCTGTGCAATAGATCTTTACTGCAAAATCCAAACTAATGAATTGATGGGTGGTGTAACTGTTTACTGCAATGTGTTTTGTGAGAAGGGAATTTATATCCTTGGCCCAGATGCTTTGTTGATATGGATAAATGAAGTTCCACTAATGTGCTAAATATCTTTGTGGTGGCTCAGAGAAGGGACAGTATTTTTTACTTTGCCACAAAACACAAGGCAACAAACCTTAAATTCAATATATTGAGAATAAATGGGCCAAGCCGTTATGTGTGGTACTCATATAACTAGAGAAAAGCCAAACCTTTTGGGATAGGGATAGCAGTATCCACAGGAGGGTACAACTACACAGAAGGGACATGGATGGGGACAAAGCAGGCTGAGGGGACCCAGAGCAGTACAGCAAACAGCCCTGCTGCAGAGATTGAAAGCACTGCATCACTCACACACTAGCCCAGACCTCATGTCTTAGTGCTGGAGAGATGTCACGCAGACACGAGTGTTGCTCCCACAGACACGGTGTGTTTTATGCACCTGACAGTGCTGGAGTCAGGTGTCCTTAGGAGCTGCCTTCTTAGGGGCTTCTTTTCCTACTGTAATTCCTCTGTAATGAAAATTCCAGTATGTTTTCAGCAAAGGTAAATAAGCCTTGCATAATTTGGTCGATTGGCGTGGGGTTTCATTTGCCTGCCTTGAGATCTCCACTGGGGTTTGTGTACATCTGTCAGTTTTGGTCCCTTTTCTCCCGTCCCTTTATCAGAGAGATGTTTGCCTGCAGCAGTGACTTCCCTGAGGGTGGTTGGTTGTTAACAAGACTCAAAATGTACACGTGATTTTTTTAAACTCAGGTTGTGATCTGAATGCATTGCCTGCATGTGGCTATCCAAAATGTGCAAAAAGGCTTATGAATTTCTACATTGTGGAAGCTTTTATATTCCTCTATTTGTTGTGCTTCCAATTTCATTGCACCTTGGTTGTTGCTATAAGGGAAAGAAGAGAAGCCTGTCTGAATTATTCATTTAAAAGACTATGCACTGTTGGTACAGATGCCTAAAATCTGCTCCCAGTCTAAATAGCTGCTGTGGTAAAGCACATAAATGTGTTGTAGTATGAGTCTAATCTTGTTGAATATTATCCAATTTCTGTGGAGATAATCCCATTTAGCTCAAAAAACTCATGGGAATGTTGTGGTACCTTCTGTATCTACTTGAAGCTTCTGTAAACTGTGCCCATAGAGTGTTACAAGGCTCTTGTGTCCTTGTGCTTTTATTTCCTTACTGTCTCCCTCCCAGTTTATCTCATTCCACAAGTAAATCCAAGGCTGGATGAGAAATCTGTGTCCCAGATCCTGTTGGAGTACCTGAAATCTGCTACGAGGAAAGGCTCACACCCTGCTCATTTAAAGGGCATCTTTCCCTGTACTGTCTTAATGGAATAAGGAAAGTGTACCCCTGGTGATCTGGCAGAAGCTGAACAACTTGTACTTTAACAAGCGACATACATCATTTTCAAGTTGTGTGTAGTTCTCACTTTTTTTTGCTCGTTTTGCTTGTGATTTTCTCCATGAAGAGTCTGTGCACAATCAGACTAATTAGGCCTGATGAGTTTCTTGAGATCACGTGGCTGCAGCTCTTAACCTTTGTGGCTTGTTGTGCACACGGTGATTTAATGGCTTAACGAAATTTTAAATTAGCACCAATGCTTTTTCATGTAGATGGCGGTTGTGGTATTTTTAGCAAGAACAGTTTAATCTCCCACAACAGGTTGATATAATTATTTGAAAATTATTTGACATATATTGCACTTTATCTTGTATTTCTATTTCCTTTAAATGGTGCTAGGGCAATATAAACTGGTTTATCCTCTTTGATAATGGCAAATGTTTTTCTTAAGCAAATTTTTAACCCAATGCCCCCAAATACTAACAGTCCTGTCCACTTACACCCCCCTAAATGTGGTGGGCAGGCTGGGAATGGTTTCACCTGCGTGTTCACTCCAGTGGCACTGAAGGCAGGACCTGACAGTGGAATAATTCAGTTGTGGGGAAGTTGGCTGTCCTTGCACAGGTCAGCCACTAACCCTTCCTCTCCCTTTCGTTGTCCCATCTCTCATCTCTCTTCACTTAGTGCAGCTCAGCCAGCAAAGTTAATAGATTCCCACTTTTCACTGCAATTCCTGTCTTCAAGATGGTGAGAAGGAAACAGAGGCTGCAGCTGCCCTCGGCTGTGATTTATAGGTGGGGGGATGATGTCCCTCCTGTTGTCACAACGGTGACAAGTGTTTCCGCAACGCAGAAGTGAGTGTTTAGATGGGACATGTAAATAAAGCGGAGCCATCTGGACTGCTAAAAACACAGCAAACACAGCACTCTGCTCCTATGAGGAGACTCAGGTTGTTTCTTCCCTTTTAGGTAGCTGGAATCTGTGGATCTCATCCATTTCTTGGAAATATTTTCTCTTTAGTCAACAGATGGTGACATTTACAACCCTTTGAAAGTGCTGAATTCTGAAAACCCAAGCCTTTGTTTGGTAAATTCAATCAATAGGCCTTTCTTTGAGCTAAGGCTCAAAATCCAAGTACAGGGTGGGTAGAAAATAGGAACAAATCTTCCTGTGAATCCAAGTTCTCCACCTTTCCACAGAACAGAAGACTAGAAAGTTTGCAGCACAAAACTTAGGGTTGAATTCAATGAGTTGGACAGATCTGATGAGTTACACGAAAAAACTACATCGAGGGTGAGCACCTCCTGGCTCTTTGAAAAGCTTTTATTATTTAGTAGTTATAATGAATTTTTACAGTATTTGGGAAATGAAATAATTATAAGCAGTGAACTGAGGATGGCACATTTTTTTCTTTCATCACTCATTACTGATAATTTGCAGTAGTACTTATTACTTTAATTATATTGCCATTTTATGTTTAGATAAGCATAGGAAGAAGGTATTTTTCTTTCCATATCTGAACATTTTTTTAGCCTAGTATGATCAGGCAACCAAAATGGAAGATCTGATGCTAGACTTATTTGGTATTATATAATTCTTTATATGTTGTGGCTCCACAAACTTATGTTTTCTAGTAGAAATGTTTAATTTTAGAACTATTGAACATAGATATTAAGTAAGTTGTACATAAACTACTAGCAAGACACCCAGATAATTTTGGAGGGATGAAAATGATTGTTGGCAGTGAATATTTTATTCCTGAACTTGACTTTAATGTTTAGCCAGAGTTGCAGTTGTTCTTGTAGCTTAACGAAGCACAAATTGCCTCACATGGTCCTTTCCTTTTTGAGTTCTCCTCAGCTGATCACGTTTTCAGAGGCCTCAAGAATCCTCACCATACAAGTGAAACCATGCTTTGCTGCAGGTGATTCTCAATCCAACTGCTATTTAAATACCTTGCAACCTCTTCTGGTTCTGCCTATTCAGTGTTTTCCCTACAGGGACCCTTTTAATGAAGGTTATAGGAAGTCCAAGTACCCTGTTAGAGAATCTAGGATTGGTGTGGTAGGAATCTGTGGCTGTCCCACTTTGTGAGAGGAGAAGGGGCGTCAAGAAAACTGCTGCCCTCAGGTTTCCTGCTGTAGCTCCTGGACTCGGGAAATCTCTGGTGCAAAGCAGCACAGTGACATGTTGGATTAAAGGTTCTGCAAAGCATTTTGAGCACCAGCACTACCCACCAACATTTTGAAGGACTTTTGACTGTGCTTGTCCTATTTAGTGCCTCAGACTACTGGTTTTCTACTTAAAATTGGGGTATACTCATATGACAGACCTGAATTCTGCCTAAATTGGATCACTGAGCTTATTTTGAGATAGTGAAGTTTGAAATTCTCAGATTCTCATGGTTTCTTATTTACATCAACTCATTTACCTATGAGGTTACTCGTGGGTTACTGTACTCCATCTTTATTCAGGCTGATCAAACTGCTTCTATCAAATATGTTAGTCCTGACTCTTGCTGTCACAAGAAGGAAATGCAAGAGGTTATAATCTTCATGAACTTTGCAGCTTGTCTTCCCTCCTCCTCCAAATCCAGGGAGTTGGAAGAAGCCGTTTGGTGCCTGGGTGAGAAGTGGTGGCTGAGGGATCTCTCCTATACTTCTGCTTGGCATTTTTGTGGAACATCCCTTTTTCTGTGCTAACTTGGCTCATTTTAGCGTATTTTGGTGGCCAAATTCTCAATGCTGCTTTTTTTTTCCTGCATCTGTTAAGCATCTTCAAGGAGGCAGATTGTGGGACAGGGGAGGTTTTCTGTCTTTAATGTAAATCAAATCAACAGTAGGCATTTATATCATCTGGATTTGGACAGGAATTAAATTTTGATGGGTTTATTTTTGTTTGGTGGAGTGTTTTTTTGATTTTTTTTTGGTGGTGTGGGATTTTCTTGTTTGTTTGATTGTTTGTTTTTTTGTGGGATTTTTTTTTGCTGCTGGCATCAACTTGCTGCCATAAGCAGTGAATAATCCAGAGCCCCAAAGCATCTGGCATTTCTGAAGACCATTCTTTGCTGCCACACAATATACAAGCATTTAAGTCATTATGTTTAGGCTGCTGAGGGAAAAAAGATGAGAGTAGTCAAGCATAGCAAAAAACCAAGAGAGCCACAAATACATGAATTCATTGCAATAAGTGTTTGAGCAGCTGTAGATGTAATATTTAGTTCTGCAAGGGTCCATGTAGAGTTCTTTCTGTTCTGAATTTTAAATATGTGCCCAAATATGGTGTCTCATGATGCATAAAGGAACTACTTTTCCACTTCCTTGAACTGTTTTCCTGATTCTGTTCACATTTCAGCCTCATGACCAGACTTTGTGTGCTCTGGTTTTATATAATGGCAGGATTAGCTCATAGTAGTCTCTCAAAATCTCTGCTAGCTCTTCCCTTGCTACATTCATTTTTCAGCTCATTGCTTTGCTTTTTGCTAGGCTGGGATCAAATTAGGTTTGCTTGTTACATTTCTCTCATGCAGGATCTGAATCCATCACATGTGCTGGAGACACAAGCCTTGATCCTTGTACTTACCTCAGTATTTGAGCTCTCAATTTAACTCGGGCACAAGTGCAGAACTCAATGTGTGTGTTTGGGGTGTATTAGTATTAAAAACATCTGGGAGTCTCTGAGTACCACTAAACTAATGGTCTGCCTGGAGCCTCACAGTGCAAAGTGTCTTCAACTGCCCATAAATTATATGAGTGTACTGTTAAAACACATTTTTGTGTACATGAAAATAGGGAGAACAGGATGCTGTGGTACCATCAAAGGCTTTTTGTGGTCAGAAAAGTTAAGGTTGAATGAATGACATTTGTTGTCTTGAGCTGTATTAATTAAAACATGCTAACCCTGTCATTGAATGCTCCCAAATGCTTCATTTTGGGGTGTTTCAGCATATCCATTTTCTACGCCACCCTCATAAATTTACAGAGATGGGGATTTCTCTGGGGCTGTGCAGGCATCTGTACAGATAAACTGGTTGGTCAGCTGGGAGCCAGTTCAGAATCAGAAACAGGGAGTGCTGTGGCATAGAAATAGTTTCAAGAAGTTATGTGGAAATATTCACTTGAGTTTGCCAGTAGGGCTGTATGTATGATTTTTGCTGACTTGTGTTTATGTGAGTCAGAATAAATTCATGTTTGCATAGACATGACTTACTTATTCAGTAGTTGAATTTTACTTGAGCTTTGCTCTTTTAAGTTAGTGATTTTTACATCTCTAGGTGTGCACCTTGACACAGAGAAACCCCCACAGAAAAAGTCACATCCCCATGTAGAAAATTCCTTCCATGTACATACTGCCATGAAAAAAAATGCAATGTGGAAATCCCAACGTTTTCATTCCATTTGTTCAAATCCATAGAAACACGGGAACATTTCTTGTTTTACCAGACTGGGGGAAAAAGATGTGACCCAGGTCCTTGTGGGAGTGTTCCTTCTGCAGCACAGCGAGGGCTTTCCTGCAGCAGTGGCAGCAGCTGGGTTTGGAAGGCAGCGTCCCAGTTAATCCGCCGGTGGGGAAAAAAGCAGGACCAAGGAGCTGAGGAGAGAGGACTATAAATACTGCATGGCTGCAGCTCTGCTGCTCCCTGGCCCGAGTTACTGCTGCTCCAGTGCACGCTGAAGAAATGTCACCTCTCCTCACTGTGTGTCACCGAACCGTGGGGACATGACCAGCAGCACTGCTTGCCGCTGCTCTGGCTTGGACTTGCAGTCTGGGAGCTATGGGTGCATCTGATAAGGGGAGTGGCTTCTGGGATCCCCTCTTCTCCATCTCCTCCTGCTTTCCAGTGGCTCTTGAACTCACTGCTTGACTCCAGCTAGTTTTTTCTCCAGGAACAGAAATCTCCAAAAGTGTTGCGTTCCTGTTGTGTTCCAAAGTTGTGCTCCTGTTGTGTTCAAAAGGGACATTTGGTGTAGGAGAGACCCACAGTGGAGCTCCCAGAGAAGGAAAGCCACATTGCCTGTCATGGTTAGTGTCCCCTGAGGGATGATCCTGTGCGTGACTGTGCTCTCTTGTCCAGCCACTCATGAAGGGGAAGGGAAAGCTGTTGCGGTAAAAGTGATGGGGATGTTCCAAGAACCGGGGATTTCATGACATGGGGATTTATTCAGGGGTACACCTGAAGCTCTGGGATAAAGAGGAGCTTGTTTTCTACTGATCCTGCACTTGAGGAGCTGGAAAAACACAATCTGGGAGGGAATTCAGTTTCTATCTGCCAAGAGGGAGGACAAATGCTCACTTTTCCGACCAACCACGTGTGTTTCTCCGCTGTGAAACCTCTCACAGCCTCGTTAAGAGGCCAGGATTGGCACCATTTATTTTTCTATGAATTTGCCATGTACAAACACTGCTATTTAAAGAGCTTTTCCCTATTTTTGGCAAACCATGGGTTTGACTTTCTTATCCTTAGGGTTGGCTCTGCAGAGCACAGTGAAAAACAAGTGAACATCCCAAATCCAAATGGGGTAATTTTTGAAGATTTGGCCTCCACTCAGAACAAACTCCTGCCATTCTCCCTTCTTCCACAATTCCCTGCAATGAATTCCTGTAGCTTTTGTTTATGTGAGGGTTTTAGTAGCTGAATGTGTAACATTTATGTTGCTTTTGTTATTTTGGTTGTTTACAAACACAAAGATACTTACTTACGGTTCAAGCTGTTGCTGTGGTCATACCTTCTGTAAATTTCAGCAGTATCTGTTCCCAAACTGACCAAGTTGTAAATCTTTCCTAAAGCCAACACAACCTTATTTTGGAATGTGCTGAGCTGATGTGTCAGCATTTGAGAGCACTTTTGGGAAGTTTTCTCTGTGATTGATATATCCGGTCCCAGGTAATCACTCCTCTGTCCGGATCCATTTAGAAACCAAAAGCTGGTGCCTGGAAAAGATGGTTCGAAAGTGACAGCAGCTCATCCCACTCAGAGATTAAGCAACCTGTTAGATTATTTTATTTTGCTTTACTTTTAAATTGCTGCCTTCTTTCCTTGTGTGAATTCTGGTTTTTGCCTGGGAAGAAACAGGTGATGAGCTTTCTTACCTCCCTTTCCTTCATGGTGGTGAAGATCACATTTATGTCTCCCACTCTAAAAATGCAAACCCTACAAGGTTTAATCTCAAAGGCAGCTGACCTTGGTACCAAATACAGTAGTTCAGTGTGGGAATTGTCCTTCAATAGCTTTTTTTGTTGCTGCTGTAAAAGAGTTGTGCAGAATATGCGGGTGCTGGAGACAGATCACAAGTATTTTCTGCCTGTTCCAAATGTTCTGGATGGCTATGTTTACTTTTAGTAAAATATGTCAAAGTCTAGCTTTATTTAAAATAAAGAATGAGCTTAAATACACTAAAAGTATATTTAAGTCTTTAATTATACATGTAAGTATTAACCTTAACTATTACCTGAATGTGCTTAGCAAGAAGGGTCTGATAAAGCATAGAATAAGGAGGGGTGAATTTGAGGTGAAGTCAGTTTTTATTTATACAGGAGTAAACGTTGCAGTGCCAGTGCTCTTCAGACAATTATCCTTGAGAAATTCCAGTTTCACCTGTGGTCGTGTTCTGTATTTTTTCTGGACCTGCATGACTGCTTTACACTTGTGTCTGAAAGAAAGTGCCTGTTTAAACCTCTCATTGTGCTTAGAAGTTGCATACGTAACATAATCTAGAGATATTTTTTGATGGGCTATCATACACTAGAGCACACCAAAAAGTGAAAAAAAGGTTTGTCAAACTTCCTTTTGCAATGGAAATCTCTGGATTTCCCCTTCCATTTATATCTGTAAAAGGAGGAAATACATAGTAAGGAAGAGTTTTTCAGCATGAGCTTCTACCCATCAAAGAAAGGCATTAAAATTTGGCTCAAGTCATGCACTCCAGAGATATCAGTTACCCAGCTATAGACTATTCCCTGCTGTGCCAAGAGCTGGCCTTCTGTGTCTGATGATTTAGGGAATCCCTTTGCTGGCCTGGAAACAGGAGTCCCTAATTTCAGGATCTCAGCTGAACCTGGGGAAAAACCAGCATCTTGCTGCTCCGATTTGGGTTGTTTACCAGCCACACACTCTTGGGATGCTCAGTGTTTTGCAGAACTTAAATCAAGGAAGATGTCAGTGGGAAACAGCAGAGCAGCATCTTTCACCTTCTGTCAGATCTGGCTTGAAATTATGTCTTTCTTGATAACCAGAAGAGCCTATTTTTGTCTTAGTACTGACTTCATGCTGCCAGAAGCACTCTGGAGTGAGCAGAGTCACATCAGGCTCTGCCCTTGCAAAGCTATGCATAGTATTTACGTTACAGAGTGATGAGTATCTTGGAAATTTGCAATGTAATAAACTTCCCTCCCTCTCCCCCATCAAAATCTTCACAGGGTGGCCATTAGGTCACTTGATTTCTTTTCTCCAAGTGTAAATCTTTCCATCTTCCTGTGTTTTCTACAGGAATCTGAGATGAGAGAGAACTAGACTCGGCTGATCATCCTGACACTGTTGCCGTGCCCTGTGTTGACAGGTAAGCGTGCAAAATAGTTATGCAGAGAAATTTAATTTAAGTTAGTCTTGTCAGGTGGGCAGAGCTGAAGTTACATACCAGGACTTCACTCATGTGCTGGATTCTAAGGTGTGTTCCAACCTGCTTGATCCTCCTCCTCCTGCTTTGTGGTGCTGGGTGGATTCCACAAATGATCTCAGAGCAGGGGGATTTGCAGCTTGGCTGTGGCCTGGGGTGATGGGAGCTGGCACATCTTGGTAGCTTTTATCCTCACACCTAACAATTCTCCTCCTCCTCCAGAATGTGCTTTAAATATGAACTACCAGGTAAACTAATGTTATAATTCTACTTGTATTAGACATTATAAACACCTTGGATTTTGTCCAGGGGCCATTTATTAATGCATTCACTGCAAATTTTCAGCTGATGTTGTAACTGGATAAAGAATTTCTGGGCTTTTGTACTGTAATACCTTGACCAGTGAGTCAGTGTAGATGATACACTGTGATACACCACCATCATATTCCTTTTATCTTTGGGTTTATTTTCTTTAACTTTACTTGATGCATTTTCAGTGTTCCCTATCAGAATGTCTTCTAGTCTGTGCATTTATTACATATTTTTTTAATCTTAGCTTTTATGTGATTCTTTCAAAACACAATTTAAAAAGTTTTGGTAGTACTCTGGAGACAAATCAGAGCTTTTTATGCAAAGCAATTTCTTAATGTAACAGTACTTTCTTGCCTTCCAATTCAGTCGCTACAAAATAAATAGAAACATTAAACTCAGAAATCAGAAAACTAGAACAAAAAGACACTGATTTGAAATTAGGTTTCCTTTGGTAAAGCTTGATGCTTCTCTATGATCTGAAAACTAAAAAACTCATTCTCTCTGTGATAAGAGAAACTGAAGGTGCCTTTTCTTGCTTTGGCTGCTGCAGGATTTGTGTTAATGCACATTATGGACACAGATGAAAGGTTAGATAGAGACTCCTAACAGTACCTTTTGATGAGCACTGGAAGGAGAGAAAAACCAAAAATGATGCAAAATGTGTGATGTTTATTGCTGTAAGTGTGTGGTGACACAAAATACTGTAATCTGGAGCAGTAAAAATGGAAAAAGGAGCAAAAGATTAATAAAATATTTGCACCTCAAAGGCCAATACAACAAAAATTTCTGGTTGATCAGGGCATTTAATAACTGACTGTTTGCCTCTGTGGCAGGGCCACTTCAAAGATAAATGCACCACTCAAAAGAGAAAGGTACAGAAACAGGTGTGCGAGTTTGGATTTTAAGTATTGTGTTTGCCAGTGTGTTGAGTTGATGGGAATAATTATGTTTTGTTGGCTAAAATGTTTCAGTGAGTTTGCAGTTGTGGGTAGGAGCTTTGCAAGGCTCAGATTGGTCTTTCGTCTGTGCCAAGACCAAAATTATCCATTCAGTTGCTCCCTGATAAGGAATGTTTATATTTGAACAGGAGGCAGAAGTGAGAAAGTGTGGCTTGTGAAGGAAATATGTGAAATAATTCTAGACCAGGAAAAAGAACCCCTCAAATAATGATTTTTTACATTATTTGCTCAGTGCAACTAAACTGTGTGTAGGAAACAGAAAGGCCTCATCAGTGTGTGGCTGAACCACATTTCAATAAAGTACAAGGAGCAGCAGTTACTCGGAACCACCTTTGATGAGGTATAAACACTGAAGCAGAGGTTAAAATACAGATGTCATTCTGTAAGGCCTTTGTTTACCTTTGCAGTCTTGTTCTTTATTTTTTTTTTCACATAATTCTTCCCTGTTTACACTCCTAGCAGTCACAGTCACTGCAGACATTTGTGACTGAGCACGTTGTGAGAGCCAGCAGTGGCAGTCGGGTTTGATGCAGCTGTGAACACTCCTCTGTGCTTTCCATGCTGGAGGAGGTACTGAACTGGACTTTCATCCAGGTCTGTGGTTTTCTGAAAAATGTTATTGTTACATGTCTTTGTTGTATGGTTTGGAGTCTTTAGGTTGGGTGGTTTTGTTGTTTGGGGGTTTTCTCCCCCACACCATACCAATATATATTTAATAGCCTTTATTACAATATACAAAATATTGTAATTATATGTGCATAGAATCATGGGACGGTTTGAGTTGGAGTGGATCTTGGAGGTTATCTAATTTCAACTCCCCTCCTAATTTCAACACCTTCCACCAGCCCAGGGTGCCCCGAGCCCCATCCAGCCTGGCCTTGGACACTTCCAGGGATGGGGCATCCACACCTTCCCTGGGCAACCTGTGACAGGGCCTGCCCACTCCCTGACTAAAGAATTTCTTCCTAATCTGAATCTCTCCTCTTTTACTTTCAAACCATCTCCCCCTGTCCTGTCACTCTCTGTGTAAGAAGTTGCTCTCTCTCTTTTCTTTGAACCCATTTTAAGAAACATGTAAGGAAATTCAACTCTGATATACTGAAATGGTCAGTCTCTGTGTGTAACTGAAAATCCACGTGGAAAAGAGCAGTTTAGATTCATTAAGAACTGGAGAAAACTTCTGAGATGAGGCAGCTAGTGATGGCAAGTGTAAAAGAAAAAAACCCACCCAACTCTGATGCAGACTAAATAAAATCTATGGGAGAGCAATAAGCAGGCATAAAACCTGCATTAATGAGATCTACAAAACCTCCTCTCTGCTTTGCTGTTTGCAGGAACGAAGGAGGCAGAGATGATACAAGACATGCCTTTCTTTTTGGCATTAACATAAATCTAGAAACACATTTTGTTCAATTCACACTTCTAAAGGAAAGAAGCATTAGAAACAGATTTGTCACAAGGCTTTATGTCCTGAAGGATTTGGTTCACATGATGGGCTTAATTATTTCCTTCCCTGCACAGCTGCATCCCAGGGTGGGCAGAGCTGCCTGGGTGCTGCTCCTCTCCTCTAATGAGGTGCAGGCAGACACAGCCCTGACAGCAGCAGCGCTGAAAAATGAGCTCTGCATGGGAACTGTTCAGGTTGGCAACACTCACACAGGGGCACTTGAGCAGCGAAGTGAAAGGTGCATCTTATAGGGTCACCCCAGCCTGTTTTATGGAAAACTGAGAGTCCTTTCAAGCCTAATATTCCTGGGCATCGCTGCTTTTCATGTCCCACATGAGTGGCCTTCATGGAAGTTTGACTGTCAGATGCTGTATCAGCAGAACATTTAGGAAGAACTTTGACTAAATGATTTCTCCATGGCAGGAACTGATAGTATAGTGCCTGGAGTTCAAGTGATACTGGGTTTTTTATTAGGAATATTTTTATATCCTGATTCAATCAAGATTTTTTATTTTAAGTGCTTTTATATTCAGTTTGCGTATCCTGATTAGACTGGGATAATTTCCATGGCTGGAAACTCCAATGTATGCTGTCATAAAATTATAAATGGTAATGAATGCACTTAATCAGGTCTTACAGGGGTAAAATCAACATGAAATCTAGTCAATTAGAAATAAATCTGTTTAAAGTATTTCTGGTTCTCCAACAGCCTCATTTGAGGACTTACATTACCTGAGTCTGAATTAGAGACGTACCCAAACAGACAGAAACCACGCTTTGTACAGAAATCACTGTGATATAAATAAATCCAGAACTTTTGGTGATGCTGAAACTTACCTAAATCCCTGTTATTACCTTTGTTACAAATCTGTATTTGCAAACAATAATATTCTTTCTGTTTTTTGTTTCCCTCCTATTGTGTAACAGTCACAGACACGCCTCTCATTCTGTTTTCTTCTTGCTTAAGAAGTTTTAAATTCTCAAGCTGTTTAGTGAAGGTAATAATTAAGTATTGCTAGTCAGTGAGGAAAATGGATCTTTTCATCAATTTTATTGTGTCTTGGTTGCCTAAACTTTGGCTAGCTAGAATTTGGTAAAAAAAAAAGAGTTTCTTATCTATATGATGAATCGAATCAGAATCTCAAAGGTCAAGGCAATAATTTATTTCTCAGCTCCTATACAGAATCACTGCGCTGCCTGGGTCACCTTGGCAGGTCATTCAACCTTTCATCAGTCACCTACAAAACCCTAAAGAATGTCCTTAATTGTGCCATGAGCACAGGCAGGTGTATAAATTAAAGCCCAAGATGTGTTTGGCTTGGAAAATAACCAGGCAAGATGCAGATAAGGTCAGCAGAGTTCCCTTTTCCAAAATTTCCCCTGGAAGATAAAGCTAGGTAAGTTTTTCTGCAATTAGGGTAAGAAAAGCCTGGAGACCATCTGCCGTGGGAAGCAGGGATATTTGCTGCAGACACACACAGATGGACTCAGGATGATGAGGCCATGGCACGTGGCTTTGCTTACACTGGAGTCTGGCTGGGCACCTGCCCTGGTTCTTCTGCAGTGTGTGCATCCTTTCTGGGTCACCATTTGGTTGCTGCTTCCCTCTTGATTAGGGAAAGAAATTAAATGTGTGAAGGCCAGGTAGTTCTGCCTCTTCTGCCTCTATCTGAGGTGGTTTAATGGTCCTGAGGCCAAGGCTTGTTCCTGCCTCTTCCCTCCCTATCTGAGGTGGTTTAATGGTCCTGAGGCCAAGGCTTGTTCCTGCCTCTTCCCTCCCTATCTGAGGTGGTTTAATGGTCCTGACGCCAAGGCTTGTTCCTGCCTCTTCCCTCTGTCTGAGGTGGTTTAATGGTCCTGAGGCCAAGGCTTGTTCCTGCCTCTTCCCTCTCTGTCTGAGGTGGTTTAATGGTCCTGAGGACAAGGCTTGTTCCTACTCAGCTACTCAGAAATTTAGGCAGCCACTGAACTAGACATTTATTCGCCTCCTGTATTTCCTCCTGTATTGCCAGTGTGTAATTACTGGGGTGAAAAGTACTGGTCACAACTTCACTTGTTTTTTTCCAGCTGTTCCTGGTCTGAGATCCCTGGACCTTATCCTAATAATTCCAATGACCCCAAAGTGATCAGTGAAAGTGGTCTCTGCATTTGACAGCTTGGAAATGTCCAGCTCAGGGCACTTTGGCAAGGGGCTACCCTGGTTCTGCAGAGCTGGAGACTCTTTGCTCTGTGCCCCCAAACCCCACCAGGCCGCTGAACTGGTGTCCTCCACAAACTTCAAGGGATGTTTCCCACCACGCTGAAATAGAAATGAATTTGTTGAAACTAAACAAGAAAAACACTCAACACACACAAGGAGAAAGAGTAATTGAATGTTTGGGGTTTTTTTTCAACCAGCTTTCGAAGATAGCTCATAGATTTGTAAGAAAAGCAGAGCTTCTATTTGAAGCTTTGCTTTTTTTTTTTAAACTGTCATATACTTTCTTTGATTAAACTAATGCAAACAATGAGACTATTCTTGGCAACGCAGCAAACAAAGTGACATGGTATCCCCCACCAGGACCACAACTGAAGAAAATTCAGGTTAAACTTCATAGCAAACTCTAAATGCTAATCCATATGTAAGGAGAAGAGGGAATCTGCTTTATCTACTCAGGACATGGTTTAATCTACATAACAAGACACCAGCAGTGATTCTTTGTTAACATTTAATTCCATTTGTATTTGAATTACCAGAAAAATGTTTTCTTTATGGATAAAGAGGGAAAAGGTTGATAAGCATAAAGTGCAAATTAACAAGCAACAAAGCTGCTTTGTCCACCAGGGACATGAAACTGAGGTAAATATGTTCAACAAGCTTTGACTTTTTTTTCCTACTCCTGTTGTAATTCTGTTAAAATTCTCTTATGTCCTTTCCCTTCCAATGCACTATAATCTTTTTGATATTTATGTAGTGAAGTGCAAGCAGAGCCTGGAAGCAGAAAGGCTAGAAATAAAAGTGCTTCTGTTTGCTAAGGAAATTTGGTGGAGACCCCAAAATGGCCATTTTATCCATCTTTTATAAATAGATAGTGATTTTAAAAATAGAAGTGGTGCAATAGCTCAACATTACTTAGGGAAGAAGTCATAGGAGCTCACACTGTATCATTCCTGGTTTAGATAAGCGAAGGGGAATGTTTTCTTTCAATCAGTGTCACAGCTGCATCTGTAGCATGTTTTGTCCAAGAACAATTTCAGGGATGGGTATCCACAGCTGCTCTGGACGAAAGATAAAGATTATATAACAGCTCCAACCCTACTTGCTTAGAAAGGAGTATTGATTTGAATTTATGAGTCCAAGGAGGTCTGTCTCAGGTATG
Organism: Sakesphorus luctuosus; assembly: GCA_013396695.1. Taxonomy (NCBI): domain Eukaryota; kingdom Metazoa; phylum Chordata; class Aves; order Passeriformes; family Thamnophilidae; genus Sakesphorus; species Sakesphorus luctuosus. Next base: position 71,262 of record VWZD01001702.1, read on the forward strand.
GGATGCAAGTGAACTTTGGTGTCTGGGATAATTCACTTGGTGCATTTCATTAAAAACTGTTGCTGTTTTTCATCACATTTGCTTTAGTTATCTAATAGCTACTTACTTAGCTTCTTTTGTTTAACAGCTGTGCAAAGTGTTTTAGGATTCTGGATTGTTACATCCTGAACAGATGAATTTTCAAACTGCAAGTTGTTTTTACAGTTTAGTGTATGGAGTTGCTGTGGGATCCAGTCTCTTGTTTAATACTTCAAAGCGCATTATGATTTTGCTGTAGGTAAACTACAGTATTAATTTCCAGCAGTATTTGAAGAGTGACTCAGGAATACATGTAATCTTTCTGTTGGAAAGCTGAAGTCCTAATAAATGTAAAAACTAGAGGCCATCTTAAAACCAGCTCTAGAAGTAAGCAGAGCCTGGAAGCTCCCAGCCTTGGGGCTCATGGGGCTGGATGTAATTCCTTGGCTGCAAGAATGACCTTTCAATAAAGGTCAGGCAGAATTGCAGTGGAAACCTTGCAGGGACTTAAACAAAGCCACTTAAGAATTTATATTGACACTGGGAATTGGCCTTTACTGTAAAATTCACTGTGCTGGTTAACATTTATAAATGCTTCCTCTGTTTCCCCTATTAATATATTTGAATTTTAAATTTTTTTAGAAGGTTTTTAACCATTTTAAATAACTTTACTGTTATAAATCTTTATGCCTGGTTCCTCTTTCTGCCCACGGGTTTTGTTTTCTTAAAATCCTACTTCAAATATTTTCCACATTGAACTTCTCACATTCAAAAGCTTTTTCTACATGTGCTTCTGTCTTCCAGCCTTCCCCATTCAGCACAATGAGTTGCTTGTCTCCTGTATTCTTTGTATTTCTCCTTCCCCAAAATATCTCTTCACATCTGCCTGACTGAACTTCAGCCTTTCCATGGAGATACCATGACCAGCTGAACAGTTTACAAGGAAAATAAATACTAAGTGGAAGAGGCAGAGAACAAAGGAGAAATTTAGCATCCAAAGCTATTTGGAAACTAAAGGAACGTTTAGAAAACTACCCAGTATTTACGGAAATAGTCTGTGTGTGTCGGTTTTGTATGTGCATAGCAGTGATAATGTTGAAGTACATACATTTAAAAACATAAAGTAAAATAAATACATTCTTACAGTGTGAGCTTAAAACCCACTTTGATCATATGATGTTAGTATTTCAGACTCGAAATACCAGAAGTTAAGGGGGCTTAACCTCTTCTTGGCAAGCCAGTGCTGTGCAAATATATATGAGCAAGGGATAACAAGCTGCCTCAGGTGCATCAATTTATTCGCACAATTTTCTGCTTTTTCCTTTAAACAAAAAAAGACTGTGGTGAAGTGTCACCCTTGAGCCCTTTTGCCAAACAATTTGTCACTCGTGCAGATCACCCAGCAAAGAAATCAAGGACTGCATGACATCTACCCTGGAAGAATCTTCTGTGCTGGTGAGAACAAATGGGTCTGATCAGTGTTTTTCAGTTCTGATTTCAGATCAGCACTTCAGTTTTGAAGTAAAAGATTGAGAAACAGCTTCAGAGTCAAGCACAGGAGGACTTTTCCTTGTCATTCTGGTATACCATTACCTATATGTGAGCACACATCTTCTAAAATATTTATTTGGGTGTTAGCAGGGAGACCAAAAATACGTACCTAGACAGTGCAACCAAAGTGAATTGAAGTGAAGGACTGCACGGGGAATAAAACTGTAATTATGGGGGGTTATTGTCCCTGTCTGGGGGGCCTGGGAGAGCAGGGGGAGCTCCAAGTGCCCTGGGCCACCTGAGGTTTTGCACTGCCTTGTTATCACTCCTTAGGCATGTTCTGGATTTTTTTCTTGGGGATGGTCTTTTAGGTTTGTGTATTTGCCTGTGTGAGTTTTGTTTCAGTGGATATTTGGGTACTAATAGCACATTTCCATCAGGGTTAATCAGATGGCCCTGTTTATGCAGCTTTCTTTGCTGTCACTCAGGCAGTAGTGTCTCAGACTCGCTTTATGCTGGCAAACATTAATTCTGCCTTTGGATAAAGTGGCTCTGCCCTTTTCAGGCCCTGGCTGTTCCCTCCTGGCCCTCTGCCATCTTCGTCCTGCTGCTTCTGCAAACATTTGCATAGTGATCTAGTTCAGAGACATGATGGATGTTGGAACTAACCTCCCAAAACACAGAAAGGCTGGAGTTAAACCTGGATCAGTGCTTTGTTCTGCTTTGCTGTTTGCGTTAAGGGGGAGGTTAAAGCACGCTGTGGGCAAGAGTGGAGTGGGCTGGGATGTGAGGGAGGGTGGCACTGCACCTTCAGGAGCCAGCTGTGGTTAATGCCAGCTCTAAAGCAGCAGTACAGGGTGACACTGAACCCACCAAATGGCAAACTGCCCTGTGGAGCTGGTCTTCAGTTCAGATTTCCCTCTGCCTGGCCTTTCCTGCAGCACTGTGGAGAGGTGGCAAACGCACAGTATCCTGGGCTTGTACCCCCCACCTTCAGCTTGGAATGCTTTCTTGTTTGAATATTGCTGGGATTAGAAAAGACAGAGCTTGGTCTTCCCCAGCATTTTAATTTAGCAACTTGTTGAGCTGGTTCTTGAGGTGATATCTGTAATCTTATATATAATCCAGCACTGGGAGGTCTGGCAGGTTTGGTACAGACAGAAATCCCTTTCCTGAATAGTGTTAATTCAGGGTTAATGATTAAAAACCTCTTTCTAGCAGTGATTGTTCTTCTAACAGCAAACTTTTCTCACAGTCTGGTTCATGGCATTACTCAGCCTGTAACAATGCTGACTCTGTATCCCAAATATTCCCACAGGTAGATTTGGAAGTGGCCTGACAAGAGCAGCCTAGAGGGCTGCTCCCTGCCTGCAACAGGGCTGCTATTGTGCAAATGGGTGTTGATATAAAAATAGCTTGTTCTTACCATGCCCAGGAGCCAGTGACCCTTGAATCTGAAATCTTGCTCTGACACCTGGCCCTGTTGGCCTTGGGCTTTTGATTTGTGTCTCAGCTGCATTTTGGAGGGAGAAGAACTAATAACTCCTGTATTTCCACTGCTATGAGACTCTGACCTATGTTCATGTGAACAAAACCAAAATCTGAGAGGTTGGGGAAGGAAGGATTGTATACTTCAGTGTCCTGTGTTGTAATTTCCCTCCCAAAAGTTGGTTTTGGTGTTAGGGCTACACACAAGAGATGAACTTCACATGGGATAGAGCTTTTAGAACAGCTTTTTGTGGCTGTATTTATAATTATGTTCCATATTTACCAATGTGAAAGTGGACAGGAGGGTTTGTTGCTTTGCAACATCAATAAAATTGCACATGGCCATAATTAAGGTGAAGATTTTTAAACATGATTGTAGTGGATGAGTGTTTTGTGTTTCTTATAATACATGCAGGTTTAGTGAAGGTCCCAAGTACAACGTGTGTCCCTATCAGTGATAATTTCAACCCTTTCATACCAAGTTTAAACCCTTTCATGACAAGTTTGTAACACTTAAGCTAATTAAAAATAAATTTAGACATGTATGTTTAATACATTAATTTCATATGATGTTTAAGAACCACAAGGCTCCAAAAAATTGACTCAGTCTGTCACTGCTCTTGCTTTTCACCCCTGTTTTGTCACTTTACGTGTAGTGGAAAACACCTTTCAGGCAGAGAGTGAGGTAGATCTTGGAGCTGAATTTCTCGTTAATTCCAGCCTTTTATAATGTTCTTTTAATGTTTTGTTTCTTTCTTAAAGAACTAGGCAGTTTGATGGTCATACCACTTGCCCATGGTTTAGACCCTCCTTAATGGTGCAGTGGTTACAAACAGCAGGGTAAGAAATTGCTGGAGAATCTTGTGAAAGGTAGACAAAAAGGGAATCTGTTGCTTTTTTGAAGAAAGTGAAAGGAGGCATCCCAGCTAATTATTTCAGCAAACCCTGATCGGTATTTTAGCAGTACAATGTCCTTTGGAATCAGTGAATTGTCAAGCAATTAGGAAACTGGGATGCTGTATCTTCATTGGCTGTTCCAGCTTAAGTAAGTCAGGCAAACGTGCCTTACTTTTCCTGAGGTAACAGGGGAAAATCATTTGGAATATCACTGAGACAAAACTGAAACAGTTTCTGAGAGGTAAAAACTTCCCTGTGCAAGCTGTGATAATGAGTCTCTGGTTATTAAATGGTGGTATTCCATTTTCACACAGCTTAAGAGCCAAATATAGTTTTAAGGAGACATCACAGAATATTCTGAGTTGGAAGGGACCCACATGGATCATCAAGACAGATCTCAAGTGCTTGACCTCTGCTCCTGTGCAGCTCTGCCCTACATGGCACCTGTACTGGTGTGGTTTCTCCTCTACTGGAATTGTCTTTTTTAAACAGTAGTGTTTAAATCATCTGCTTCTCTGTAGCACTGGCGGGCCTCTGTTCTTTTTGCCACTGTGGATACAGGCTTTCATTGTCCATTCCATGGTTACTTGGGGGTTATTTTATTTGAACATGTATTCCAGAAAATTAGGTGACTTGTGACTTGTTGAAGAGTCTCCATGGAGTTCTTTGTCCCATCATTTATTAAAATTGAGGGCTTGATTCCTGTGAGCTGCTTCTTCAGCTGGTGATCTCCCTTTCTTATGCTATAAGGAGATATTACTGGGTGGTGTTTGCGTGAAAATCCACTTGCCAAAACCATGGGAAGTTTTTTTCCCTAACTCAACTCTTTATTTGTATGCTGTGTATTTGCAGTGTACTGCTCTCCCTCGAATCCGTTGCCTTGGAATATTTTGCACTCACAAATGGCTTTAGGGAGAGGCAAACCATGTGATGGTCTTTATGTCTTTTTGCTCACACTCACTGGCTTCTGATGCCCTTAAATACTATGTATTGCCCTGCTATATTTTGGGTTCATGTTCTTCTAGCATTGGTAGATAAATAAAGAACCCATCAAAATGTTTATGCTTTTTATTGACTTAAGGTGCTTTGGAGAGCAGCATTAATCTACAGTTCAGTGAAGCAGCAAAAACCTGAAATACTCCCTCAAGAGTTTTCTTTTGTAAGTAGAGCCTTGCATTAAGCTGCTGTGAACTGGCATGCCTTCAGCTTTCTGAATGCACTGGGTTTGTCTTCATTAGCAATTATAGCAGAGGGTAATAACTCTGGAATTAGCCTTCATCAGACAGAACAGTAAGGCTGGATGATGTGGGGATGTGATGTGCTTTGGAAATGCTTGGCCCTGACCTCAGGCTTTGCCACTGCCCGTCCAGCCCCTGGGCACCTTCTTGAGCTGGGTGAGAGCGGCAGGCTCTGATCCCTGCGCTGGAGTCTCTGCCTTGAGAACGGCCAGGCTTTGATCCCTGTCTTTGGAATGGCCAGGCTCTGATCCCTGCCCTGGAATTACTGCCTTGGGAATGGCCAGGCTCTGATCCCTGCCTTGGGAACGACCAGACTCTGATCCCTGCCTTGGGAATGTCCGGGCTCTGGCGGGCACTGGCTGATCTGGTTCTGGTATGGACTTGGCTCAAACTAGACTGCTAAACCCCAAGGCAGATGATGTTCTGGCAGTCCTTGCTGTTGCTTGGCTTTGTTTGCTCTGGGGTTCTGGCCGTGGGACCATTCTAGAAAACACAGATATGTCTTGGTACAGTCACCTGGTAGAGGAGTGACCTTGGGCAAGTCAGGTCACCCTTGATGCCAAAGAGGTTTTTGATTTTTGATTTTTCACATTTTGTAGATTTTAGAAACACAGTAGATGTAGCACTGTAGATTTTAGTGGGTTAATATTTAGCAGCTCATAGTATAAGGTCCTTCTATCTCTACCCCTGCTCCAGAACAGGCGGCTAAGATCTGCCAGCTATTTAGTCTCTTTCTCAAGGTGCCACATTGGAGGATATCAGAGAGAACATAAACACAGAGCAGAGTGACCGAGTGACCTGAGGCCCTGGAGAGCATCTAAAAGACCTTTATGTGCTGAAGAAGAGGAGGAGGATGAAGACAGAGGGTCCCGGCGACCCCAGCCCCAATTCAGCTGGGGGTGGGAACTGGGAGGGGACAGAGGTAGAACTGGACATGTGGAACATAGTGATTGGATAGATCCACACCCTTTTTAACACACTTCTGTGCTTTACTTTGGCTTTAAAGTCTCTTTTGAAATGTGATTTGACAGTGGAATTGCTTGGTTGTTTGGTTTTCTTTTTTAGTTTTTACTATTTTTTTTCTTTCTACTGAGTTTTTTTTTAGTTAAAAAGCAGAGAAGATGTCTTGGGAGGTTTCTCAAGGAAAAAATAAAAAATAATTGTATGTTTCTCTGGTCTCTTAAAAACTTAAAAAGTGTATGGTTATCAAGCACTGCAAATTTTATGATGGTCTCTTCAAAATGTTTTTTCCCCAGTATAATTTTTATCCTCATTTTCCCATGGAATGATAACTTAAATTTCCTGGAGAAGTCTTGAGTTTGTGGGACAAGAAAAATCCTTTCGGTGTTGTGGCTGAAAAAAAACAGAAGGAAATTATTCTGCTGTTCTTACTGTGAGAACTTCAAGCACAGATGTCTTTAGTTTGGATTAAAATTATGTTCATTTCAGCCTAATCTATATCACAGACTAAAAATGCTTCTGTATCTGAGTATGTTTAATAGACAGGTTTGGGTAGTGTTGATGGGAAAGGATGTTGTGTGAGCCACAAACCACAGAGCAGCATCTGTGTCTGCCTGGCTCCCTGTAGTATTCCATTTTTTAGTTCATTCCACTATTTGGAAAAACTGACTTCTCTTGAAGCCTCCCCTGTGCAGTTTCTCAGTGTGTACAGGATGGTGTTAGTTCAGCACATACATTAATTTCCTGAAATATCTTTTCCCTGGGAGAAGGAGGCTTAAAAGCCAGATCTAGTTCTGAGTTTACAACAGTGCTAGTTAGGACTGGGTAATCATACTGGTTTTTCTGGATCCTTTGGGAGGTTGGGTGTCCCTGGAAGAAAGGTCATCTTCCTTTTTATTACTCTTTTTTCCTTCTCCTGTTCTTCCTCTTCTGTAGTAAATTGGTAGCCAGATTTATTTCCTTTACACTCTGCCTACCCACATAATTCACAGAAAGAGATAAAAAAGGAGGGTAAACCATAAAACTTCCTTGTTAAATTCATGCTATTTCCAAGAAAGCGAAACTTGTAGCTGATTCATTTTTAAGACTTGAACTGAAACATGTTTTTTTTTCCCTTTTTCTCCTTTGTATTGGCAGGATAAAAAACTTGACCATGCCTCGTAGCCCGACATCAAGTGAAGATGAAATGGCACAGAGCTTTTCCGACTATTCTGTGGAATCTGAATCAGACAGCTCCAAAGAAGAAACCATTTATGACACAATTAGAGCAACTGCAGAAAAGCCAAGCAGCAGAATGGAAGACAGTCAGAGCAACACATTAGTGATTCGAATTATAATACCTGACCTGCAGCAAACAGTAAGGCTGATGGCATTACAGTTAAAACAAAATGCAAAATGTCATTATTAGCTTTGCTGCCTTCAATCTGCACATCTCTTCTCTTTTCTTACAATTTTTTGACATATTACAGGCAAAATTTATGTTGTGTTTTCTTTCAATCTCTGCGCTTTGTACCCCAGTGGTTTATCTGACTGACTGCCTGCCCCATCCCTTCCAAGGGAGCAGATTCACTGTGTTAACTCGGTGAAAGCTGTGATCATAAAGTAAAATAGCTGGCTGATCTGCATTCAGAAGCACTTGGGTAGAAGAAAGAGAATTAGGAATCTCATCAGAAGATGGAGGTTGAATTCAAAAGTCACCTGTTATATCTGAAAGCTTCCCATAGATGTAACCCCACTGGTTTCTCTCTTCTCACGAGGTTGTCACTGACACTCCACTGGGATCTAGAGAAAGGCCATCAAATTCTCTCTCTTTTGCCTTCTCTGCCACCCTCCCACAAAAAGACATACCTGTTAGGCAGCTGGTGGCTTTTAGAGCTTAAAGATGTGGAAAGAGAAGCACAAATTAATCTTTCCTTCCTCCTTTGGTGCTGTGCCTTTACCACTTGGTGTTGTTTCTCAGACTTCTCCCCACAGAAATCCACACGCTCAGTGTAGGGCAAGAATAAAGGGTGGCATCAAACTGTTCCTCAGTTTTCACAATGACATCAAATTGTTATTTTATTCTCTCCCACCTCCTCATTGCTTATACTGGAAACATCAGAGAGGATAAAATTACCCTTTCCTGTTTTTCCCAGAGGAGCTAACTTGTGGATCTATGGCTGTATCTCACATCCCTAAGTATATGGGATGAAAATAGGGATTTTTCAACATACTATTTAATATCTCACATCTTCCAGGAAGAATTGAAATGGCTTTTTATTTGTTAAAAAAGTCTGATTAATTTAGTAAAAGAAAATGAAAGTTATTTTTTTAATTAAAAAAGTATCTTGGATTTCCTTAAGTATTTGAAATTGTGGCCCGAATATCTTACAAAGAACTATTAAGTTGTGTTTCTTTTGTGGTTGAATCCTTTTGCAGAATAAACCTGGAGAAGTTTGTTGCAACTTTGCAAGTAAATGAATCCTTGTCCTCCACAAGTGGATAGGAATGGCAGGAATAACAGTGTCATCCTGGGAAAGGTCTTAGCAGTGACTTACAGGGTCTGTCTGGAACCACAGCTGGTCCAAGTTTGTGATTAATTATCTGAATTGCCCTGGGTCTCCTTGAGTGCTGCTTTTCAATGGTAGGCATCAGACTTCTGGAATTTCAAAGCTGCTTATGAAAACACATCCACATGCATCACTCTGTGCTGACACCCTGGATCTCCATCACTCTGTGCTGCCATTGAGGATCTGCCTCAGATGAAACTATTCCTTTCATTTTAATTAAGTTCATTTTTGGAGTGGTAGAGATGGCCTGTCTGCAGGCTGACAGGGAAGAGCTGTTGGGACAGTGTGCCCTGAGGTGTGGTTGGAACTCTCTTTCTAAAGCCCAATCCACACAGAAACTCAGAGACATCAATGATGGGCTTGGGGGCATTGTCTCTTTAATTCTTGTACTTTACAAATACCTTTTAGGTGGGGATTGTGGTTGGAATTGCAGTGCCATCCCTGAGTTTATACGGTTTGAGGAGGAAGGGCTGGGCACCTGAACTGGGCAGGGCAGAGCTGAGGCTGCTCTGGGCCACACATGGAATTGCTGTAAAATCTTGCAGCACTTTGGGTCTTCATTCCAGGACTAAGTACTGAAATCCACCATTGTGCATCTTAAATTTAAAGGGATTTTGCCTGTAGTGAGGTCCTCTGCCAGGATAAGCTCTGACTGGACATGATCAGGATTTTATTTGCTCTGCCTGGGACCATGTCAGTGCTCAATGAATTAATCCACTGGAATGGAAATCTTAGCTTTTCTTTTTGGGTTTGCTCCACTGTTAAAGCCAGGGAGCTGTTAGCTTCCTGAAGCCCTCTTACTTCATCGCTCTGTTGTTTAGACCAATAACAAGTGATTTATTGATGCTATTGAGACATTTTATTTTTTTAAAAAAATAATTTTTTTGCAGGAAATGAAATAAACCAGAAAGAATTTTTGTTTTTGTGTTTCATTTATTCACTTTTATTGCTTTACTTTTTATATTTTTTTTCCTTTCCAATAAACTCATAATGAAAAGTACCTGACTTGTTTAAAACAAAGAGTTCTATAGCAGATGGTCTATTTCTGATTTAATTTATCAGCTCTTTGTGGAGAAAAGTGAAAGTTGGAACCAGCTTAGCAAACAGGAAGGGCTGGTGCCTTAAATGTGGGGTAGCAAACCAATGGGGTAGATCACAGTTTATGAGCTGTTGAGTAACTACAAGCCAGAGCCAACATACACCCTATTTCCTGTATAATTACAATTAATTTAGCATACGAGGTGTTTAAAATTAATCTGTTTAATCAAAGAACCCTGAAATGACATCATTTAGTTTTCTGCTTTTTTTGTCTTTTAGAAAGTATTATCAAGACTATATTTGTTTAGAAGAAGACAAGTTCAAGGGTTTAGATAAAATTCAGCCACCTGAGGAGCTTTAACCCTGTAGCCAAACTCACTAGGAATAAAGTTTGCTCATCTGTGCTGGCTGTGGTATAAACTGCCTTTATTTCATTGCAGGTATGAGGCAAGCACCAAGCATCACAAGTAGGATGTGCTGCTATAGAAAGGTTTATAAATTACCACCTATTGTAGGAAATGTGTGTTGCTGCCCTTTTATTTTCATTTGAAACTTTTAAAGCTTATGTAGACTTTGACAAGTACAAAACCCTTACGAACACTTAGTTTTCGGTTCTTACGTCTATTCTTTTTTGTCTCCTTTTCAGTTCAGGTGATAATCCAATTTATTAAACAATACTTTGTAGAAAGAGTAATTTCCTGTTGCCTCTGTGCATCACCTGCATTCAAGTAAGTGACACCCTTAGCACAGGAGGGGGGAGATGATTTAAACAAGAGCCTGAAAAATTTCCTGATCTCAGTGGAGTTACTGAGGGAATGGAGAGCATAGAAACCCCTTCACCATCACAAATATGTGATGGAGAGTGGGTCAAAAAGCTGCATTATCTGGCTTTAATTTCCTGATTTTATAAACCAGGAGGCTCAGCAGGTACAACCCCTTTTGACCAGAAGCTTATTTGCATCCAGCTCAGAGGGCCCTGACTTGACAGGACCCCAACTCCCTGCTATTGAGATGGAAATGACAGGTCCTGAGCAGTTCCTCCTCTCTGTGCAATTGATACAGGAATTTTTTGGCAGCTTGGGCAATACTGAGTGCTGTTTGCCCTTGGGGTGAGGCTGCTCCATGCCCAGGGCAGCCCAGTGCACTGGCTTGGTGTCAGGTTGGACTCTTTCCCTCCCTGGAAGCAAAGCTGGCAGCCAACAGCCCCCAGCCCCCTGCTGTGTGCTGAATTTATTGTGTCTCAAGGCAGTTGTGCCTGTGCCCGGTGTCCGTTGTCTTTTGGGCATTGAAGCTCTGGTGCAGTGATGTGTTTGTGCTTCCCTCTCTGCTCCCTGGCATATCTTACCCCTCTCTGAACCTTTTTGGGCCAAATCCAGGCTAAATCATCCCATATCCACTTCTTTTTTCAACCCAAGTGATGCTGCCTGTAACTGGAATGAGCCTGGTTCTTCTCCAGTAACTGTTGTCAAGAAAATCTCATTTTGCATGATGTTCTGACAAGGATGATGTTTTGTGCCTATAATTGCTCTCTTGCCCGGACACAGAGTTCAGTTCTGTCAGCCAGTCATTCTAAGGAATGTTTTCATCATGATGTTTCCAGCACATGGTTGCTCCACTCTTTCCTTTTCCCCTGTATTTATGTGCTCCCCCTAGGTTATGTTTAAAGTGAAAATGCTCAGAATCACGTTTTATTAAGTTCTGTGAGGAGAATTTATTGACTCCAAAATGTTGTTTGGTACATGGCAGTTTGGTGAAACAGCAGCTTAACTTGTAGCAACTTGATGGTGTTCCATTTCTGCATTGTTTTTTAACCCTTTTGCATCCTTTCCTTACTTCCCCCCATTAATTTTTTTTAGGATTAAGAATCTTTTCCTTTAGTGCTTTTCTTTCTTCGATAAAACTCATGTTTAGTTTGTTCAATATTTACCTCTCAAAGCCAATTGTCACTTTGCAGCTTGAGTCCCCTTTTTGCTTAGGATGCCTCCACTTTAACTTGTTTGCAGTCTCCCTTGCCATCCACTGCCTGAAATCTATGCCAACTTTTCCTTTGCAACTTTTCATGAGTGTTGTTCTGTGTCTGATTGTCCATCGCTGCTTTCTGTTTACAGCTGCTCTTCCTTCTGTCTGTCTTCACTCTGACAGTGGGAACATTATGGGTGCTGCTGGCATCTGTCCTCATGCCCTTGGTCTGGACAGGTGATCTGACCTGCCACACTGCTTTCTTTGCCCTTTCATCTTGTGAATTCTGTTTCATGAACACATTTTGATGAAGGAAAGCAGTGATTCTGAGAATCAAGTTGAACACTGAGCACAGAACAAAAGGAGTGACTTGCTCTGGGGTTTTGTTTGTTCATTTGTTGCTTTTTTGTGGATTTTGTTTGTTTATTTGTTTGTTTGTTGTTTCTTTTTTTTCTGATGCCAAACTCTCATTTGCCTTTTCCCCTTTTTGGTTGTCACATTTTTAATTTTAGAGTCTTATGCTGAAAGGAGTAACTTGTATTTTGATTTTGTGGCAATGATGTTTGGAGGCAGCAGTACATGTTTGCCACGTTCCTCTGTCACAGCACAGTTCTGTGTGATTGCCAACTTTTTGAGGCTGAGGAGAGAGTTGTGTTGGCTGGTGGATTTTTAAATGGATAAATGTTATTCCTCTGAGATTCTGTATCATGAGCATTGTTCCCATTGAATTAATACCTTCCCTTTAGCTGCAGTGGGTGAGTTGTGCTTCCAGTCCTTCTGTGCTCAGTGTCTTGCTCTCACCAGCATACAGGAATGGGAGGTTATCACAGCCAGTGCTGACTTGCTGTCTTGCTGCTACACTTGGATTTGGAGTGGCCTAGTGTGGTTTTGACAGTGATTTCGATCCATTCAGGGCTTCTTTACTGTCTCTCATTTGAAATAATTGCTGCAGTTTTTACAGTGAGTGTAGCTGGCAAACCATCACATTTCATCTGGTCTTGGGATGCAACACAGAGAGTGGAAAGAATAGACCCCACATCTGCAAGGCAAAATATCTCTCTGTTTCACTGTACTTCTGATGTGCTTCTATAGTTCTTAATCATTAAAATAACCCTATTTTCTGATTGTTTGTTTGGTAATAAGGTGCTGAAGATTAGAAAGAGTTAAGCAGCTTTTTTGACTCAGCTGCTGTCTCACTTGTGGTCACCATGCCATGTACATCTCATAGTTCTTATGGATCACTGGGGCTCTGAGTTTGTGAAATTACTAGTTTCAAAGTGTTCCCGTATTTATTCTGCTCTTGAGAACTCTAAAATACTGTACCTAGGGTAGTAAAAGTACAGTAGTGGTGTAGTTATCATATAAGTCATTTTAAAACAAGCTACTACACAAAAAGAATTCCTCACTGTCTTGTCAGTCCAGTGAAGGTGGTCAAACTATTATGTCCTGTCCTCATGCTTTAAATGAGTGTGCCGTTGTCAGATTTGTGGAAAGAGAAGTATTCCAGAAGATAAGTATTGTGGATTACCACTGCAATGTGCACGAACACCATGAAGAGATTTATTTTCCACCGAAATCTATTGTGAAGTAATTAGAAATTGTTTATAATTCTGCCAGTTTAGCAGATATTTGGGAATTAGAAATAGACACCATTATCTGCAATATTTGCGTTCACTCTAGAGCAGAGAGAACAGAAGCATAAACTGAATAAAACTGAACATGTTGAATTCTCAAGGTGCATTGAAAACATTCAGACTTAATTAAAGTGTGGTCAGAAGTTACTGGCTTGTATTTTTAAAATCAAAACAGTGTCATAAAAGTCCAAAATCAGTCCAAAGCCAGTGCCTTTCCTGATAAGTTGGTATTGTAATTAATGGGATGTTTGTGAATGAAAATACTGTTTATAATCAACTTTCTGTCTCCTTCTCTCCTTCCCTTCAACATTTAAAACCGCTCAACTTTTCTCATAACTCCAAGAAATATAAGATGTGTGAAGGGAATGAAAGGTGTCTCCTATTCAGCTTTATTTGTGACAAAATCTAATATCTCATATGCTTACAGTTGTTCTGATAAGTACACACAAAGGGCTGGTTGACTGTGGTGTTTGTTCAGTTAAAGACAGTTGTACATTGAGAGTCCTTCATGCCCTGGTTGTACCTTTAACAGAGTGGGCAAAGACAGGATTTCTGTGCTGTTGCAAAATTCCTGAATTTCTTAAACTCTTGACTTCCAGCTCTGTAAGAAGCAGATAACTGGAAAGGATTATCAAGGTTTACAAGTCCTCTGCTGCTCCACATAGTACAGTTCCTCCCATAAATTTACCCTTAGATAAATATTGCTAAAGGTAAATTAGAATTCTTGCCTGAATACCATTTTTTTGGGTGAAATTCCTGTGGCTCAAACTTGGTATCATATCAGAACAGCCTAGAACGCAGTGGATAGTTAACTATGTCCCATCTTTTTCACTTGGTTTGTTGAACAAGTTTTCCAAGTGCTCTCTCCCTCTGAAGAAGGATGTGGTCTCTGATATTTGTGGAAAGACTTGAAACATCCTGTGTTTTCACAGTACTTGCGCACTAGTTATTGTGAGTGCACATTTGAAATACAACTCTGTTGATTTGTGTTTTGTCATGGAATTTGTAGATGTAGTGAGTATGGTTCTAATTATTTATTGCATTTGTAATTTTAGACTGTAAGATAATGTTTGCATTTTTTTTTTCATTAATTAGTCATTAATATAAGTGCTTTCTCTTTGCAGAAATGCATCCGGTTTAACCCAGAAGCCTCAGTGTGGGTTGCAAAGCAGCGGATTTTGTGCACTTTGAACCAGAGTTTGAAAGATGTCCTGAATTATGGCCTGTTCCAGCCTGCAAGCAATGGTAGAGATGGGAAATTCTTGGATGAGGAGCGACTCCTGAGGGAATACCCACAGCCAGTGAACAAGGGAGTTCCTTCTCTGGAGGTGTGTGGTTTGCAGTGGGATTGAAGCAGTTTGCTGCACAGCCAGCCTTTGCTTTCTCTAAAAGTAGTGATGTTTATGTCTCAGTGAAGGGTTATTTTCCCCATCTGATTCCCTCTGCCATCCTTCAGAGTGCAGAGGTTTCCCCTGGCAAAGCAGGAAGGCAGGAGAGGGTGTGGATGGGAAGCAGCCACGTGTAGTGTTGGAATTTCCCCCCTCACTGCTGCTCCTACAGCTGGTGATGAACTGGGCAGAACTGTTATGGCCCTGGAAAAACATGGAGCAGAGCCAAATCCCACAGAAATACACTATAGCAGCAAACTGGGGCGTGAAACTGGGGGTTAATTAATTGTGGTGTTGCTTGTATTGTGGTACATCAACCACTAATAATGTGCAGTGAATAAACTTCCTCCACCATAACACAAATGTAAGGGAAAAGGATCAGTCTGGGGAAGGCTTCAAGTCTTACCTTTTCTAGCAGCTTATTTCAGAGATTCAATATCTGATGTCCTTATTACAGCTGGAAACAAATTAAACAGCCACTTCAATTTTTTCAAATATTTTTTCTGTTTTCAAAATTCTCACTGCAGCAATTCAGGGGTTAAAAGTGTGCAAAGATGGTGGTAAAGCCTCATTCAGGGCAGTCCTCTTGTCCAACAGAAATGCTGCATTCTTTGAATTCTGCAAAGGACAATTATTAAATTTTAGTAGGAAATTCCATTAGCAGTAAATGATAACCATGGAACCCTCTGTGATTTTTGCTGCTGCAGCCATGGGGTAAAAACTGCTCAGGCTAAAATGTGAGTGGGTTTTAGCAGAAAAAGAGAACAATCCTCTGAACCTCATTTCACAAAACCAGTCCTGCTCAGCAGCAGAACTATTCCCAAGTGTAAGTTCCTCCCACGGTGATTAAGGGACTTTTCAGGTATCATTTTTGTTTAAATTTCGGAAATGCTAAGCTACTATTTTGAAATGTGTATTTTTTTTTATTTAACATGCCTTCCCAGTTCTTTCTGCCTGAGACTAGAAATGAAAGTGCCCAGAAATCCTCAGGGAAAAGCTCTTTTCAGTGTAATTCCTGCTTATTTATCTGGATTCTAGAGTCTCAGCTCATTTCCCACACACTTCCATTGATTTCAATGTATTCATATGAGATATGGATTTTGCTTAAATGAACTGTAAAATGATGATGTTGGTATGTTAAGTAGACCATTTGTTTTGCCTAAATCACATAATTGTGCATGATACTTTCTGGTAAGGTCAGAAAATTATATGATGAGTTTTAACTTTTAAAATTTATTCTTCTTTTCCTTCCTCAGTTTCGATACAAGAAAAGAGTGTACAAACAGTTCAACCTGGATGAGAAGCAGCTGGCCAAGCTCCACACCAAGGTATTCCCCATTTCCCGCTGAACTCAACAGGTGTCTGCTCAGCAAAGGGATGGGAGAAACTGGAAATAAGTAGGTATTCATTACCTGCTGAACAGCAAACAGGATGTGCTGCCAGTGTGTGAATTGTCATCTGGGAATGTTTCTTCATAGAAAAGTTCCCATTTTCTCGTAGAAAAATTCCCATATAGGACTCCTGCATAGATATACAAGTAATTTTAAATGAACCTCACTTTGTAAATACAATGTGCTTTCAACATGCTGCAAAAATGCTGACCTGGTTTTTAGACACATTTACAGATCAGAATAATAATAATGATCATTATACACCAACCCAATTCCTTACTCAATGAATCTTTCACTCTTTTTCTCCTTAAAGCTCTAAAACCAAGACTCTCTTTCTCTGTTTGACTTTTGAGCTTTATAAATCACAAGTTTTATGCTCTCAGTATCAAGTCAGGGTCTCCAGGAATGCAAATTAACTGCTTTCAGTGGTGTCAATGGGTGTTGGCAACAAGTGACAGATTATTCCACTTTTAGTCAAAAAATTTATTTTTAAAACCAGAGGGTGATTCCTTTGTCACTCTTTTTTCAGGCTAATCTGAGGAAATTCATGGATCATGTCCACCACCTCTCTGTGGAAAAAATGACCAAGATGTTGGACCGAGGACTAGACCCGAACTATCATGACCTAGAAAGTGGAGGTGAGAACAATAAAACCAGTCCCTTGAGTTTGTTAAACCTGAATTGATTAGGAGGCTGAATTTCACTCATGCTTTCTGTTGCCTTCAGAACTCTGGACTAATGGCATCTGGATGGTTTTGCTGTCCAGAAGAGAGAATTGATAATCTACCATTTTCTTTGAACACCATTTTAAACTTAACATTCTTTAAAGCATATGTTGTGTATTTTATAATTTTGCTCACCTTTTTTCCAAGCACATGCCATTGTCTTCTTTAGAAACACCCCTAACTTTGGCAGCTCAGCTTGACAATACAGTAGAAGTGATAAAAGCTCTGAAAAATGGAGGAGCACATTTAGACTTCAGAGCCAAAGATGGAATGACAGCTCTACACAAAGCGGCCAGGGCCAAGAATCAAGTAGCCCTCAAGGTAAATGCTTTCAATAGCAAGTTATATATTATCTCATAAAAAACCCTAAATGTAAAGGAGAAAGTTTTCAGTTAATTACTATCCTGTCCTTAGTGGATCCTTTAATATGCCCTTGTTCTGAAGCTCTCTTGGGGCTTTCAAATCTTAGGATTTGCTTTCAATAAAAGGCCTTTTCATTTCTGATTTTTTTTTTTTGGTGGGAAGAAAAAGTGGTGAAATTTAAGCTTATTCTTTGATACATTGGGAAAGATCTGTCAGAGGAAATAGGAATGGGGTTATTGTCATTTATCTCTCTGAAAGGAACTGTCAGTGTCCAGAATTGCACATTATATCTTAACACAGCCCCTTCTGTCTTCTTTTGTATTTCAACAAGTGTTCTTAAATCACGCTGATAGTCCAGATTAAGCCTTAGGCTTATGGCTTTTGCTTATTTCCTTTTGACAGACACTCAAATTGCATGACATTTTTGATAAAGCACCACGTGACTGAAGGGGTGAATGGGCTGCAAAGGTGATGTGGCATTTTCAGAACTGAGGTTTCTGAGCTTAGGGAGAGGGTGGAAATTGGATTCACTGCCACTCACTCCTTCTGTGCTATCCCCATAGATTCCTTTAGATCCTAATTCTTTTCAGGTAATTTCTTGCTTAGCTTAGAATGGGCTGGGGCACAAACCACCAGCTGATAAATAGGTGAGCAAAGAATATACGTTATGGCAAGCATCAACCTCATAAATACTTTCTCAGGTAAAGGCCCTTTATGGGTAAGAGTGCCTCCAAAAGACGTTTTTCACAGCCTGTCGTTGCTTTCAGACCCTCTTGGAGCTGGGAGCATCCCCCAACTACAAGGACAGCTGTGGCCTGACCCCGCTGTACCACACGGCTGTCGTGGGAGGGGATCCCTACTGCTGTGAGCTCTTACTCCACGAACATGCCACAGTCAGCTGCAAGGATGAAAATGGGTGGCAAGAAATCCACCAGGTAGGAAATCCTTTGGTCTGGAGCTGAACTTGCTTGAGGAAATGTGTTGTCTCTGTGCCATGTTTAAATGCTATTTTGTAGGCCCTTTGGATATGCTTAGTCCATGCACATTCAAGAATGGGATGTCTTCCTGTTTTCTATTTCATTTTTCTATTTTCTTTTTTTTACAAATTTATGCACTTTGCATCCTGCTGTGTTGAATTAGAAGTGGAAACTGTTCCAGTGGACTTCTGTAACATTGAAATCCTACAGTTACTGTGCATTTTGCTGCAGAAATCGCACTGATTGCGTTTATGTTGTGGTCTCCTGAAGTTTAGCATCTGTTTTAGTGGCACTTTACTAAAAAAGTGTAGCTTTTTCTCTCTTTTAGATGCCACTGTTGGTCTCCTTGGGTGTGCAAACTGGGTTTTTAATAATTTTCCTTTTGCTGTTTGGGTATTCCTTTCCTCTCTTGCACATGTAATGTGTGGATAAAGGTGAGAGTGTACTCTATAAAGAAAAAATATTTTTTAAAAGTATTCTTCTGAGATTCATAAAAACATCTTTGAGCTCTTAGTGTCTTCTTTGGAAAGTATTATGCAGCAGTTGTGTAGGAATGCTTTAATCATTTCTTTTTACAGAGTGATAAACTCAGTAATGTACAAAGTTTAAAGAGTGATAAACTCAGTAATACACAAAGTTTAAAGACTCTGGCATCCCAGCATCAGTGCAGCTACTTGATGCCTTTTCTCTGTATGGATGAGTTGGAGCAATCATAAAAAAATCTGAAAATAAAGGCAGGAATTCCCTGTTTTTAAACCCCAGCCTCATACATATAATGTTGTTATTTCTTGCAATGAAATAGAGCTTTCTAAACCCATTATATTGGCTGTAATCCTGAATAAATCAATGTCTACATCTGGATTAGAGGCACTGTGTGTTCAGTAATCAATAAGACAAGCCTTCCTCAAGGAATTAAGAAGGGTGGTGATAAGATACAGTCCCACATATTGTTGTCTGTGTGCAGAAGCTGAAGTTACCTTGCATGGCAAGGAAATAATTGGTAGCAAGTACAGTTTTCATTTTGTTAATACATTCTTTAGCTTTAGGAGATAAGGCTCTGGGTTACCCTTACAGGAAAGGGGAAAGGTGAAGTGGATTATTGCTATCCTGGGCCAGGATAGTAATAATGAGGATATCCTCTGTGGGTACCTGTCTCTCTCTGGATTGGGAGCCCTGATGAATGATCTGTGCCACAGATTTCATTTGTGCATTGGGAGTACACTTCATTTTTCTCATCCAAACTGTAGATCCAACCCAGGTGTGTCAGTTTGTACCTCCTACTGAATTCAGCAGTAATTAGGTACCTAAGACAGACTCAATAGCTTTCCATACCTCTATCTCTCAGCTTAAAATCTGTTTTATACAGGAGTGATGCTGATCTGAGATGGTGTGAAGTTAAAAACATTAGAAACTAGGAGTTAAAAACATTAGGTCTGTCAGTGTGCCAGGGGGAAGATAGCCAAGTAAATGAGGCTGATGAATAAAAATACTGAGATTTTTCTAAAACTTATTTGCTCAACAGGAAAGTTTTGAATTTTAGTGGAAACTTAGAGGCTTATTTCCAGGCGTTCAGGATCTAACCTTTTATTTGTGTGCCAGATGAAGTGACCCCTGAAGATTTTTCCCTCTTTCAGATCTGTGCCTTTTGTATACTGTATGTCTATTTGACATCAAAGAACCAAGAAAGTTATTGCTTGAATTTTTGGGAAATCTGGCCAAATACGAGGAGAAAGCTTTGGAAATGCGACCATCTTCAGTGCCATCTAGTGGGCAACGCTCCGGAGAGCATCAGGACCGACAAAATTCTGTCTCACATTTAAGTAATGAATATCAGTGGGTAAAAAGTTCCCAGCATAGTATTTTATGGATGCCTTGAAGTAGCATTGCCCAGATGAGCAGGTCTAGGCTGTGTAATAACCGAAATAACTGTCTGAACAGGCCTGCAGGTACGGCCACGTGCAGCACTTGGAGCACCTCCTATTCTACGGCGCTGACATGTGTGCGCAGAACGCCTCAGGGAACACGGCCCTGCACATCTGTGCCCTCTACAACCAGGTGAGACCCCGGTGCCCCTGGCCCCCTGCAGCCACACAAAGTTCCCCAGCAGGAGTTCAGAGGTCACAGAGCTGTAGAATCACTAAGTGGTTGGGGTTGGAAGGGACCTTGAAGATCACAGAATCATAGAATGAACAGGGTTGGAAGAGATCTCTGAGATCACCAAGTCCAACCCTTGATCCAGCCCCACTGTGATTACTAGATCGTGGCACTAAGATCATCCAGTTCTGACCCCTGCCATGGGCAGGGACACCTTCCACGAGACCAGGTTGCTCCAAGCCTCATCCAACCTGGCCTTGGACACCTCTGTCTTGGACTGAGCCGACAAAATGCCAACTGCCCAACACAGAATCAGAACTTCTCTCCTGCCCACCAAGAAAAGCAAGGAAAGAG
This sequence comes from Sakesphorus luctuosus, assembly GCA_013396695.1. NCBI lineage: Eukaryota > Metazoa > Chordata > Aves > Passeriformes > Thamnophilidae > Sakesphorus > Sakesphorus luctuosus. Next base: position 91,826 of record VWZD01001702.1, read on the forward strand.
AAAAAAACCTTCAAACTAGGTTTATGCTTAAACTAACTATATATATTTATACAGTAAAGAGAAAAGTAAAACTACAATATAACACACACTTACACAAGTTAGAAGTAACAAGAAATAACTTCTCACTCCCCAGTGAACACAAATCCCACCATTCTAACTACAAATCACCTTAGAGAAGTTAATTCCCCAGAATTAACTTAAGCAGAGAGAAAAACCAAGAACAAACATTTTACTTCCCTAAGATAACATGGTGGTGAGCCAGTGCTAGGCCTTGGCCTCCCACCCCTCCTGGGACAGCACTGTGTGTCCTCCCGGGACCACAGCTGTGAAGCACCTAAACCAAAACACTCCCACACTGTCTCTTATCCCCTTTAAGATGATGCCAGAATACAGTATGGAATACTATTGGCTAGAAGAAGTCAGTTGTGAGCTAGCTCAGCCCAGCTCAAGTCAGCCGACAGTCCCAGGCCTACCCTGAAATCTAAAACCTAAATTTAGGCCTACTTATCTAAACCCATAACAACCTCCAGCGATGGGGCATCCCTGGAAACCTGTTCCAGTCCCTTACCACCCTCACAGTTAAGAATTTCCTCCCATTATACAGTCTAAACCTACTCTCTCTCAATCTGAAGCCATTCCCCCTTGTCCTGTCCCTTGTGAACAGTCTCACTCCATCAGTTCCCTTCAGAAAATCAGCTTAGAGGAAAGATGGAACAAGTCTGCTGTGTGTGGGGTCTCCTCTGCGTGGCTGAGTGGGAAGGGATGTCTGCCTTTG
>VWZD01001703.1:0-14981 GCA_013396695.1 Sakesphorus luctuosus
TCTCCAGATCCCTCTGCAGAGGGTATTTCTAATCCCAATATCAGTAAAAATAACAGGCACTGGAAAGCCATAAAAACCTTATATGAAGAATAATTTCAATAGAAAATACAAAAAGTGTACATTGTGTATCTACAGGGGGTTTTTTGTTTGTTTGTTTTTTTTTTCTGAGAGATTGTGAGAAAAAGACACTTTGGGGGATAAAAAAGGCCTGAGCCAAATAACAACATACCAAGGGGGTTTCTAATTTTCTAATTCTTCAGTAATTCATCCCATTTTGCCTCAAAGAAACACCTTCAGGATCTGAAGTTACTAAACTAAAAATTTTGGATACACTGATGGTACTTTGTGTCCATGCTGAGTTGTTGGGAAATTGTATTTTTTAAATCACTCTAAAACAGGAATATCAGGGGGAAAACTGGAGGTTTAATGTGGTTAACTGGAAAAAAACCCTGCAGAGTCTGAGTGTGGGGTCACTGTGGGAGGGAAGGGAAAAGTGGAGCAGGGATGCTCCAGGGGTGTCCCTTGTGCCAGGACACCTGAGCCCACTCAGGGAAATTCCCAGCACTCCCGAGGGGGAAAACTGGCAGGGATTTGTTCGGAAAATGTGTGATGAAATATCAGAGGGAAAATCCTCAACTTTCCATTCTGGTGTCCTCAACATTCTGGACACCAGAATGTGCTAAAAATTATTATTATTTACACTGTGTTTCAACAGCTAAAATATTTAACAGACCCTTTGTCACTTTGTGTCAGCTTTGGCAGGGGTTTGTTATTTAATTTATTGTTATTTAATTTGTGTTTATTTAACTTTGTTCAGTTATTCCCAGGAAACTCAGGGAAGTGCAAGGTGCCATATTTTAGAAAGGGAATGAAATTGCTTTTCCAGAGCTCTCCCAGTTCTGGGATCCCTAAAAACAGCACCTGGATTTCATGGCTTACTGCTTGGAGAGGCTTTATTAATCTTTAAATGACTTTCTGCTTGTTAACAAGCACAAACACAGCCCAGGATCCTGTTATTTTTTTTTGGAATTCTATGGATTTATTGGAATTGAACATCCAAAATGTGCCTGACTGGGGAGAGTGGCTGGGAAAGGGGTGAGAGCTGAGTTTGGGGGGTGGTTTTGCCCTTTAAAACAACAACAAAAAAAAAAAGGAGAAAAAGAAGCATTTAAATCAAGGCAGAGGAAGAAAAAGCTTAAATGAAGAGAAATCCTTTCAAAGTTGCTCTGGTTTATTTTGAACAAAAGCACATTTAAAAAGGTTTTAAAGGGTTTAATGCCACTTCCACGAACAAAACCTCAAACAAACCCCATGAAAAAAACATCCCCAGTTTAATTCCACAGCAAGAAGCACAACGTCTTGTCCTGACAAACGTGTGGGTCTGTCAGGTGTTTGATTTATTGCCACTGGTACAGCCCAAGTGCTCCCCTGCACTTTGTTAACACAGAATGCTCTGACAAATGCCATCCTCATGCAGCACAGTGTCACACAAGTGTAGCTTTTATTATGAAATTTAAGTGTTAATTTAAGTTATTAAACTTACTTAAAGTTTACAGCTCAATATGCTGCTCATTCTGAAAGTTATGGGCCACGGTGCCCACTCTTTGCCTCATATTATGGCAATAAACTGTTCAGCAAAGCACTTTCCCTCCCCACTTTAAGACCTGAGAACAAACATTCCCCCAGATAACCCAAAATCTGGTGTTTAATGTGATGTTTGCTGTCTCCTCCAGGGCTGGAAGGGCTAAAGAGCAACGTGGAATCCCAATGCTGGAGCAAATTATCCTTCAGAAACAACCAGGAGGAGAGAAAGGTGAACACCAACCCCGACAGGTCTGAGCAGTGCCCAGCACAGCCAGGGAGAAACGGGGAGGGAGGGGAGCAGAGTGCTGGGAAGGTGATGGATGGAACATGCAGAGTTGTGGGATCAGCTCTCTGGGAGTGGGATCAGCCCCCTGGGAATGGGATCAGCTTCTCTGGGAGCAGGATCAGCCCCCTGGGAGCAGGATCAGCTCTCTGGGAATGGGCTCAGCTCTCTGAGAGTGGGATCAGCTCTCTGGGAGCAGGATCAGTCCTCTGGGAGTGGGATCAGCTCTCTGAGAGTGGGATCAGCTCTCTGGGAGCAGGATCAGTCCTCTGGGAGTGGGATCAGCTCTCTGGGAGTGGCCTCGTGCATCGCAGGGACAACAGGGAGTGGTGGCTCCCTTGGCCAAGTCAACCTGTCACCTCCAGCTGAGCCTGTCACAGTTACCATCGCTGTTCCTGTCACCTCCCCAGGGCAGCTGCTGATCACACTGTGGGGTGTGGAGCCCATTGACAGCCAGAGGTGAATAAATGAGATGAAAACAAACAAGGCAGAGCAAGGGGAGTTCGGGAGAGCCAGAAACCTCTCCCAGCTGGGAATGGCTACACCAAACTCACGTGTGTGACCCAAACTGAGGGGCAGTACAGACCACAGGAGGGAGCTGCTTTTTGCCAGCTCCTCACCCCAAATTTGTGCATTTGGATAAAGAAATGATACTGAAAGGCTACAGTTACACACAGGAGTGCTGAGCACAGTTGGTTAAAACTTGGTGTAATAATGCCAAGGTCATGGGTTCAATCCCCTGTGTGGGCCATTGACATAACAGTTGGACTCGATGATCCTTGTGGGTCCCTCCCAACTCAGAATAGCCTGGGATTCTATCAGAGAAATAATAACCCCTGGGCCCTGGAACCCACCCCGTGGCCTCTGCCCAGGCTGGTGCCACTCTGTGCTCCCCCAGAACTCACAGGCAGGGGTGACCTCCCAAAAGACATCTGGGTGGACACCAAGAGGTTTGTTGGTTAAAACATGGCTGTAATAATGCCAAGGTCATGGGTTCAATCCCCTGTGTGGGCCATTGACTTGAGAGTTGGACTTGATGATCCTCGTGGGTCCCTCCCAACTCAGAACAGTCTGGGATTCTGTGATTCTCTCTGGGGACAGAGCCCCGCAGAGCCCCCAGCCCCAGTGTCCATGCCCGGGGCAGCCCGTCAGGGGCAGTGCAGCAGCTCCTCCCAGCGGATGGGCTGTGAGAACACCTCTGCCTGCAGCCAGCGCTCGTAGGAGGCGCGGAACTGGCGCGGCAGGGCCAGGCGCTGCCCCAGCACGCTCAGCAGACAGTTGTCCACGGGCACAAACTCGGCGGGGCGCGCACAGCCGTACCTGCGCCGCGAGAACGCGTCCACGGCCGCGCGCAGTGCGCACTCCTCCGCCTGCAGGTCCCACGGCCGCGCGTCGATGTCTGCGGGAGAGCAGAACCACAAAGCTGGGGAACAGGGCTGGGCAAAGGCAGGGGGGTGGCACAGCAAACCTGTGCGTGAATGGACCTGGCACTTACTCCTCCTCCTCTTCCTTCGTCTTCTTCCCTTTCTTTTCCTTTCCCCTTTCCTCTCCTTTCCCTTCCCTTCTCCTCTCCTTTCCCTTCCCTTCTCCTCTCCTTTCCCTTCTCCTCTCCTTTCCTTCTTTCCTTCTTTCTTTTTCTTTTTTCATTTTCTTCTGTTCCTCTGCAGGTCCCACGGCCACGCGTTGATGTCTGCAGGACAGCAGAACCCCAAAGCTGGGGAGGGCTGGGCAAAGGCAGGGGGGTGGCACAGCAAACCTGTGCGTGAATGGACCTGGCGCTTGTTCCTCCTCCTCTTCCTTCCTCTTCTTCTCCTTTCTCCTTTCCCTCTCCCTCTCCCCCCCGCTCCTCCCCCTCTTCCCTTTCCTCTCCTTCCCTTTCCTTCCTTCTTCTTTCTTCCTTTTCTTTTCTTCTTCTTCCTCCTTTTTCTCTTTTATTTTTTCTTCTTTCTTCCTTTTCTTTTCTTCTTCTTCCTTTTTCTTTTTTATTTTTTCTTCTTTCTTCCTTTTCTTTTCTTCTTCTTCCTNTTCTCCTCTCCTTTCCTTCTTTCCTTCTTTCTTTTTCTTTTTTCATTTTCTTCTGTTCCTCTGCAGGTCCCACGGCCACGCGTTGATGTCTGCAGGACAGCAGAACCCCAAAGCTGGGGAGGGCTGGGCAAAGGCAGGGGGGTGGCACAGCAAACCTGTGCGTGAATGGACCTGGCGCTTGTTCCTCCTCCTCTTCCTTCCTCTTCTTCTCCTTTCTCCTTTCCCTCTCCCTCTCCCCCCCGCTCCTCCCCCTCTTNTTTCTTCTTTCTTCCTTTTCTTTTCTTCTTCTTCCTCCTTATTCTCTTTTATTTTTTCTTCTTTCTTCCTTTTCTTTTCTTCTTCTTCCTCCTTTTTCTCTTTTATTTTTTCTTCTTTCTTCCTTTTCTTTTCTTCTTCTTCCTTTTTCTCTTTTATTTTTTCTTCTTTCTTCCTTTTCTTTTCTTCTTCTTCCTTTTTCTCTTTTATTTTTTCTTCTTTCTTCCTTTTTTCATTTTTCTTTTTCTTCTTTTTCTTTTTTCTGTTTCTTCTTTTTTATTGTCATCTTTCTTTTTCCTTCTTTTTCATCTTGTTTCTTTCTTTCTCTTCTTGCCCTAAGCTTGAGTCAGTTGTTGCAGCAACTGCCTGCACTTACAAGGGGCTAAAAGTGTGTGGTCTGATGCATGCCATGGATTAAAACATGAGGAACATCATGACATCCCCCCAAAAATAGATATTTAACTACATAAGCACAGCTTAAACTGCCCAGCGTGTTTAGCCTGTGCTTTAGGCAGGGACTGGCCGTGTCTGTACCCGCTGCTGTTCTGTGCGTGAGGGCAGAGCTGCCCCTCACAGTGCCACTGCAGGGCCTTCCTACACCCTCCCCGTCGTGGGCACCAGGGCAGTGCAGTGACCTGCTGGCAAAAAGGATTCGGGAATGCCACAGTGCAGGTCTGGGCTTGGTGGAAACTCTTGTCTTGGAGTCCTTTGCTGACCATGTCCCATCACAATCTGACTATTCCCACTGTCCCTCATGCAAACCATTCACTGCCTCCTGATGGAGCAGCTTAAAAAGCTTCTCCCAAGCAGGTCTGGGGGACTCCTCCAGCCACCCCATGGCAGAGGGGCTGCCCCGGGGAGGACTCACCGTTGCCGTAGGCCCAGTCGTCGTTCATGCGGTGCCGCACCTTCTGGTAGATGGCAGACATGGTCTTCATGTTGCTCTTGCGCCACTGGCGCCCCAGGTACTTGGTCTGGATCTTGAGCAGCTTGAGCACATAGAGCTGCATCATGGCCTGCTTCACCTTCAGGGCGCGCTTCAGGATCGGGGCTGACTTAAAGACCACCAGCATCTGTCAGGGACCAGCACAGAGCAGTGGGTTGGTGCAGCGTGGCCAGGGGAGCCACATAGGCTGTCTGTGCCACCCTGGGCACCAACAGCTGGGCCATGGGCACCACAGAGCCCAGGGAGGCAGAGCAGGGCAGCACAAAGCAGCGCCTGCTGCGGGGCTGGAGGCTCAGGGGGGTCAGTGCTGTGAGCAGGGGGGAGGCATTTCTGCACTTGGTGCACTGAAGGCTTGGTCTGTGAAAGGGAACGGGGCAGGGGAGGAACAGCAGGAGCTCCAGCACTGCTGGAAGAAATGCTTGGAAGAAAAGCCAAGCTTAGAGCTGGGGACACTCCAGCAAGGCCAAGCTTAGAGCTGGGGACACTCCAGCAAGGCCAGGCTTAGAGCTGGGGACACTCCAGGAAGGCCAGGCTTAGAACTGGGGACATGCTCAAGGAAAGCCAGGCTTAGAGCTGAGGACACTCCAGCAAGGCTGAGCTTAGAGCTGGGGACACACTCCAGGTGCAACACCAGCACCTCTCAGGGGAGAGGACATCACCTTACCATGGTCCTTGAGTGTTTCCACTTGGTCAGCTTGTTGAGGATCCTCAGCAGGTTGATGCAGGAGAACAGATTCCTCCAGCAGAACTGGTTGTTGTCCCCACCCTCCTGCAGGTGGAGAAGCAGCACAGTCTTGCCCACAGCGTTCCACAGCCCCATGGAGGGGTCCCTGTGCTTTTACTGCTTGCACAAGTCTTACTCCTCCTCCTCACTGCATTTACCCTCCCTGCAGGTGTTCCAGGAGCTCTGCTGATGGTGGATCCTGGGAATCACCAGGAGGAAAGCAAGGAAAGCCAGTGGAACATCAGCTGGGCCTCCTGGTAAGGGATGTTCTGGTCTCCCCTGTTTGTGGATGGTGACACCTCACCTGTCACCAGCAGAGCTTAAGAACACACTGAACTGCTGCCCACCTCTCACATTTTAATTCTTTGGTACAAAACAGGGATTGCTGAGCACTGACCTGCAGTAGAATCCTTGGAGATTCTTCCAAGGATATTCAAATATCCTTAGATATTCCTAACCCTTGGGTTTAAAGGAAGGCACTTTCCTAGGGGCATTCCATAGGGTTATATGGCTATGAAATCATGGGAGAACTCTGGCAGAATGTTGTGCTTCTGGGAGAGACAGGTGGAAACAGAAACCCAGTCCTGTCAGCTGAAGTGCTCTTGCTCTGGGGTTTCTTAGCCTTCAACTCCAGAGGGGATGTAGGGAAATGTTGGAGTTTTGTTGTTCTCAGGCCTTAGTGGAATCCTTTGTTTAAAGATCTTTCCACTGAAAGAACAGCAATGACCATTATCTGCCACTGACCTTCACAGCCAAGGGAGAAGAGCTGCCTCTAAGTCAGATAAAGCAAGTTACAGGAATTGGAACAGGGATTTTTCCTCAAGTTTTGCCCCAAGTGTAACAGCTGCCAGAGGCTGAATGTTCTCAAACATGGAATTTCCTGTTGAGAAGCTTCCAGAGGCAGTGATGGACCTCAGTCACCGACATTGCTAAGGAAGTAGGGCAGGTTTTATCTCCCACCCTTGGCCAGTGTGCAGTGGTTTTCCCCTTCCCTATGGGCTTGATGGAATCGTTTTGACTGTAAAACTTGATTGGTTTAATGGAATTTGGCAAGACTGGCACCTTTCCTGAGACAGAAAATGGCTTGGACAACACTCTCAGGCCCAGGGAGGGATTCTTGGGGTGTCCTGTGCAGCAGCTGGACTGGATGGACCTGATGGGTCCCTTCCAGCTCAGGATATCCCATAACTCCAATAGAGGAGGTGCAGTGGAGCAGCCTTCTCCCTTGGGTTGTCCTCCCAGCACTGACAAGCCCCTGGATTCTGGGCAAAGCTGCTCTGAGACACCCAGGTTTGGATTTGCACTGAGGTTTAGAGCAAGGCCCAAGACAAATCCCATTATCCCATGGGAAACAGGTATTGGGGGAGACTTGTGTTCCTTGTTTACAGCCAGGGAGCCAACTGCAGGGGATCACCACTGCCTACAGGAGGGGTTTGGTTAATTATGGCAATTAATTCATGATTTATCACATGCTTTGAGCACATATTACAGATGAATGAAAGGAAATCACAAATCAGTGCAGGATGACAAAGGACAGAGTTTTTATCAGGAGGCTGAGACTTTCCTGTAATGAAAATCTCCTCCAGTGCAGCCAAGAGATTATTATAAATATTAACTAATTGTAATAATTCTCAGCTCCAGCTTGTGGAAGTGCTGCCTGTGGCACACTGGAGCAATAATTCCACCCCTACAGTGACTTCTCCACGTTTGAACAACAATGAGTGCAGGAAAAATGCCCCACAAAGAACCTGTTTGGGGATGAGAGTTAGCTGAAAGAAATGCTGCTGAATTTCTAAACCACTCCCAGCCCTCACAACTCACAGCAAGAACTGGATCCAGGAGCTCATTCCAGGTTCTGGAAATCCTCTGGAGGAGTTTGGGGATGGCCCCAGGGAGCCCCTTCTCCCAGAGTGACTAATCCAGCTTTGAGAGGAGATTTATCCAAGCAACAGCCCCAGCACAGCAGCTTTGCTCTTAAAAGCAAGCACCAAACAGAATCCCAGGATCCCTGAGGCTGGCAAAGCCCTGCCAGCCCATGGAGCCCACGCTGTGCCCGATGCCCACCTTGGCCCCCAGCCCAGAGCACTCAGTGCCACGGCCAGTCCTGCCTTGGGCACCTCCAGGCCTGGGCACTCCAACCCTCCCTGGGCAGCCCCTGCCAGGGCCTGACCACCCTTGCCAGCAGGAAATCCCTCCTGGAGCCTCTCAGTGCAGTGAGCTGGTCAGTGCTATTGTACATACAACTTTTCAGGTCAACAAGAAAATGCTTCTGATTCAGTTTATGTAATTCTGGGATTAAAAAAACCACTCTGAGCAAATGCACTTTTGTGCCATAGAGGCTGTGCCTGTGCTGGAGGCTCCTGTGCAGAGGTGGGATGTCACAAAGATGTCACTGGGATGTCACCAAGGTGCCTGATCTGCTCCCTCTACACCAGGGAATCTTTCCTAAAGACCCCAGCAGAAGGAGCCAACATCCACTTCTGACACAGATGGATTTATCTGTCACCAATCTGATGTGGTCTCTAAAGTGAGTGAGTCTTTCCCTCACATTTATGGAAGGAGGGAAGGGGCTGGACAGGCTTTAATCCCATTTTAAGGGGTGGATTAAGGCCTTGGAATCCCCACCCCAAACACAGGGAGTTGGGGGGCAGCTGCAGGAGAGGGGAGGTGGGGCTGGCAAGGAATCCCAGAGCCTTTCCCACACCAGCAGGGGTGAATCCCCCAAACCCCTCTGGGCTTGCAGCCACTCCTGATTTCCACCCTGTGGGGACAGCAGTTGCCCCACAGGTGCCACCTCTGGAGGCAGAGCTGCTGAAATCCTGGCAATAAACCTCCATGGAATTAATAAACCAAACTCATCATGGCTGAGCTCAACCCACGGAGAGCGGAATCATCTGCTGCAAGGAACACGTTGCTCTGGGGTGTTCCAACCCCTCAGGGTGCTAAAAAAAGGCAAAGCCACGCAGGGAACATTGGCTGGAGCAACAAACACGTGCACAAGTGCTGTCCCAAGGAGCAGGGAATGTCTCATTCCTATGGAACCCCTTAATTCCATGGGCATCCTCCCAAAAGTGAACCCACAGGGAGGGTAAAATTCAAGTTGGTTCCTGTACATTTTCTAAACAGATTAATCTCCTGTGAGCACAACATCCATGTCTGTTGGAGGACAAGCAACAAGCAACAGCTCCCAAACTGGGGAGCAGCCCCTACTGGGAATATTTTCCCTAAAAAAGCTCTGTTTTCTGCTAAAGTTTATTGTGAGGATTAGCAGGGGCCACTGGAGCCCTCAGTGAAGTGTCACTAGATGTCCCCAGTGATGCAGGACAGGGCTGGGCCAGGACACCCAGCCCTCAGCAGCCCATGACCTGGGGAAACCTTTCTGTTTGATGGTTCTGACCTCTACCCAGCAAAGGAAAACCCCACAGGCCCAACATTGCAGCAGCCAGACACCCTGAGGTCATCCCTGCCCAGACTGGGTGTGCTCAGGCTCCTCCTCAGTGACTCCTGCATCCTTTGGGGTCCCCATTTCCACCCTTAACCCCAAAGCTTTGCCCTGCTCTGTGCCCTGAGTCCAGTCTGCTGTGCCTCTGAGTTACTGCAGTGACGAACCTGCATTAATTACTGTCTCCTCTGCTGTCTGTATATTTATGTATGGCCTCCAGAACACTCAAGGCTTCTGTCCATAGGGCATTCAGTTCACTCCTTAATCTGTTTGGTGATGTCTGATGAAACAAGAGTGCCCAGAGCAATTTAAACCTGGGAGGCAACAACCTCTGGGAGAATCCTGTCAAAGCAGGAGAGTCTTGTCTCAGGAGGAGGAGAGGGCACGGCCTCAGGCTGGGCCAGGGCAGGGGCAGGGGGCACAGGTGGAGGAATTTGGTGCTGGCATGGGTGGTCAGGCCCTGTCAAGGGCTGCCCAGGGAGGGTTGGAGTGCCCAGGCCTGGAGGTGCCCAAGGCAGGACTGGCCGTGGCACTGAGTGCTCTGGGCTGGGGGCCAAGGTGGGCATTGGGCACAGGGTGGGCTCCATGGGCTGGCAGGGCTTTGCCAGCCTCAGAAATCCTGGGATTCTGTTCTCCAAAGGGCAGAGTCTAAGCCCAACAATTTCAATGAGGTGCCCAACACCAGCAGTGCCTCCTCCCCACTCCCCACAGCAACAGGAGGAATTTTCATGTCAGGAGGGGGAAAAAAAGCCTAATTTTGGAAAGGCTGGGGGTGCATAAAAAGAAGTCAGAGGAAGGAAAACCAGAGCCCTCCTCAGGCTCCCTCAGAGCCACGCTGGGCACTGCCCCTCCTGTGCTGCTTACCAGGCTGTCTGCCGTGAGCTCAGGCAAGTCGTGGACAGCGCAGTGAGGGTAGTCCAGGACGGAGATGCTGCGGAAAAGGGGAGAGCAGGGACTCCTTGAGAACATGGAAACCATTTCTGAGCATGATCTCCTTGATTACACCCATCAGTCTGTAAAATCTCCCTTCCCTCTGCCTGGGGTTTGCATTCCAACAGCAGTGCTGCCTTATGGAACATGGAATTTGGATTGGGAACAACCCCACGTCCAGCACTGCTGGGTCTCCCTCCTGCACGTCCAACAGCACAAACAGCATCCCAGAGGGATCCCAACCTCCCCAGGGCCTCCCTCCCAGCCTAGAGGAGCACATGGACACCAAGGATTTGGATCTGTTCACACAGGACAGGTGAGTTATCCATGTGGATATTCCAAAAGGGAAAAAGGAAAACCCCAAATAGATCGTAAGTTGAAGTGGAGATGTCTGATTGCCAGCAGGAGAATTCCCAGTGGGGGTAAGATGTCATGGGAAACCCTCCAGGCACATGGACTTTGCAACAGTAGTCAACTAAACCGCAAAAAGTATAAATTTACATATAATAGAAATCATTTGCCACAAGTCATCGTTGTTTGGGCATCACCTCTGGCATTTCCCTTGGCAGCATCTCTGAGCTGGGACCTGCCCACCTGAGCATGGCCCAATCCCACAGGACAAACCCCTTGGGCAGTGCCTGGTGTTTGCTCTTGTCCTACAGACCAGAGCTCTGGATCTCCCCCTCCCTGGCTCAGAGCCCCCTGCAGCACATCCCAGCCCACCCATCCTGTGAAACACCCATCAGGGAGCACAGGAATGTGCTCAGTGCTCCTGGGACACGTTTCCTCCTTGCTTTAAGCACAGGACCAAGAGTGGAAATGTTGGAAGCAGGAGAATCATCTTCCTTCCTGTTTTCCCTTGTGTTCCCTCTCACACCTACAAACCACTCCATACAGGAGACACACCAGCCTACACACACAGCTGAGAGCAGCAAAAACAGCAGCAAAAAGGAAGGAAAAGGGTCTTTTCATCATTCCAACATCCCTCTGAATGAGGAGATCCTACCCAGTCCTGGTGAGCTGTCAAATCATCATGCTCTCTCAGTTCTTACACTTATTTGTGGTGGTCCTACTCAAAACAGGGCTGGTCCCTTTCTCAGGGGGGCACTAAAAGGCAGTGACCACCATGGAAAGGCTGAATTGTGGCTATAAAATATGGAGAAGGCCTGGAGGACACTGCCCCACCTGCCCTTGCTGAAGCTGTGGCCCACCCGTGCCTGGTGGCCTTGGCTGCTCCCCAGGAGTCCATGAAAAGATGACAACAAGCTTGTTTTATTTTAGTGAGAGACTGGAACCCACCACCCAGTCCTGCTCACGTGCCAAGGGGATTTGCTCCCTCCAGTGGGTTCCTGCCCCAAAGCCACGGGAGGGACTGGAAGGTCACTGGTCCCACCACATGTTCCCTCCTCATGCCCAAAACCTCCCTGCTCCACCCATCCCTCTGTCACCCACGGGTGGCTGTACCTGTTTTTGGCAGTGATATAGGACATGATGTTCTGGTTGAAGAACTTCAGGATGAGTGGGATGCAGTTGGCAAACACCAGGTGCTGGGACATGTACTCGAACTGGGGGACAGAAGGGACATGGGTCACAACTGGGAGGCACTGGGAGCACCATCTGGGAATGGGAATCTGTGTCCTGCCCAAAGCAAAGCACTGGGGATGGTTTGCCCCAGACACCTCCCAGACCATCTCCCTCCTGGCTTGTGGCATGTCCAGCAACTGGAAAACTCCCTTTGCTGTGGGGTGGGCACACCAGCTTCATGGCAGTGCTTGAGGAAGAGCTGCACCTGAAGCAGTGTGGCTTTTCCAGATTAAATCTCTGGGAAAACACCATTTGGGGAAGAGGGAAGGAGGAGCTGGAGCTGCTACCTGAGAAAATACAGTAATTCTTGTTGGTATCTCACAGCTCCCTTTAAAACTTTGGCTGAAAAAATATCCTTAACTTCATAAATGCTTTTCATTTTTCTTCCCCTCAAAGAATTAAATGGTGTTTAAGTTCCCTTCCAACCCAACCCATTCCATGATTCTGTGATTTCAGCCCTGCCATGGTTTCCATGGTGCTCCCTGAGACCTTCTGACACCAAAAACTGATGATGCCTCACCCAAAATCTGACAGGATCAGTGGAACAAACCCCCCCAGCTTTCTGCAGGCTCAGCATCAAGGTGGTCCTGCCTTGAAGTCAGTGAAGGGATTGGGAAACACAGGCCAAAGGTAGGACTGTAAAAACGTGGGGTTTGTTTTGTTTTATCCAGGGCAATAATGGATTTGTATTTGTCCTGTTGGTGCATTTGATCCAATGCAATACATGGATTTAATTTGTCCGCAGATAAGTATCAGTGGGCAGTAAATATCAGTAAATAACATGGATGGATTTGTACCCTGATGAAACCTTTAAGAGAAAAGGTACTTAGAAATTCTTAGAAAACACTGATTGATTGACTTGCAAAATGGGTGAACTGGGCCACAACTCAGAACAGTCCTCAGGTTTCTTTAAATCAAGGAAAGCCCTGACTGGGTGCAGACTGAACAAAAATCAGATTATACTGAGGACCCAGATCTGCCTCTGCTGAAACTGGAGCCTCAAGAACTTGATCCTGCCAAGAACCAGATTAGTGGAGCTCATGAGGTCCTTCCCAGCCTATTTCTGGTCATTGGAGATGACATAGAGCAAAAGAAGGTCCTGCCTAACCCCATCCCCTTCTGCCAGGGAGGCTCATGCTCTGCCCTAATTTTTAACCTGAGCAGCCACAGCAGGAATTCTTCCAGAAGTCTAAAGGCTCCATCCACATGAGTGGAAATGATGCTGCCAAAACCCAGCAGAGGAATCTTTCAAGGCAGGTTGTCCCAGCCTGAGTGACTCTGGGCAAATCCTGGCCTGGAGCTGAGTTTGCCACCATGGAACCTGCACCTCGTCATGGAAACCCTCCCTGGAAGGCTTTCAGGAGAGTTTGCCAGGACACACCAGTGTCAGAACCAGCTTGGCAATGCCACTCCCTTCTCTGGGCTCACCTGGTAGATGTGGTTGAGCTTGAAGTGCTTGAGGAGCAGCAGCAGCGAGGCCGAGATGCTCTTGACGATGATCTCCTTGTGCCTGTTCACGTCAATGCCCAGTTTCATGCTCTGCAGGACGGTGGTGCTGGGATGGGGGAACAAAACAGAACCAGGGGGGTGGGAACAAGGAGGATTAAGGGACTGGGGAGTTCATGGGGAATAAAACAGCACCAGGGGGGTGGGAACAAGGAGGATTAAGGGACTGGGGAGCTCATGTTCATGTGGACAAGCTGTGCTGAAACAGGGACCTCCACTTCCCCTGGGATTGCCATTCCCACCAGCCTGCCTGCTGACCCCAAAGGGCATTAAAAACAGGGGGGAAAAAGTGGATTTTCCTCCACCAGCAATCCTGGGAGAGAGGTATGAAGGACATCTTCCATTTCCTAGAATCACAGAATCAGTTGGGTTGGAAGAGACCTCTGAGATCATCAAGTCCAACCCTTGGGCCAACTCCAGTCCCTTTACCAGATCATGGCACTCAGTGCCACGGCCAAGCTCAGCTGAAAAACCTCCAGGGATGGGGAATCCACCCCCTCTCTGGGCAGCCCATTCCAATCCCTCAGCACTCTCTCTGCAAAGAAGTTTTTTCTCATCTCCAATTTCCCCTGGCAGAGCTTGAGCCCCCCGTGCCCCCTTGTCCTATTGCTGAGTGCCTGGGAGAAGAGACCAACCCCCACCTGGCCACAACTTCCCTTCAGGTAGTTCCAGACAGTAATGGATAAATATTCTGATGGATCTTTATGACTTGGGTCAATGAACAGGACTTTATCACTTGTGCTACTTCTCCATCAAAGCACAGTGGCTGCCAATGGTGCTGGGATTGTCACAGTCCTGCCACACCACCATCACCTTCCTGGCTTTGGCCCCTCTGCCCTGGTGGCAGCAGTCACTTACACCTACCCCAACACATCCCCCCAGATCTGGAGACCCCCAGACCCGCTGGCAAACCCCAGCTCTCCAGCTTGGCCCAGTATGTAGGGCAAAGCTGGCATGAGCAGCTCCTTGCAGGGACTCACGGCATCTCCTCGGGCAGAACGTCTGCCAGGATGTTGATGGAGTCGGTCTTGGCTTTGGAGGTGGGTGCAGCAGCCAGGAGGATCTTCAGCAAGGCTATCTGCAGGAGAGGGAGGGGCTGCAGGGTGGTCCTGGGCAGGGAATTCCTTCCTTCACTTGCTCTAACTGGACAATGTCAAGCCAACTCTCCAGGGATTCCCCAGGCCCCACTCAACCTCTCCTTCCATCCCTTGGGAACACAGGCCAGGGTGGGAGCAGCAGCTCTGTCTGAGCCCAGTTTAAGGCACCACAAGTACCTGAGCTCTGGTGGTGTGGATAAAATACACAAAGGACAGCTGGACTTTAATTACATTTAAACCTGTGTTTGTCTCCCTACAGAGTCCATGTGACCCAGTTAGCACCTTAGAAACATGGAATGGTTTGGGTTGGAAGGGACCTTAAAGATCATCCTGTTCCAACCCCTGCCATGGGCAGGGACACCTCCCACTAGCCCAGGTTTCTCAGAGGCCCCTCCAGCCTGGCAGCACAGCTGGACTTCAGGACATGCACTGTGTTCCTCTGGGAATCTCATGGGGCCATGGGAAGGCTTCCCTGGGACAAAGGGCATAACCTACAGACTCCACAGTGGGAGTGGCTGTGGAAGCACAGCCAGGCTGGCAGAGACCTGGAGCTGGGACCAATGGTTTGCTGAGCATGGAGAGTGCAGTGATCACAGAATCACAGA
>VWZD01001704.1:0-20996 GCA_013396695.1 Sakesphorus luctuosus
CGTGCGCTGCTCCGCCGCCTCACGCTTCCGCACACAGCCCCCGCGCCTCCTCTCCGCCATCGGCATCACCTCTGCCGCCTCTTACTGCTGTTTCATTTTCTTTTTGTCTTCCTTCTTTTTATTTCTCTTCCTTTCTGATCGGTTTTGTTTTCCCTTCGCTTTCTTAATCCTTCCTTTATACTATTTTCTCATTCGTATGTTCCTTGTCTTCTGTTCTTTCTCCTTTTTATTGCCGTGGCGTGACCTATTCTTTAAGCATTTTCGCTTCTCTTTCCAACCTTCTCTCTTCTTTACCACTACTGGCAGCTCGTCAGTCACCTCTGGCGCCGCGGAGGAAGCCATCGAAGTTGGCAAAGCCATCAGAGATAATTGCCGGGTGGAAGCACCGCAGTGCGGTGCTGGAACCGAAGCAGAGGCTACTGGGGATCAGCTCCGCTCTACCTCCAGAGATAGGGTCGGTATCAGCTGGTCACCTGCTTTATCGACTTTTCTTTCCTTCCATATTCTTTCTTCCTTCCTTCTTTAATTGCATCTTGGCTTGCTTTTTATTTTTTTAAGTCTTATTTCTTTATCTGTGCTTTTCTTCTTTTTCTTTTGCTGTTATCTCTCTTTTTCTCTCTGTTCCTTATCTTCCCGTGGTTCTTTCCTCTGTCTTCTTTCCTCCTACCTTCTTTTACCTGTCTTATTTTTTCACCTCCTCTTCTATTTCCTTTCTTCTCTCTTACATCCTATTTTCTTTACCAAAATTCTTTCTAAATGTCTGTTCCATACTCCCAATGGACATGTCCTTCCTGAACAGCTCCAATACAACTTCCTTGCAATGATTCCTTTCTTTGTTTCTTTTCTCTCCTTTGTTCTCTGTTCTTCCTTTCTCTTCTCCCTTATGCTCTTTCTCTGTTTTTCTTTCTTGCCTTGCTTTGCTTTGCCATTTCTTCACTTCCTCTTCCCTTCTGCTTCCATCCTTGTGTCTTCTAATCATTTTGTTCTGATAAGGAAATACTTTAAAAATAGCTACACCAGTGTCGCCACAAAGAACAAACATGCCATTTCACAGAAGCTCTCAATTCCTCTTCCTTTCCTCCTCCCATCCACCTGGACAGGGAATAACTTTTCTGCTTACCTCGCATCCTTGCACCTACAACTTCCTCTCCCTTCAGGATGAAAGCCAAACACTGACTCTTCAGTTACCAGTCATCTCAAGGACCCAGAATAACACTGCGAGGTAGTCAGATGGCAAAGAACAGCCCTGCCACACCAGGAAAGAGTCCACCCACTGAGATATCTACTGAAAAAAGCGGTTCCAAGGAATAAAAACCCAGGGACATTTGGCAACTGAAAGATATCAGAGTCCAGCACCATGATTCTTCAACAGAAGACTGGAAAAGTGCAGGGCAACGAGAGCTCCCAAGCACTCCTCATACACTTCTGTGAAAACCTTTTCTTCCTGATCCACGTCCCACCTGCACAGCCAAACACACCCACCAAGGTAACACCAGGGCTTTTTCCCTGACATCATCTCCTGCATGCACAACTCTTCCACTCCAAGAAATATATTAAACTTAGTTCTCAATCTGTCCTTGCTTCCATCTGCTCACCTTGTGCCAGGCAACAGCAGGAAAGGAATGAGAACAGGTAGTGGTGCTAAAAACCTTGAGGCATTTCAATCCAGGCAACATGCAGTCAATCCAACATGAAGATACGTGAACTGAATAGGAACCAAGGTACACCTATCTCTCACACAGCCTCTTCAGCTATGAATGACTTACCTGTACCATCACTGGTTGCTTCTTCACAAAAAGAAACTCCAGAGCCTGGAGTATTGCTTTTAAGGGACATTGTCCTTTAATGCTACCTACTATTTCCCCTTACAAGGCAGATGAAGACCACAGAGATGACTGGGACACTGTCCTGAGAAGAATGGATGAATGACAGCAATTTGAAAAACCTTCTGTTTGGCCAATAACATTACACCTCAAAGACAAGCGATTACAGGAATTAATAATTTCACGAGCAGCAGTAACACAGAGGAGAGAGCACAAGCATATGCAGAACTACTGCAGGTCCTGACAGGATCCCAGGAAAGCAGCCCTTTGTGCCAGGAAATATCTAAGGAGTTTCTACTGGTATCCTCTATCCCATGCCATCAGAAATGAGATCTCCACATCTAAGAAGACAATCTCCAATTCCTCCCCGAGTACACTGACCATGTTCTACCCAGCATCTCCATTTTTCTCAAGCAACACTCTTCCCCACTCAAACTCACCCTCCCCATCACATAGGCCCAGGCACTACTTAGTGCAACATGCAGAATCACTGCCAAAATATCAAACATCACACCACATGCCCCATCTGTAAACTCCACTTTCATGGGATCCAGGCCTTTCACATCCTCACCTTCCATCAAGATCACCACAAAGAACATACGGAAGGCTGCAAGGCCACACCGCATCTGGCAGACTCCTCACAGATATGTGATCTTCACCACAAATGCTTTTACTCCTTTTCAGCAATCTCACATGCAAACACCACAGAGCTGTGGGTGAGATATCATAAAGATCCTGTGGTTAGAGCTGTGACAGCTCTGATCCCAGTCCACATGTATTTATGTCGTCAAGAGAACCACAGCAAATGCTGGAGCACAAGAACACCCAAAAGGTCATCTGAGTGGGAAAATTTCTACCATGTGAAGCCAGAGCTGGGCTGCAGGGAAGGGCTTGGTGCATATTTCTACATATCAGAATGAGCCATGTGTGACATCAGGACACACCATGTCTACTGAGGCCACCTCTGCAGTGCACAAGTGGGGGAAGATGAGCACATAA
This sequence comes from Sakesphorus luctuosus, assembly GCA_013396695.1. Lineage (NCBI taxonomy): Eukaryota > Metazoa > Chordata > Aves > Passeriformes > Thamnophilidae > Sakesphorus > Sakesphorus luctuosus. Next base: position 2,823 of record VWZD01001704.1, read on the forward strand.
AGATTACACCCACATCATCACATGTCCTTACAAATCCCACCCGAGGAGGAGCAAGAAACCATCATGACATCATCACAGTTATGAAAGCTACTACAGATGCCCAGCACAACACAGTGATAGCAAGATTAAACGTTCCCACAACGCTTTTCTCAAAATAAGTGGTTGATCACACAACCTTCAGAACTCTGCATCTCACACTCTCTTAAAAGCACAAGGCCTACATCAAGCAGGCAGCAGCACAAGAGACTTTCTGATGGGAGACATTCAGAACCTCAAAGACCACTGTGAGTATTTAAGTCTATCACACTATCTCATGGTCAGAAAAGCTGTCACCTCCAGACCTTTAGAGCCTGTGGGTGGATCTTCCTTAAAGACACTCTGTGCTCATCTTACCTCATGCTTTCCTCTTGGCATCCTTTGATAGCCTCTCCAGGACATATTCTCAAGACCAACACATCATTTCCCATTCTTGTCTTACAACATGGCCCATAGTCTTCCCAAGGATTTCCAGATCCCCCACATAAGTCTTCCCATTTCTCAAGATCACCTTTCACATCAGGGAACAGCCAGGCTCTACTCACTACTACAGGCCACAGTTTTTGTACCCACCCCAAGACCCATTTAACTCACTCTCCCCAGCAATCACAGCACCTTAAAAACATATCAGCAGACTCTGTGCACCTGACCCATGCTGTTTTGCAGTGCTTCAGCTATCTCAGATGGAAACCTGGTAGACCTGGGAGCAATAATCTTTCCAAAGATGATGTCATGAAAGCTCTAAAAGGCAATGGCATTGATGTTATGCTCTGAGAGGAAAACTGAAGTATCGGTGAGCACACTAGTGTAACACAAAAAACTGACTATGTAAGAGAATGTTATTTGACATTTGCTGGTGAATGCTAGTTATTTGGTTTTGGAGATCGTCAGTTTGTTGGTTTGTTCACTGCACAAAGGAAACTTCATAGGGCATATGAAATGATATGGTCTGTGAGAAAAATCTCGTGTTGAAGAATTTTTAGAGAGACGAGTTGAAGGAGCAAAGCAAAAATAGGGTTTTAATGGCCAATACTGTGTACACAGGGTGCCTCCCCAGCCAAATCGCCGAGGAGCACACGGAGGAGGGAAGGGTCACCCCCATTTATTTCCTTCACGCCACGCCCCTTTCCCCCCTCCAGGAGTCCAGCCCTCTGCAGTCCATGTTTGGCACCCTGCACTCTGATTCGAAGTCCTCACTTCTTCACTGCCTTCTTTGGGCAATTTCTTGCTGCGCCATCAACGCTGATTGGCTCATCCACTTGCCCTCTCAGGCCCTCACACCGGCCGCAAGCCCTGGCAGCAGCCCCTCTGCTGGGACTGCAGCCTCACAGACTTCCCACCAATTTTCGCCTGTCTAACCTGCATGTGGAGAAATTCCCCCCCCCTTAAAGGGCCAGTCCCAATTTCAATTAACACAGAACCTTTTAATTAACCAAACCCCTTCTTTCCACACCTCCCACAACGAACCCTCCCTTTTTATTTCTCACATGGTCATTGATGCAAATCTTGAAATAACATAAAAAAACCAGACAGCAAACTACACAATATGTCACTGCCCAGGAATGTATGCCTACAACTTGCAGAACAGGGGCAGAAGGGAAATAAAAACAAATTTTCCATTTCTAACACTGGGACATGCTCCTCCATCTAAATACTTCATGTTTATCTAAAGCAATATACCTGGAAAAAGATTATAGAAAAATGACAATGTTGGTCACACCTTTCCCTTTTCCCTAATGAGTTTGGAGATGGAATGAAAATGGCGAACTTTGGTCCTTGAACTCCTAAAGGTCACATTGCTTCACATCACTTTGTGAGCAGAAACAAAAAGGATGTAGACAGCTTTCCATAAGAAACATGACTAATACCACCACAATCAGCAGTCGGTAAAGGTAATAAAGCAGTACACAGTGCCTGGGGTACTGCAACCATCTCCAACTGTAGTTCTTTCACTCGTTCAGCAAGCTCGGGTGGAAATGCCACACACCAGCAAGTGAGAGAGCTCCCTGAGCAGACGCCCCGGACCACGTATCACGCAAAACAGACAATCAAATCCCAGGGCAGAGCAATTCACACTGGGAGCAGCAAATCCCACCTGTGGACTGTAATTAGACTGCAAGACCTTTACTAAAGCCTCACCTCAGCAACAGAGATAGGGTTACCGGGAGGCCTCGGCGGCAGACACAAAAAGTGCCACTGACACCCCTGATCACCCGCAAAGCACCCACCCCCACCACCAAATGCAGAAATTGAGAGCGGCTCCCAGCACTGAGTGCCCGGAGGGCAGACAAGAAGGCACAAGGAAGGGGAGCAAGAGCCACTGACCGTGCCGAGGAGAGCGGGTGGCTCCGGCTGAGTATCCTTGGGCGCGGGGCCGGGAGGAGGCGGCGGGAAACTGGGACTGAAAACCATCAGGTCCCTCTTGCCAGCGCCGTCCGCCACGCACAGGCTCCGGCTGTGGCGCTGCGAGTACGACCAGCTGCCCACTTCGCTGGCGCACACGAGCGTCGTGGGCCCGGGCCCCGCCAGCACGGCCGCCCGCGGCGCCCAGCGCGACGCCCCGTACAGCACCACGGCCAGCAGGAAGAGGCTCGACACGGCGCAGATGGCCACCACCAGCCACACGTTGGTGGCCGCCGTCGCCCCAGAGCCGCTCTCCCCGCCCACCGCCGACCGCGCCACCAGCGACGACGAGCCCGCGCCCGCCGCCAGCGCCGCCTCGGCGCCCTCCACCAGCGACACGCTCAGCGTGGCCGTGGCCGAGCGCGCCGGCTCGCCGTGGTCCCGCACCACGATCACCAGCCTCTGGCGCGGCCCGTCCGCCTCCTCCAGCGCCCGCGCCGTGCTCACCTCGCCGCTGTACAGCCCCACGCGGAACGGGCTCTTCCCACGCGGCTCCCACAGCTCGTAGCGCAGCCACGCGTTGTAGCCCGAGTCTGCGTCCACCGCGCGGATCTTCGCCACCACCTGACCCGCCGGCGCCCCCCACGCCGCCCACGCCCACAGCGTCTCCGACCCCAAGCCCGCAGACGCCTCCAGCGACACAGCCCCGGCCTCCGGCCCGCCGCCCGCGGACGGCAGCAGCGCCGGCGCGTTGTCGTTCTCGTCCAGCACGAACAGCTGCACCGTCGCGTTGCCGCACAGCGGCGGCTCCCCCGCGTCCACCGCACGCACCTCGAACTGCAGCACCTGCACCTCCTCGTAGTCCAGCGGCTGCAGCGCCCACACACGACCGCTCTCCGCGTCCACCGACACGTAGCTCGACGCCGGACGCCACACGCTGCCACCGCCCCCCGACGACGACGAGCCCGCCGCCCCGCCCACGCCGCCCTCCCACACCGAGTAGCTCACGCGCCCGTTGCCCGCCTCGTCCGGGTCCCGCGCCCACAGCCGCGCCAGCTCCGCGCCCGCCAAGTTGTTCTCCCGCGCCAGCACCGTGTACACCGCCTGCGAGAACGCCGGCGCGTTGTCGTTCACGTCCGACACCGGCACCCGCACCCCGCGACTCGCACGCAGCGCCGGCGACCCGCCGTCCTCCGCACGCACCTCCACCTCGTACTCCGACACCCGCTCCCGGTCCAGCGCCTCCCGCAGCACCAGCGAGTACGACCCCAAGAACGTCGCCTCCAGACCGAAAGGCCCCGATGGCCACACCCAGCACCGCACCCGCCCGTTCGCCCCCGAGTCCCGGTCCGACACGCTCAGCAGGGCCACCACCGTGCCCACCGACGCGTCCTCGGGCACTGGCACCGACAGTGATGTGACCCACACCTCCGGCGCGTTGTCGTTCACGTCCAGCACCTCCACCACCACCTTGCAGTGACCCGACAGGGGGGGCGTCCCATTATCGGTTGCTTTAATGTTTACATCATAAAAAGTAACTGTCTCAAAGTCCAGCGTACCCGTCAGTCTGATCTCACCGCTCTTTCTATCAATACTAAAAACTTCTGAGGCAGAAGAAGGAACAACAGTATCAATTTCATAAATGACATCTCCGTTACTGCCCTCATCTGGATCTGTGGCGTTAACTCGTGCCACCAGTGTCCGCTCTAATGCGTCCTCGCGCAAATGTACATTATACACTGACTGGTTGAATTGGGGCGCGTTGTCGTTGGCATCCAGAACAAAGACCGTAAGTTCCATCGTCCCCGTCAGAGACGGCCGGCCCCCATCAGTTGCCTTCAGCACCAGCTGATGCACCGGCATTGTCTCCCGATCCAGAGATTTCGTGAGTACCAAGAACAGGGACTTACTGCGTGAGTTACTGTTTTCTTCTTCTACTCTGAAATGCTCGCTGGCACTGAGTGTATAGGAGAGCTGCGCATTCGCTCCGATATCTGCATCAGACGCGCCCTCCAGAGGGAAACGGGACCCCGGGAGAGTGTTGAATTCTGCGATGCTGATGTTTTTCCGTGCGGCGGGGAAGATGGGGGCATTGTCGTTGATGTCGGTGACCTCCAGCTCCACGTGGAAGACGCGCAGCGGCCGCTCCACCAGCACCTCCAGCCGCAGCGCGCACGGAGAGCTCTTGCCGCACAGCTCCTCCCGGTCCAGCCGCGAGCTCACCACCAGCGCCCCGCTCGCCCCGCTCACCTCCACGCTCGCCCGCCGGCCCTGCGCCACCAGCCGCAGCCGCCGCGCCTCCGCCTCGCCCGCCTCCAGACCCAGGTCCTGCGCCAGCCGGCCCACCACCGTGCCGGCCTTGGCTTCCTCCGGCACCGAGTACCGCACCTGCCCGCCGCACAGCGCCCACGCCGCCTGCACCACCACCACCCGCAACACCGCACACACACACTCGCCCATCGCCGCCGCCGCCGCCGCCTTCGGCCCCCGCACGGGCCCCGCACGGCTCCCGCCGCCGCCCGCACGCCCCGGCTGCGCTGCCCGGCCCGCGCCGCCCCCCCGCGCTCACAGCCGGGCTCTCCGCCGCACCGGCGCCGAGCCGCCCACACGCCGAGCCGCCGTTCCTGAGCCTGCAGCGACACCGTGCGCTGCTCCGCCGCCTCACACGCTCCCACACACCGTGGTCCGCTGCTCCGCTCCATCATTAGGATCTCCTCTGCTTTCTTTTCCTCCCGCGCTTCTTCTTCTTTTTATTCTTTGGGCTTTTTTCTTTGCTGTCTTCATTACCCCTTCTGGTATTTCGCCAGACTGCTCCTCACAGGTCCTGAGCCAGCAGGCCCAGCACAGAAGAAAAACATGCCGGATTAAGCGACACTAATTACGTTCCATCCCCACAAGACAGCGGTAGTGTAATCCAGGCGGAGGCTCTTGCGATTCAACTCCACTAAGGCACAACCGATAGGATCGGTACGTATTATGCAACTCCTTTGCTGTTTCTTTTCGTTTTTGTTCTCCCCTTTCTTATCCTCCATTATTAATTACCAGTTTCTGTCACTCCTTCATAATACCTTTCTGGGTTTTTGTCTTCTCTCTTTTCCGATTTCTCTTTCTCTTTTCTCTCTTTCCTCTTTTTCTGTGAACAACGATAGCCTCTGTGACACGCCAGTAAACTCGTTTAGTTTTTCCCTTTCTATTTTCTACTTCCTTCCTTCTTCATATTTGCATGTAGTATTGTTCCTGCTTCATTTTCTCTGCTGCTATTTATTGATCTCTTTTATCCCTTCTTCTCTGTCTTCTTTTTCATTCCCTTTAGTATTTAGTTTTAGTTTTAGTATTTTAGTTTTATTATTTCTGCCCCTCCTCTCTCCATCTGTGTCTCCCTTGTTTCCTTTATCCTTTAAAAATATATTGCAAATTTCTACACTGAAGGATAGAAATGCCCTTTGGCTAGAGCTCTCCCAGCATATTTCTTCAAGCAATTCCTTTATTGACATGTATTTTTTTCTGGTTTTCTTTCTTTGTTTTTTTCTAGTTGTTTGGGTTTTGGTTTTCGTGGGGTTTTTCTTTACTACTTTGTCCTTCCGTTCTCACCTCTTAGGGCCTTGCCTTTGCTTCTGCTTTTCTTCGTTTTCTATCCTTGTACCTTCTTTTCATTTTCTCCTGTAACAGAATCCTTTAAAAATAGCGACACCAGTGTTGACACAAAGCACAGACGTTGCCTTTGGCAAAAGCCTTCTTTCCTCTTCCCTTCCACCATCCACTTCTCTGGACTGGGAACAACCTTCCTGCTTTACTCTCAACCATGCATCTGCAACTTCCCTTTCCTTCAGCATGAAGACAACACCCTTCAGCCTCCAGTCCTCTCAAGGACTCAGAAAACAACACTAGACAATCACATGTCAAAGAAAAAATAATCTCCACCACATTAGAAAAGAATCCACTGCCCTCTAAAATGGGTTTAAGCCTCAGCTGCGAAGATGTATAATAAATCAGGTCCCAAAGAAACCAAACCACTCAGGAGAGTATCTCATCTGGGAAATTAAATCCATCATTATATAGCACAGTGATCCTCCAAGAATACTACAGAGCCTGAACTACAGCCCTAAGAAATTCTTTAGAAACCTTTATGAAGAGCAGTACTTCCTGACACATTTTCCACCTGTAGGCAAAAAGTCAAGTTGTTGCTTCTTCTTTTAGTCAAGTAGGAGCTGCCACAACATCGCAGCAAGAACCTTAGGACCAGGGGCACTAGTGTGCTCTCGCTCATTATCACGATCCACCTGTCATACAAATGAACTAAACCCACTACAGTAACATCACAGCACTGTCACTGAAAACATCTGCTGTGTACCATACACATCTACTCCAACAAATGCATTAAGGTCTCTCTTCCATCTGTTTCTTCCTTCCACCTGCTCACTTTGTGTGCCACGCAGGAAAGGAAGGAGAGCAGGCAGTGGTGCTCCAAATAATGAAGATGCCACAGCTGAACAGGAAACAAAGTACATCTCTCTCACACACAGCCTCTCCAGATATGAGTGCCTCACCTGTGGCATCACTTCTTGCTTCTTCAGGAAAAGAAACATTTGAAGGAAAAGAAAATTGGTTGCAACGAACTTTAACTCACCCTTTAACATTACCAGCAATCCTGGGGGATATTTGACAGAAAAAACTGCTGACATTCTCCTAATGCTTTGACAATTCTGAACAATATGTAGTGCTCCCTTTATATTTCTCTCACAGGGGAAGCAGGAGAGACATCTGAACGTTGATGATATTCTCTCAACATCAACCTCAGCCCACAAGAGTTCAAAAAACTTCCCCAAGATGATGAGATATTATGCTAAAAATCTGCCACCTAAAGCTGCCGAAATTCTGCCATCTGCATTTCATCCACTGTTACCAACACACTGCCCAAATAACAAGGGGGGAAATAACAAAAAGTGGGTGTTTTCACTTGGAGATGAACACAAGGGAACCCATCATACTCTATGGAAATGAGAGGATTATCAACATCTTGAATCTGGAGACCACTTCTTCCCCTCCCCAGACAGAACCAAGACCAGAAAGATGAACAAGGAAACCTTTTGAGAAGGCAGGCACAATGATAAAAAATTCAAAAAGCTTCTGTTGGACCAACAACAGTACAGATGAAAAAAAAAAGCAATTAAAGCCACACGTGGCAGTCATTTTGAAAAAGGCATGCCACAGAGAACCACGGGGTACCCCAAGATATCCAGAACTTCTGTAGTTCTTAAGAGGATCCTTGGAGAGCAGCTCTGAGTGCTGGGTGTTTTCTCAAGGTTTTTCACTGGCATCCTCTCTCCTGTGCCATGGCAAATGGCATCTGCACAGCTAATCACACATTCTCCAGTTCCTCCCTAAGGACACAGACCATGTTCTACCCAGCACCTCCATTTCCCTAAGGCAACACTCCTCCCCACTCAGACTCACCCTCCCCATCACACAGGCCTAGGACCCACTTTGTACAACACACACAATCACTGCCAAAATATCAAACGTTGCTCAACCCCGAAACCTTTTCCCATCAACAAACCCAACTCTGCACATGATCAAGGCCTTTGCACATTCTCAACCTTCCTCCACGACTGCCACAAATAACAAGAAATCTGAAAAGCCTCACAGCATTCAGAAGGCTCTTTCCAGCTCCATTAAGCTCACCATGAATTTTTTGCTACTTTTCAGCAATCTAAGGAGGAAATACCACAGAGTTGAACATTAGAGTTCATAAATGTTCTGTGAGTAGAGCTGTAACAGCACTGACCCTGACCCACATGGATTTTATTCTTCAAGAGAACCACAACAAACACTGAAGTGGGAGAGCCCATAACATCTCATCTGAGTGAGAGAATTCACAGTACATGAATGAAATAAGAGCTGGGCTGCAGTGAAGGGTTTGACATGAACCTGCAGATATCAGAATGAGCCATGTATGCAAGCAGCACACACCATCTCTACTGAGCCCACCTGTGCAAGAGCACAAGCAGGGGAAGCTGAGCACATAAAGATTACACTCACCTTGTAGTGTGTCCTTATAAATCCCACCTGAGGAAGGGCAAGTAACTGTCATGGCAACATCAGCATTTCTGGGAACTACTATAGATGCTAATCAGGACACAAGAACAGCAAGTTTAAGCATTCCCCACCCACAACACTTTCCCCAGACAGCAGTGAAAATGTACATCCATTAACTTTCACCACTCTGTCTTTCATCAGGTCTTATTGACACATGGCCTACATCAGGCAGGCAGTAGAACAAGGGACTGTCTCTGCTGGGAAACATTCACAACCTCAAAGAACAATGTGGGAATTTCAATATCACAATTGAAATATCACAATATTCAGTTATCAGGAATGCATCCAGCTCCAGACTCTCAGAGCCTGGAAAAGGATGCTCAGCAAGAACACTCTGCTTATCCTATCCATGCTTTCCTCCAAGCATTCCATGCTCAACTCCAGAAATGTATTTTTAAGACAAGTAGTTCATCTCCCATTCTTGTCTAATGACATGGCCCGTGGTCTCCCAAGAATTTCCAGTTGCCTCAGACAAGACTTCCTACTGCTCAAAGTCTTTCTTCACACCAGGAAATGGGCCTACTCTGTGCCACTGACACATTCAGCTCACAATCTCCTGTGCTATTCCGAATAACAGATGGAATCATTACACATATGGGAGGATACCCATAATACAGGTAGTGTCAGAAAAACTCTACAGACAATGGGCATTGATCTCATGCAGTGAAAGATCAACTCAAATGATGACAAACACAGCAGTGTCAACAATAATATGCCACAGTTTTGTTTCCCACCTCAGGGCTCACCTCAGCCTTTGTAGACCCTTCCAATCTAAATAAAAACACCACAGAAAACCACAAACATCATCCTTAAGACAATGACCTCTGGACTGTCTGCAGCAGACCTGTCATATTTTCTGATGCTTCAGCTATCACAGGTGGAAATGTTTTGCCCCATGGAACAAAAGTCCTTCTAAAGGTGATGTTGCCACTGCTCTAAATGGCAATGGCATTGATTTGGTGCTATGAGAGAAAAAACAAAATGGTAATGAGCACACCACTGTAACAGATGATGTCCACTATATATCCGAATGTTGGATAAGTGTTGGTGGAGAAATATCTCTCTTTGGCCTTGGGATTCTTTTGACGTTTTGGGGGTGAGTTTATTTGTTCCTTTGTTCTTTGCAGAAAATAAAATTTCCAGGGTTTTTGAACTGATATTGCTATTGATACAAGGTTTGAAAATAAAAACAGGTCAGGATATTGCACACTGCTACTGTAGCCAGGAACACAAATCCACAATCTGAGGGACAGAGGCAATAGGAAAACAAAATTCCCATTACTAATTCTCCTTTACAGCATTCTGCTCTGCCTGAATGCACTACACTAAGGAGAGAAAGAAAGAACCTGGAAAAAGAACATGTTCATTACACCTTCCCTAGTTAGTGAGTGTGGTGGTACACTGGAATTAAAGAATTTGACTCCTAGAAGTTCCCAGTGTCAACTTGCATCACATCCTTTCAGGAGGAGAATAAAACAGGAGCACAGTTTTGATAGGAAAGCATAATAATAGCAAGCTCAGCAAAGGTACAGAGGCAGCGCATAGTGCCCTGGGAACTGTCACAAGACAGACGGCCTGTCTTACACACCTCCATCAAGCTCGGGCAGAAATGCTACACATCAACAAGCACGTGCAACGTCAGCAAACCTTAAACCTCTGACCGCTCCGATTCACAATCCGCAGTGATTTCCTTCTAGAGAACACCACCTAGTAAGGGCAGCAAAACCCAGCCCAAGACAATAACTATTCCCAGGTGTAGCAAAACGATAATTTCGGGATATCCTGCTACCCCCAGCCCTCCTGCCCAAGACGCCAGCGGCTCCGAAAACCATGAGGCGGCAAATGCAGACGTGTCAGTGACATCCTTAAGCGCCTGCCAAGCATCCACCGCCCTTAGGACACGGAGGATCGGCTCATCACCCAACAGTGCCTGCTGGGTAAAAGGGAAGAGAAGGGCAAAAGGGTGAAGGGTAGTTTGTCCAGAAGCGATTAACGGAGACGCACTGACCGTGTCGAGGAGAGGGGGTGGATCCGGCTGCGTGTCCTTGGCCGCGGGGCCGGGAGGAGGCGGTGGGAAGTTGGGGCTGAAAACCATCAGGTCGCTCTTGCCAGCGCCGTCCGCCACGCACAGGCTCCGGCTGTGGCGCTGCGAGTACGACCAGCTGCCCACTTCGCTGGCGCACACGAGCGTCGTGGGCCCGGGCCCCGCCAGCACGGCCGCCCGCGGCGCCCAGCGCGACGCCCCGTACAGCACCACGGCCAGCAGGAAGAGGCTCGACACGGCGCAGATGGCCACCACCAGCCACACGTTGGTGGCCGCCGTCGCCCCAGAGCCGCTCTCCCCGCCCACCGCCGAGCGCGCCACCAGCGACGACGAGCCCGCGCCCGCCGCCAGCGCCCCCTCGGCGCCCTCCACCAGCGACACGCTCAGCGTGGCCGTGGCCGAGCGCGCCGGCTCGCCGTGGTCCCGCACCACGATCACCAGCCTCTGGCGCGGCCCGTCCGCCTCCTCCAGCGCCCGCGCCGTGCTCACCTCGCCGCTGTACAGCCCCACGCGGAACGGGCTCTTCCCACGCGGCTCCCACAGCTCGTAGCGCAGCCACGCGTTGTAGCCCGAGTCTGCGTCCACCGCGCGGATCTTCGCCACCACCTGACCCGCCGGCGCCCCCCACGCCGCCCACGCCCACAGCGTCTCCGACCCCAAGCCCGCAGACGCCTCCAGCGACACAGCCCCGGCCTCCGGCCCGCCGCCCGCGGACGGCAGCAGCGCCGGCGCGTTGTCGTTCTCGTCCAGCACGAACAGCTGCACCGTCGCGTTGCCGCACAGCGGCGGCTCCCCCGCGTCCACCGCACGCACCTCGAACTGCAGCACCTGCACCTCCTCGTAGTCCAGCGGCTGCAGCGCCCACACACGACCGCTCTCCGCGTCCACCGACACGTAGCTCGACGCCGGACGCCACACGCTGCCACCGCCCCCCGACGACGACGAGCCCGCCGCCCCGCCCACGCCGCCCTCCCACACCGAGTAGCTCACGCGCCCGTTGCCCGCCTCGTCCGGGTCCCGCGCCCACAGCCGCGCCAGCTCCGCGCCCGCCAAGTTGTTCTCCCGCGCCAGCACCGTGTACACCGCCTGCGAGAACGCCGGCGCGTTGTCGTTCACGTCCGACACCGGCACCCGCACCCCGCGACTCGCACGCAGAGCCGGCGACCCGCCGTCCTCCGCACGCACCTCCACCTCGTACTCCGACACCCGCTCCCGGTCCAGCGCCTCCCGCAGCACCAGCGAGTACGACCCCAAGAACGTCGCCTCCAGACCGAAAGGTCCCGATGGCCACACCCAGCACCGCACCCGCCCGTTCGCCCCCGAGTCCCGGTCCGACACGCTCAGCAGGGCCACCACCGTCCCCACTGACGCGTCCTCGGGCACCGGCACCGAGAGTGATGTCACTGACACCTCTGGCGCGTTATCGTTCACATCCAGCACCTGAAGCTCCACACTGCAGTGACCCGACAGAGGAGGCCAACCTTGGTCTCTCGCTTCAATACGGAAATCGAATATACTGTTTTCTTCGAAGTCCAAGGCGCCTATAAGATGAATCTCCCCTGTCTTCGGATTGACGGAAATTACATCTCTTCCACTCGGGGGCATAAAGTTTGTTGCGGTGTAGGTCACCTCACTATTAATTCCCTCGTCCAGATCAGTGGCGTTCACCCGCCCCACCAGCGTCCCCTCTAATGCATTCTCAGACAGCTGCAATTTATACACCGACTGGTTAAACCGCGGCGCGTTGTCATTCGCGTCCAGCACCGAGATCACCAGCTCCATAGTCCCTGTCAGGGATGGTCGGCCCCCATCACTCGCTGTCAGCACCAACCGGTGCACGGGCACCATCTCGCGGTCCAGATATTTTGTTAAAATAAGATCGGGTACAAGATTTCGCTCATTCGCTTTTTGTAAATCCAGAGAAAAGTGCTCGCTGGGGCTGAGTGTGTAGGAGAGCTGCGCATTCGCGCCGATATCTCCATCCGATGCGCCCTCCAGAGGGAAACGAGAACCCACCACCGAAGATTCTGCGATGCTGAGGTTTTTCCGGGCGGCGGGGAAGATGGGGGCATTGTCGTTGATGTCGGTGACCTCCAGCTCCACGTGGAAGACGCGCAGCGGCCGCTCCACCAGCACCTCCAGCCGCAGCGCGCACGGAGAGCTCTTGCCGCACAGCTCCTCCCGGTCCAGCCGCGAGCTCACCACCAGCGCCCCGCTCGCCCCGCTCACCTCCACGCTCGCCCGCCGGCCCTGCGCCACCAGCCGCAGCCGCCGCGCCTCCGCCTCGCCCGCCTCCAGACCCAGGTCCTGCGCCAGCCGGCCCACCACCGTGCCGGCCTTGGCTTCCTCCGGCACCGAGTACCGCACCTGCCCGCCGCACAGCGCCCACGCCGCCTGCACCACCACCACCCGCAACACCGCACACACACACTCGCCCATCGCCGCCGCCGCCGCCGCCTTCGGCCCCCGCACGGGCCCCGCACGGCTCCCGCCGCCGCCCGCACGCCCCGGCTGCGCTGCCCGGCCCGCGCCGCCCCCCCGCGCTCACAGCCGGGCTCTCCGCCGCACCGGCGCCGAGCCGCCCACACGCCGAGCCGCCGTTCCTGAGCCTGCAGCGACACCGTGCGCTGCTCCGCCGCCTCACACGCTCCCGCACACAGCGCCTGCATGTCCCCTCCGTCACGGGCATCACCTCTGCCGTCTCTTCCCACTGGTATCCTCTTTTTTCCATTTTACTTATTGTTGTAACGTGTTTCCCTATACTTCCTTCCCACTCTTTATTCTTCCTTCTTCTTTTCTGTTATTTTAGCTTTCTTTTCTCTTTCTCTTCTGTATTTTTAATCGTTTTCTTTTTTCCACTTTTTCACTTCTTTATTTTTATCTGCCCTCTATCTCTTTATTCGCTCTTCTGTTTCTCTTCCTTTCATTGTTCTCTTCCTTCTCTATTTTTTTCGTATCTATTCCTTTTCTCCACGTTTCCTTCTCTTCCTGTTTTTCGCTCCCTTTCATCTCCTCTGCCAGGTCGTCAGTGTCGTCTATGGTCGAGAAAATCAATGCCAGAGCCTTCAGCTCTAATTAGTGGACATCATCGCCACTGTGGGGGACAGTAAGCAGCCAGCAGACAATCAGAGGGGAACTCTGCTCAGCGTTAGAAGGGACCGTCGGTATGCCACGGTAATCTCGATGTATCTCCCCTTGCTTTGGCCACTTTGTCACCTTCCTTCCGTAATTGTTTGCTGGGTTTCTCTCTCTCTCTCTCTCTCTGTCCCCTTCGCTCCTCCGACCTTGCTGTGTACAGAGATAACATGGCTGTATGCTACTAAACTCATTTAAAGTTTCATCCTTCCTATATCTTTTGCTCTCCATTGCTTTTTTGCTCTTTCACTGCTTTCTTTTTATTTCCCTCTTTTCCACCTCTTTTCTTTTTTCTGTTCTTCCCCAACCGTCTGTTCTCCCCTCTTTGTGTATTTTCTGCCTCTTTTTACACAGTATTTTCTACATGAGTACTTCATTCTCCCTCCGAGCTATGGACACATCCATACACAACAGCTCTGATTCATCTTCCTCGTCATTTTATCAAGGCTTGTACAGGTTTCCTGAGTAAAGAGGGAACCGAGATACTCGGCTCCAGACAGTATTTAAAGAATATGCTGTGCATGCTTGTAATCTCCCCTATCATCCCTTATTTCCTCTCTCTTTTTGTCTCTCTTTTCCCTTTGTTTTCTTTTTACTTGCTCAGATTTCTTCTTTTTTCCTCCTTTCTCTTCCTTTTTCCTTTTCCTTCTCTTCCTTTCACTTCCCTTTTCCTTCATGACTTACACTACCCTCGATTCCCTTCTCTTCTACACCCATTTTTTTTCCTCTTTTATCAAAATGTTTTCTAAACAAAACGTTTTATAATTTTCTACATCATCCTCTTCGTGCAGCAGAGACGTCCCCTTTGACAAGAGCTCTCATGGGTACTCTACATGCCTCCTGAGGAGGAACAACCTTCCTCATTACCTCCAGAAAATGTGGAGTTAACAGACTGCTTCTACACCTCCTCCTCCCTTCCCTCCCCAGCAGGCAGAAGGCAACAATCCTCTCCTCAGCCTCCTGTCCCCTCATGGACTCCCCAAATAACACAGCAAGGCAATAATATGGCAAAGAACAGCTTTACTACACCAGAAACAAATACACCAAGCCCCAGGTACTTCATCAGTGTAAAAAGGCTCCAATGAACCCAATACCCTCCATGGAATTCTCTCACTCAGGAAATCAATCCCATTACAGCTCAGCACAGCAATCTGTCCTGAGTGCTGAAAAAGCACAGCACAACAACCACTCCTGAGAACTCTTCATATACCTTGATGAAGACCCATACTTCCTGCCTCGTTTTTCACCTGCTTGATGAATAACAAGCTCTTGTTCCTCCTTTCAGGCAGACAACTTCAGCCAGAACAAAGCAAGAACTCCCATACTCAGAGCCATTAGTTCCCAAGGAATACCTCTCACTCAGTAGCATAATCAATCCAGAAAAACACATGAATGCAAAATGACAGCATTTTCACTCAGAACATCCCCTCCACTCACAATGTATCTACTTTGAGACATACATTAGAGGCCCTCCCCTGTGTGTCCTTGCTGGCAACTGCTCAAACCGTGCTGGAAGCAGCAAGAAAGAAATGAGATCAGATAGTGGTGTTTGCTGGTGCAGTCTAGGAATGATAAAATACGTCAAAGTGTGAGGGAGCCATCGAGTCCAACTGGCAATCCAGGCCCATTTGGTCACTCCAAGATGAAGATACCATGAGTAAACAGGAACAGAAGGACAGTTGTCTCTCAGATTCCTCTTCTTTGGCTGGAAGAGACTTACCTGTAGAATCACTGTTCGCTTCATTACAAAAGAAATATTTTCAGGAGGGGAACTGGTTCTAAGGTACAGTTTTCCTTAACACGATCAGAAAACACAGGGAAAGAGGGACAAAAACCAATTATATACATTCCACAAAAACGTTGAAATCACTGGACAAAGCACAGTGCTCCCTTATGCACTTCCGTGATGGGATAACAGGAGGGATACTGGAAAGTGAAGGAAGGACATCGTCTCAAGGCCAAATTCATTTCAGTACAATGGGAAAGTCATCCCACACACTGATGGAAAATTACCTGGATGTTTGCAACTGAACACCTCCTAAAACACAGAATCGCATGTTACCAACATATAGCCAACATGAGAGACAGAAAAACAAGATTGGGAGGGTTTGGTAAGAAGAGGGGAGAAAGCCAAATAATCCAATTCCACTCCATGGAAATGCCTGAAGACAACAACAGCGCACAAGGATATGCAGAACTTGTGGATGTTCTGAGAAATCCCAGGCATTAGCAATGCCTCTGGAGCCTCTTCTTGACATTTTCAACTGGAATCCTCCATCTCACACCCTGGGAAATGGTAACTCCACCTAAGAACACCTTCTCCAGTCCTACACAAAAGACACAGACTGTGTTCTTGTTTTCATCTCCATGTCACTCAGGCAAGACCCTTCCCCACTAAAGGTCACCCCCATCATGACACATGCTCAGGCCCTACCTGGTGCCACTCACAGGATCACTTCCAAAATACCACAAACTCTCCTCTAATCACGTCCCAGATCTTTGCACACCCTCACCTTCCCTCATGATTGGCACAAAGAACATACAGAGGGATGCAAAGCCCCTCCCAGCTTGGCAGATTATTCTCAGCTGCATAAATTTCATGCCTTGTCAGCAATCTCTGTCAGAAACACCACACAACAGCACAGAAGAATACAGTTTTATGGATATTGTATATAAGGCCGTGACAGTTCCGAGGCCAGTCCACATGGATTTTACACTTTCAAACAATGACAGCAAATGCCTAAGCACAATATTAACAGGATGTCAGAATTTGTACCATAGAAAACCAGAGCTGGGCTGCTTTGCAGAGTTTCATGTGTACATCACGGATGTCAGAATGAGCCACCTGTGACAACAGGACATGCAATGTCTACTGAGGCTAAATTTTCATGTGCACAAGTAAGGCAATAGGAACACACAAAGATTACACCCACCTCACTCACCATGTAGCCTTAAAAATCGACTCTGAGGGGAACCAAGGAAACATCACAGCCAGATCAATGGCTGTGAAAGCTACAATAGAGACCCACCACTATACAAGGACAGCAGGTTGAAGCAGTACTCTCCCAGAAAACATTTCCAAATACCAGGCAAAGAGTTCATCAGAAAATAGTCAGTAGTCTGCATGCCACACCCTCCCTACAAATGCCTTGTCTAAATCAGGCAGAGAGCAGCATGAGAGACTGTCTCTGGTTTGAGATATTCATAACCTCAAAGAAGATGATGGACATTAAATCATCACAGATTAACTCAATATCCAGAAGGCCTTCAACTCTACATCTTCAGGAACCTAGAAGCTGACCCTGGGAAGGAACACTCTGTGCCCAGCCTGCCTCATGCTTTTCTCTAAGCATCCTCCATTCCCCACTTTGAGACGTGTTCTCAAGACAAGAACACCATCTCACATCACTGTCTTTTCATGAGATGGCCCATGGTCTTCCCAAGCATTTGCAGTTCCCACGGACAAGTCTTCCCACTGCTCAACGTCACACTTCATATCATGACATGGTTAGGACCTCCTTAGTGCCACTTACTTGTTTGCCTCACAGGCTCCCCTGGCTCCCCCAACTTTAGATGGAAACAGGACATTCCTGGGAGAATACGACTTATAGAGGTGATATCAGGACCACTCCAAAAGAAATGGCCATTAATTCCAGTCTAATGGAAGATCAACTCATAAGCTGAAAAACACATCAGTGCCAACAATGATGTCCGCTGCACAGGAAAATATGGTATTGGCTATGAGTTGCTGTTTTGGGGTAGAATTGTGGGGGTTTGTTGCTTTTTGGGGTTTTTTTCCAAGACTCATGGTGGCTTTTTAAGGGTGTGGCTGCTGATGCAAATATTAACATAATACAGAAATAGTCTGTTGTATGGTCCTGACACTTCACTGGACAATCTGCCCACAATCCAGTTCAGAACAGCAAGAAAAGATAACGAAGATAAAAAGATAGACTTGCTTTATTTCATGCTCCTCTGCCTAAACACTTTCTACTAGTCAGTAGAGCAAAAATACACTTGGAGAAAGAACACAGTGTGTAGTGACTTCCCTGGTTTCACAATGACTCTGGTGGGCCAGCTAAATGGGAGAAATTACACCATGAGAAGAGAGAACAGTGACATCACTACTGTCATTCTATATCAAATCTGTCACTGAGAAGAATCAAGAAGGACGGAGTCCTTGATAAGAAACCACATTTGATACCAGTATGATCAGCAGACAGCAATGGTAATATCACAGGGAATAGTACCTTACAGGATTGTTGCATGACATGGCCCATGGTCGTCTCACAGTCTTCCAGTTCCACCAGGCAAGTGTTGCTGCTGCTCAAGGTCAACCTTAACATCAGGAAATGGCCAGGGCCTACTCAGTGCCACTACCACATTCACCTCTGCAACATCTCACTGTCTCCTTTACCACCTCAGGGCTCACTCCACCTTTTGTAGAACATTGCAAGCAATGAGAACACCATAAAATCATACAGATGAGATCCTATAGACCATGTCCAGCACTCTACGCT
>VWZD01001704.1:21151-31264 GCA_013396695.1 Sakesphorus luctuosus
ACAAGGAACACTGACTTCATGCTCTGAGATAAATACCCAACTAGAGGCCACAGCACTGACATGGCTGACACCTCTGCATGTCAGTTGCTATTTAAAAGAATGTTTCTACTTTTAAAATCTATCAACGCTGATACAAATATTAAAACAATACAAATGTTGAAAGATTATTGTAACAGGACAGTGTCAATCTCCAGCCATGAACTGAGGTACATAGCACATTTATTGAGGCTGTAAAAAGAAAATTCCCATTCATTACATTGACCACGGGTCACCGTACCCGGCCTGAACTAGTTACACTGCTACACAAAGAAACAATATGGAAAAGTCTGTAAAGCCTTCACAACTTTC
Source organism: Sakesphorus luctuosus (assembly GCA_013396695.1). NCBI lineage: Eukaryota > Metazoa > Chordata > Aves > Passeriformes > Thamnophilidae > Sakesphorus > Sakesphorus luctuosus. Next base: position 21,500 of record VWZD01001704.1, read on the forward strand.
TTAGGGAGGCTGCTGGGAGAAACCCAGGGAAAACTAAACAATCAAGTGAAAAAGTACAAGGCTGAATTGTCAGAAGAATCAAAAAGTAAGAGGATAGAGATATCAACAATGCTAACACCAGTATGGTCAGACCTCTAGAGAGGAAATAAGGCACCATGGGGATCTTTAACAACCACAGCCTGCCTGTCTTGCACTGCTTCAGCAAGCCCGGGTAAAACCACTATGCAAGCAACAGCACTGCAGAAAAAGCTCTCTACTTCTCTCATCGCAAGGGGCAATGATTTCATCCAAGGAAACCCAGAGCAGCAAACCTCAGATGTGGCCGGTACCTGTTCCCAGGTGGCGCAGAACGCATATCTCCGTAACCCTCTACAACCCTCTCCAAAACCTCTGAGCCCTGTGCAGGACCCGGTGGCACCTGTAAACATCCCATTCACACCCCTAAGCACCCGCAAAGCACCAGCCGGCTGAGGCTACGGGAGAGGAGCCGGGGTCCAAACAGCACTAGCCCAGATTGTGAAAAGGAAAAGGCAAATAAGGGAAGAGTCTTTGGGGCAACATGTCAAACGCGAGGAGGGAAAAGAAACTAACCGTGTCGAGAAGAGAGGATGGCTCCGGCTGCGTGTCCTTGGGCGCGGGGCCGGGAGGCGGAGGCGGGAAGTTGGGGCTGAAAACCATCAGGTCGCTCTTGCCAGCGCCGTCCGCCACGCACAGGCTCCGGCTGTGGCGCTGCGAGTACGACCAGCTGCCCACTTCGCTGGCGCACACGAGCGTCGTGGGCCCGGGCCCCGCCAGCACGGCCGCCCGCGGCGCCCAGCGCGACGCCCCGTACAGCACCACGGCCAGCAGGAAGAGGCTCGACACGGCGCAGATGGCCACCACCAGCCACACGTTGGTGGCCGCCGTCGCCCCAGAGCCGCTCTCCCCGCCCACCGCCGACCGCGCCACCAGCGACGACGAGCCCGCGCCCGCCGCCAGCGCCGCCTCGGCGCCCTCCACCAGCGACACGCTCAGCGTGGCCGTGGCCGAGCGCGCCGGCTCGCCGTGGTCCCGCACCACGATCACCAGCCTCTGGCGCGGCCCGTCCGCCTCCTCCAGCGCCCGCGCCGTGCTCACCTCGCCGCTGTACAGCCCCACGCGGAACGGGCTCTTCCCACGCGGCTCCCACAGCTCGTAGCGCAGCCACGCGTTGTAGCCCGAGTCTGCGTCCACCGCGCGGATCTTCGCCACCACCTGACCCGCCGGCGCCCCCCACGCCGCCCACGCCCACAGCGTCTCCGACCCCAAGCCCGCAGACGCCTCCAGCGACACAGCCCCGGCCTCCGGCCCGCCGCCCGCGGACGGCAGCAGCGCCGGCGCGTTGTCGTTCTCGTCCAGCACGAACAGCTGCACCGTCGCGTTGCCGCACAGCGGCGGCTCCCCCGCGTCCACCGCACGCACCTCGAACTGCAGCACCTGCACCTCCTCGTAGTCCAGCGGCTGCAGCGCCCACACACGACCGCTCTCCGCGTCCACCGACACGTAGCTCGACGCCGGACGCCACACGCTGCCACCGCCCCCCGACGACGACGAGCCCGCCGCCCCGCCCACGCCGCCCTCCCACACCGAGTAGCTCACGCGCCCGTTGCCCGCCTCGTCCGGGTCCCGCGCCCACAGCCGCGCCAGCTCCGCGCCCGCCAAGTTGTTCTCCCGCGCCAGCACCGTGTACACCGCCTGCGAGAACGCCGGCGCGTTGTCGTTCACGTCCGACACCGGCACCCGCACCCCGCGACTCGCACGCAGCGCCGGCGACCCGCCGTCCTCCGCACGCACCTCCACCTCGTACTCCGACACCCGCTCCCGGTCCAGCGCCTCCCGCAGCACCAGCGAGTACGACCCCAAGAACGTCGCCTCCAGACCGAAAGGCCCCGATGGCCACACCCAGCACCGCACCCGCCCGTTCGCCCCCGAGTCTCGGTCCGACACGCTCAGCAGGGCCACCACCGTCCCCACAGACGCGTCCTCGGGCACCGGCACTGACAGCGACGTTGCCCACACCTCCGGCGCGTTGTCGTTCACGTCCAGCACCTCCACCACCACCTTGCAGTGACCTGACAGCGGGGGCGTCCCCTTATCTGTTGCTTCGATTTGTATCTCATACAAACGAATATCTTCATAGTCCAGAGGGCCGGTGAGACGGATCTCCCCCGTCACTGGATTTAAAAGGAAAAGGTTTAAACCCTTTTCGGGAAAAATGTTGCTTGCACTGAAAGACACTTCACTGTTGCTTCCCATATCGGGATCCGTGGCGTTTACCCGCGCTACCACTGTACCCTCCACAGCACTCTCCAGCAGCTGCACTTTATACACTGACTGGTTAAACTGCGGTGCATTGTCGTTCGCATCCAGCACCGAGATCACCAGCTCCACCGTTCCCGTCAGCGGTGGCCGGCCCCCGTCACTCGCCGTCAGTACTAATTGGTGCACTGGAATAGTCTCCCGGTCCAAAGGTTTCGTCAGTACCAGAAATAGGGATTCACGGTATTCCTCACTCCGCTGCAAATGCAGAGAGAAATGCTCGCTGGGGCTGAGGGCATAGGAGAGCTGGGAGTTCGCTCCAATATCTGCATCCGACGCACCCTCTAGAGGGAAACGGGAGCCCACCAGGGACAATTCCGCAATGCTGAGGTTTTTCCGGGCGGCGGGGAAGATGGGGGCATTGTCGTTGATGTCGGTGACCTCCAGCTCCACGTGGAAGACGCGCAGCGGCCGCTCCACCAGCACCTCCAGCCGCAGCGCGCACGGAGAGCTCTTGCCGCACAGCTCCTCCCGGTCCAGCCGCGAGCTCACCACCAGCGCCCCGCTCGCCCCGCTCACCTCCACGCTCGCCCGCCGGCCCTGCGCCACCAGCCGCAGCCGCCGCGCCTCCGCCTCGCCCGCCTCCAGACCCAGGTCCTGCGCCAGCCGGCCCACCACCGTGCCGGCCTTGGCTTCCTCCGGCACCGAGTACCGCACCTGCCCGCCGCACAGCGCCCACGCCGCCTGCACCACCACCACCCGCAACACCGCACACACACACTCGCCCATCGCCGCCGCCGCCGCCGCCTTCGGCCCCCGCACGGGCCCCGCACGGCTCCCGCCGCCGCCCGCACGCCCCGGCTGCGCTGCCCGGCCCGCGCCGCCCCCCCGCGCTCACAGCCGGGCTCTCCGCCGCACCGGCGCCGAGCCGCCCACACGCCGAGCCGCCGTTCCTGAGCCTGCAGCGACACCGTGCGCTGCTCCGCCGCCTCACACGCTCACACACAATGCCCGAATCTCCGCTCCGTCATCAGGATCTCTCTCCTCTGCCGTCTCTTCCCACCGGTATCCTCTTTCTTCATTTTTTCTTATTGTTGCAACGTGCTTCCCTATACTTCTTTCCCACTCTTCATTCTTCTTTCTTCTTTTCTGTTCCTTCATCTTTCTTTTCTCTTTCTCTTCTGTCATTGTATTCATTTCCTTTTTTTCACTTTTTTACTTTTTAATTTTTATCTGCCCTCTATCTCCTTCATTCTGTCTTTTGTTCCTCTTCCTTTCCTTCTTCTCTTCCTTCTCTTACTCTCCGTTGCTCCTTTTAATCTCATCTGCCACATCGTCGGTGACTGCTATGGTCGAGAAAATCAACGCCGGAGACTTCGGCTCTAATTAAAGGGCATCACTGCCTGTGTGGGGGACAGTAACCAGTGTGGAGACAGAGAGCAACTCTGCTCATCGTCAGAAGAGAATGTCGGTATACCTCGGTAATCTCGATCTCTCTCCCCTTGCTTTCGCATCTTTATCACCTTCCTTCCCGAATTGTTTCCTCATTTTTTTTCTCTCTCTGCCCCCTTCGCTCCTCCGACCTTGCTGTGTACAGAGATAAAATTGCTGTATGCTACTAAACTCATTTAAAGTTTCATCCTTCCTATATCTTTCGCTCTCCATTGCTTTTTCGCTCTTTCACTGCTTTCATTTTATTTCCGTCTTCTTCGTCTCTTCTTTTCTTTTCTCTGCTCTTCCCTAACCGTCTGTTCTCCACTTTTTGTTAATTCTCTGTCTCTTTTAACACAGTATTTTCTACATCAGTACTTCATTCTCACTCTGAGCCTTGGACACACCCATGCACAAAAGCTCTGATTCATCTTCCTCGTTGTTTCATCAAGGCTTGTACAGGTTTCCTGAGTAAAGAGGGAACCGAGATCCTCGACTCTAGACAGCATTTAAAGGGAATGCTGTGCATTCCTGTAATCTCCTCTATCATCCCTTATTTCCTACCTCTTTTTTCTCTCTGTTCCCTTTGTTTTCTTTTTACATGCTCAGATTTTTTTCTTCTTTCCTCCTTTCTCTTCCTTTTTCCTATTCCTTCTTTTCCTTCCCTTCATGCCTTACACTATCCTGGATTCTCTTCTCTTCTGCGCTCATATTTTTTTTTGCTTTTCCCAAGATGTTTTCTAAACACAATATTTCATAAATTTCTACATCATCCTCTTCATGCAGCAGAGAGCTGCCCTTTGACAAGAGCTCTCATGGGTACTCTACATGCCTCCTGAGGAGGAACAACCTTCCTGGTTACCTCTAGAAAATGTGAAGTTAACAGACTGTTGCTATACCTCCTCTTCGATGCCCTCCCCGTTGGGGAGAAGGGAACAATCTTCTTCTCAACCTCCCGTTCCCTTGTGGACTCCCCAAATAACACAGCAAGGCAATAATATGGCAAAGAACAGCTTTACTACACCAGAAAAAAAAATACACCACCCTTGGAATCAGAACACCAAGCCCCAGGTACTTCATCAGTGCAAAAAGGCTCCAACGAACCCAATACCCCCCACGGAATTCTCTCACTCAGGAAATCAATCCCATCACAGCTCAGCACAACGATCTGTCCTTAGCGCTGAAAAAGCACAGCACAACAACCACTCCTGAGAACTCTTCATATACCTTGATGAAGACCCATACTTCCTGCCTCGTTTTCCACCTGCTTGATGAATAACAAGCTCTTGCTCCTCCTTTCAGGCAGGCAACTTCAGCCAGAACATAGCAAGAATTTCCATACTCAGAGCCATTAGTTCCCAAGGATACCTCTCACTCAGTAGCATGATCAATCCAGAAAAACACATGAATGCAAAATGACAGCATTTTCACTCAGAACATCCCCTCCACTCACAATGTATCTACTTTGAGACATACATTAGAGTCCCTCCTCTGTGTGTCCTTGCTGGCAACTGCACAAACCGTGCTGGAAGCAGCAAGAAAGAAATGAGATCAGATAGTGGTGTTTGCTGGTGCAGTCCAGGAATTATCACAAATTGGAAGGGATCCATTGAGTCCAGCAGGCAATCCAGGCCCATTTGGTCAATCCAAGATGAAGATACCATGAGTAAACAGGAACAGAAGGACAGTTGTCTCTCAGATTCCTCTTCTTTGGCTGGAAGAGACTTACCTGTAGAATCACTGTTCGCTTCTTCAGAAAACTATTTTCAGGATGGGAACTAGTTCTAAGAGGCATTTTTCCCTAACACAATCAGAGAATATTGGGAGAGAAGGACAAAAAACAATTATATACATTCTACAAAAGCCTTGAAATCACTGAACAAAGCACAGTGCTCCCTTACGTACTGCTGTAGCAGGATAACAAGAAGGACACTGGAAAGCTAAGGAAGGACATCATCTCAGTGCCAAATTCAGCTCAGTACAATGGGAAAGTCATCTCACACACTGATGGAAAATTACCCTAATGTTTGCAATCGAACAGCTGCTAAAGCACAGAATCCCATGTTATCCAGTGTTAACAACACATAGCCAACAAGAGAGACAGAAAAACAAGATTGCGGGGTGTTGGTAAGAGGAGAGGAGAAAACCAAATATTCCAATTCTCCTGTATGGAAATGCCTGAAGACAACAACAGCGCACAAGGATATGCAGAACTTGTGGATGTTCTGAGAAATCCCAGGCATTAGCAATGCGTATGGAGCCTCTTCTTGACATTTTCAACTGGAATCCTCCATCTCACACCCTGGGAAATGGCAACTCCACCTAAGAACACCTTCTCCAGTCCTACACAAAAGACACAGACTGTGTTCTTGTTTTCATCTCCATGTCACTCAGGCAAGACCCTTCCCCACTAAAGGTCACCCCCATCATGACACGTGCCCAGGTCCTACCTGGTGCCACTCACAGGATCACTTCCAAAATACCACAAACTCTCCTCTAATCATGTCCCAGATCTTTGCACACCCTCACCTTCCCTCATGATTGGCACAAAGAACATACAGAGGGATGCAAAGCCCCTCCCAGCTTGGCAGATGATTCTCAGCTGCATAAATTTCATGCCTTGTCAGCAATCTCTGACAGAAACACCACACAACAGCGAAGAAGAATACAGTTCTTATGGATTTTGTAGTATAAGGCCATGACAGTTCTGAGGCCAGTCCACATGGATTTTACACTTTCAGAGCATGACAGCAAATGCCTAAGCACAAAATTAACAGGATGTCAGAATTTGTACCATAGAAAACCAGAGCTGGGCTACCGTCCAGAGTTTCATGTGTACATCACAGACATCAGAGTAAGCCACCTGTGACAACAGGACATGCAATTTCTACTGAGGCTTAATTTTCATGTGCACAAGTAAGGCAATATGACTGCACAAAGATTACACACACCTCACCACGTGCCTTTAAAAATCTTCCCTAAAGGAGGCAAAGGAAACATCACAGCCAGATCAATGGCTGTGAAAGCTACGATCGATACCCACCACTATACAAGGACAGCAGGTTGAGGCACTACCCTACCAGAAAACTTTTCCAAAATACCAGGCAAACAGTTCATCAGGAAATAGTCAGTAGTCTGCATGCCACACCCTCCCTGTCAACACCTTCTCTACATCAGGCAGACTGCAGCATGAGGGACTGTCTTGGGCTGCAGATATTCATAACCTCAAAGAAGATGATGGGCATTAAATCATCACAGATTAACTCAATATCCAGAAGGCCTTCAACTCTACATCTTTAGGAGCCTAGGAGTTGACCCTGGGAAGGAACACTCTGTGCCCAGCCTGCCTCATGCTTTTCCCTAGGCATCCTCCATTCCCTAATCTGAGACATGTGTTCTCAAGACAAGAACACCATCTCACATCATTGTCTTCTCATGACATGGCCCAGGGTCATTCCAGGGATTTCCAGTTCCCACAGACAAGTCTTCCCACTGCTCAAGGTCACACTTCATATCATGATATGGTTAGGACCTCCTTAGTGCCCTTACTTGTTTGCCTCACAGGCTCCCCTGGCTCCCCCAACTTTAGATGGAAACAGTATGCTCCGGGGAGAATACTACTTACAGAGGTGATATCAGGACCACTCCAAAAGAAATGGCCATTAATTCCAGTCTAATGGAAGATCAACTCATAAGCTGAAAAACACATCAGTGCCAACAACGATATCTGCTGCACAGGAAAATATGATGTTGGACACAGGTTGGGGTTTTGGGGTAGAATTGTGGGGTTTCGTTGGTTTTTTGGTTTATTGGTTGTTTTTTTTTCAAGACTCCCAGAGGCTTTTAAGGGTGTGGCTGCTGATGCAAATATTAACATAATATGGAAATAGGCTGCTGTATGGTACTGCCATTTCACTGGACAATCTGCCCACAATGCAGTTCAGAACAGCAAGAAAAGATAACGAAGATAAAAAGATAGACTTGCTTTATTTCATGCTCCTCTGCCTAAACACTTTCTACTAGTCAGTAGAGCAAAAATACACTTGGAGAAAGAACAGAGGAGAAGTGTGCAATGACTTCTTTGCTTTCAGAATGTCTCTGGTGGGTCAGCTAAATGAGAGAAATTACACCACAAGAAGAGAGGACAGTGACATCACAACTGTCATTCTGCACCAAATCTCTCACTGAGGAGAATCGAGAAGAACTGAGTCCTTGATAAGAAACCACATTTGATACCAGTATGATCAGCAGACAGCAATGGTAATATCACAGTGAATAGTACCTTACAGGATTGTTGCATGACATGGCCCATGGTTATCTCACAGACTTCCAGTTCCACCAGACAAGTCTTGCTGCTGCTCAAGGTCAGCCTTAACATCCAGTCATGGCCGGGGCCTACTCAGTGCCACTACCACATTCACCTCTGCATCATGTCACTCTCTCCTTTACCGCCTCAGGGCTCACTCCACCTTTTGTAGAACATTGCAAGCAATGAGAACACCATAAAATCATACAGATGAGATCCTATAGACCATGTCCAGCACTCTACCCTCTCAAAAAGCGGCTCAGAACAACTCTAAATGGAAATGGCATTGAATTTCTGCTGTGATAGAACAATCCAACCATTGACAAACACCTCAATGTAAAGGATGGCATTGTTTCTGTAAGAGAATTAAGATTTCAGGGTTTGTTTTCAGGGTTTCCTTTGTTGGGTGATTGAGTTTGGTTTCTATTGAAAGGTTTCCAGGGCTTTTGTAAGGACATGACTCCTCAAGCAAACATTCAAACATCATAAAAGCCCAGTGCATGTCATGTCCCTTCTCTACCCTCCAATGCAAATCTACAACTCTTGCCATTAATGATAGCAGCAGAAAAACCTTGTAGCTGATATTATACACACTATGTTCACCAGACTCCCTGTAGTTGACTTCTCATATTTTCTGAGGCTACAGCTATCCTGGATGGAAATCTTACACACCTTAGACATCTCTTCCATGCCTGAAGTGTTACACATCTCTTTGTGGACATGGTGTCAGGACAGATGTAATGACAAGGAACAATGACTTCATGTTCTGAGATAATTACCCAAATAGAGGCCACAGCACTGTCATGGATGACGCCTCTGCATATCACTTTGTTATTTAAAAGAATGTTTCTAGTTTTAAAATCTATCAACGCTGATACAAATATTGAAACAATGTAATAAGAAATATTGAAAAATTATTGTAACAGGACAGTGTCAACCTCCAACCAGGATCTGAGGTACATAACACATTTATTGGGGTTGTAAAAAGAAAAATCCCATTCCTTACAGTTACCTTGGGTCACTATCTTTGGCCTGAACAAGTTATATTACTACATAGAGAGACAAAATGCTGAGAAGAGAACATAGGAAAAACCTGTAAGGCCTTCTCAACTTTCATATGGAGGCTGCTGGGAGAAACCCAGGGAAAACTAAACAATCAAAAAGTGAAAAAGTACACGGCTGAATCGTCAGAAGAATCAAAAAGTAAGAGGATACGGTTCACGACAATGCTAACACTGGTACGGTCAGAACTCAGGAACTCAGGAAAGTAAGTAAGGCACCATGTACTCCCTGGGAGTCTGTAACAACCACAGCCTGCCTGTCTTGCACTCCTTCAGCAAGCCCGAGTAAAAACACTATGCAAGAAACAGCAGTGTAGAAAAAGCTGCCACCTCTGTGCTCCTGTCATCGCAATGGGCAGTGATTACATTTAGGGGCACCCAGAGCAGCAAACCTCAGCTGTGGCCGGTAACTACTCCCAGGTGACGCAGGACACATATTTAGGTAACCCTCTCGATCCCCTCTCCAGAGTTTGGGAGCTATGTGCAGGACCCAGTGGCACCTGTAAACATGCCATTCACACCCCTAAGCACCCACCAAGCACCAACCGGCCGCAGGCTGCGGGAGAAGAGCCGGGGTCCAAACAGCATCATCCCAGATTGTGAAAAAGAAAAGGCAAAACAGGGAAGACTCAATGGGGGAACAGGTCAGCCGTGAGCAAGGAAGAGACACTGACCGTGTCGAGGAGAGCG
>VWZD01001705.1:0-18061 GCA_013396695.1 Sakesphorus luctuosus
ATGAATTGTCAGAGAAATAAAGGGAAGGGACTTGAAAAGTAGGCTAATCAGAGAGTATTCTGATTTGAAATGCCAACTTTGCTCTTTTAAAGTGCTAATGGTAGAGGGAACTGCTCCCCAGGGCAGTGGGAGAGCCACAGCTCCGGGAGCACTTGGGCAACGCTCTGAGGGACAGGGTGGGATTGTTGGGGTGTCTGTGTAGGGCCAGGAGTTGGACTGGATGGTCCTTGGGGGTCCCTCCCAGCTCAGGATATTCTGTGATTCTGTGACTTGAGGTCTTTGTCATCTTTTTGTGACTTGTGCCTTACCCTCTGTGTGTGTATCACAGGCTGCTTGGCATTTATCCTAGAGTGGATGCAGTTCAGTCAGTTGAGGATATGGATAAACTGGATTAAGGAGTATGGAAAAGGAGCAGATATTTAATTTAGTTAATGGATTTTGAATGTGGCCTAAAGCATGACAGGAGGAACCCTTTAGACAGAGAAAGCTCTCAGATGCCAGTTGGTATATATTTCCAATCAGTGGATTGATTTTTGGCATATGCTGTGGACTGTGGTTTTGAAGGAGATGCATGCATCAGAGAAGATATTGAGAACATATGTTTTTCAGTTTGCAAATAGCAGAACAGTTTTGCTGTTGAAAGAGAGTGATGGTGTTACTTGATTGGCTCACCATGCCTTGGTAGTCAACAATTTTGTGAGAAGAAATAGGATGGATTTAATGACATGTGCTCTGGTCTGGCTGCTTTACATGCATTTGTTACTCCAGCCAGGGAGAATGTGTTTTACCCCTTAGTTACAGTGTTCACTAGAATGTGTCTTCTGTAACTATTGCCAGTTTAGGATTTCCTGGTTGAGGTGTGTTGCTCCCTGACTTGATTCATCGGATCCTTCAGTGATGCTGGTAGTGAATTCATGCTGTGCAGCTGTTGTTGGTGAAGATCTTGGATCTGGCTCCAAGATTAGTATTTTGCAATGTTATGTTTTCAGGTGGGATCAGAGTGGTTTAGGCCAGGCATACCCCTTTGTGTTCTGTGGTTAAACTTCATCACTGTCTGGAACTGCCTGAAGGGAAGTTGTGGCCAGGTGGGGGTTGGTCTCTTCTCCCAGGCACTCAGCAATAGGACAAGGGGGCACGGGCTCAAGCTCTGCCAGGGGAAATTGAAGTTGGAGATCAGAAAAAAATTCTTCCCAGAAAGAGTAATCAGGCATTGGAATGGGCTGCCCAGAGAGAGGGTGGATTCCCCATCCCTGGAGGTTTTTCAAGTGAGCTTGGCCGTGGCACTGAGTGCCATGATGTGGTAAAGGGACTGGAGTTGGCCCAAGGGTTGGACTTGATGATCTCGGAGGTCTTTTCCAACCCAATCGATTCTCTGATTCTCTGATTCTCTTGTGACCTTTTGAAGAACACGTGCAACCTATTCTTTGGTAACTGTAGATGTGAGCTGGGCTTTTCCCTGGTTTTGCCAGAGGAGAAGCACAATGTTCATCTTCCTGAAGCACTTGAATGGGATTGTGTTAGGTCAACATGAAGCCATGGCACTAAGGACAGGATTAATCCCATTTCACTTCAGGCACTTAACTGAAGACCCTCAGCTGAGAGACTGGTGACCCAAATGCTCTTTCTGTAAATCAGAAAATGAAACTGGCACCTTAACAAGCGATTACCCTGTGAATTTCAAAATACTCTGCAGAGATCTCATTTGCTTTCACTGGCTACAGGGGGAGGAAAGGTTAGTTCAGTCAAAGCCCTGAATTTGGCAGGTCTGAAGTTAATTGAGAGGCCTTCCAGCATTTTCCTGCACTGGGGCTGGCTCTCCAGTTATTAGTCCCTGAGGTTTGGTTCATACACAGGTTTTCACCCTGCCCTACCAAGTGCTCCCAGGGGGAATAGATTGTTCCCTGTCTGGGTTGTTCTCCCTGGTTCTGATGGACAGCTGAAGGGCATCCCCTGGTAGGGCAGCTCCGCCACCCCCCTGAGGACTCCTTCAAGCCTGCTTGGCCAACGGGGTTGGCAAGGGGATGATGTGGCTCCTCAGAATGTTTTACACCTCATTTGCCCTTTCCACAGATCACTTGCAAGGTTTGACCCTTGGGTATTTGGGAGAGACTGTTCTGTGCCAGCTGAAGGAGTACCACTGGCAGCTCTGAGGCTGATAATCCCATGGGACAAGCCCCAGCCCGGGGCTGAGATGCACATTGTTGCTATGTATTGCAAATGTAAACAGGCTGTGTGTGTTTACACAGATATGTTAACTTATTGTTCTGTGTCCCGTGTGCTCTTCCATCTGAATTTTATTTGGCATCCTTGGTACTGCTCTTCACTGTGTGCACTTTTCCAGCTCTGCTCCATTTGTAGCCCTTTTCCTGAAACATTCTTAGCCACAGATTTCAGCCAGCAGAGCATTACTGGTCAAATATACGTATGTTTGCAAGTGACATGTTCCCAGACCATGAGCCAGCACTGCAAACACCACATGCAGCCAGAGAGAGTTGGGAGGGTTGGATTTATTCTCAGTAATGGTCCTGTTGGTGGTCTCATCTGTTCCCTCTGGAATAGCAGCTACCTTACCATATACTCTTGGGAATGCAGCAGTTACTGTGTGATACAGGTACAATGAATGAATATGATACAGCTTTAAAAGCCAATTTCATGTAGCCAGAAACACAGTGGAGCCAAATTCCCAATATCAACTTTATAGAATAAATGCCAACCAGCAGAGCTTGTTCTGCAATGAGGTGTAACCAAAGCAAAATGGGACCCCAGTTCTCAGCCTGGAAAAACCCTTCTGGAGTGGGGGTGGGTTTACAGCATGAAATGGGAATAAAGGAATGTCTTGTGTTGCTGTAGTTCCTGTGTTTGCTCGAGAGAGCAGCTCTGAGCTGTGGCTATAGGTTACTGCTGGATTCCTGCCAGCTTGTTTCAATCTAATTCCTAACCCTGGGGGCTGGAGGGGCAGCAGGAAGCCATTGGAATTTTCATGCCTTGGACACCAGTGTATTTTCATGAGCTGAAGTGAAGTGTCTCTGGGGATGCTGAATATCACTGAAACATTTCCTGAGTTCTCTTAAGCTCTACAATGGTATGTCCGAGTCTGTTTTCCAAAGTATGGAGCTTTTTGTTTAGTTAGTGGGGTCTTAGTTAGTTCATGGGACTAGTATGCTTTTGCACTTGGATTTTGTTGAAGAACAGAAGAAGAGCAGGAAAGCTGTGCAGGAAAAATGAAGTGCTCTGCCTTAGAACATCTAGGAATGTTACGTTTCTTTTATGTCCCCATATTCATTTATATATCTGTTTACTAAAAATCCTCCCAAGACTGTGACTTCCCAGCTGCTGTGTCAGAGCCAGGGTTTTAAGCTGTGAATAGGTGCAGTAGTTGGGCAAGCACATGGTTTTAGGTAAAAGGGAATAGCTGAGCCCCCAGGCAGAGAGACTGCTGCCAATCCTTGGGCAGATCACTTTGAGTTGTGGCTCTTCTTTCCTATTTCCTGTTACTTACACCAACACAACAGTGATGTGGTTTTAATTACAGATCTTTAGCATCCCTGTGCTCAGCTCTCCTGTACCAGAGTCTAAGGATCAGAGGCAGTGCTAGAACCCAGCATGTGGAAGAGGCCAGGCCAGGCCCCAGCACTGCCCTGGCACCCTGCAGAACCCTGACATGCTGTGCACTGGTCAGGGTAACAGTTAGACTGCTCTCCTACGGTGTTTGCAGAACTTTAAGAGATGCTCAGGCAGTAGAGTTTGTCCAGGACTGTTGCTTCCTGGTTTAACAACATAGTACTTAGAACCTACCTCTTGGTGTCTTAGGGCATTTCAGATGTCTGTGTGATTGATTTGAGGTTCTTTCTTTGGTGTTTTGGTTTTTTTTTTTGTTTGCTTTGTTTTGGTCATGTCTTTCCCTTTTTAAATTTTACATGAGCTGAACCAAAGCACAGGGAATTCATGTGACTTACCCCTGAGTCACAGTTCTCTGTGTTAACCACAAAACCACAAATCACTTTTTTTTTGTCCCTGAAATGTTTATTCCTTCTTTTCCTTTCTTTCCTCATGTGTTGGACTCCCACATATTTTTATCTTCTTTGTCTCTGCATTCAGCTCATCTCATCCTCAGAATTTCCATTGACCCTTTTCCCTCAGAGGTTCAGTGTCCCTTCTCAGCACCCCACCCCTCCTGTATCTCAAGATTTCGTGGCAGTCTGGAGTATCTTTTGGATATACAGACTGGATCCTGCTGATGAAGTGTGTTGGTGCTAAAGGCACGATATGCTCTTGCTCTGAAAGAAGTGCTGTGTTAGCCACAGAAAGGTTTGTGCAGGAGGACATGAAATCACAGAATGGTTTGAGTTGGAAGGGACCTTAAAGACCATCTTGTGCCAACTCGCTGCCTTGAGCAGGGACACCTTTCACTAGACCAGGTTGCTCCAAGTCTCGCTTGTCCTGTCCCTCCATCCCTTGTCCAAAATCCCTCTTCAGCTCTCCTGGAGCTGCTTTAGGCATTGAGAGGGGCTCTCAGGTCTTCCTGGAGCCTTCTCTTCTCCAGGTGAACCCCCTCAGCTCTCCTAGTCTGGCTCCAGAGGGGCTCCAGCCCTGGAGCATCTCTGTGGTCTCCTCTGGACTCGCTCCAGCAGCTCCATGTCCTTCTTGTGCTGAGGACCCCAGGGTTGGACACAGTGCTTCAGGTGGGGTCTCATGAGAGCAGAGCAGGGGGCAGAATGCCCTCTCTAAGCCTGCTGTGAGATGTTTGCCTTAGCCCAGATGAGGACACATCTCACTCACACTTCACGTATTGGCCATGCAAGTGAGTACCCCTGGAGGGTTTGTTCTGGGTCGGAACTGAACTCACTGACCCTGGTATTTTGTTCTCTCAAATGCTGCTGAATTTGTTGACACACGTTTTCTTACAGTTGTAGCTGTAGTGGAGAGAATACTACTTGCCTGCACTGCAAGCTGTTTCCCTCTCCTCTAAGGCTGTGGCCTTTGATCTTGAGCCACGAGTGCTGCTTCCCAAATCCAGGTTCATTCCCAAATGGTCCAGATTGACAGAGGCTGCTGGAGCTCTCTGAGCTCATAGACTTGGTTAGGGTGTGCATGAACCCCTTTGATGCCAAGGGGAGGAGCGGACAGCTTTGCTGGCATGGTCCTGCAGAGCAAGGCTGGCAGTGGGTTCAGCTGGCATAGCTGCAGTGGGAAGGGAAGGAGTGTCCCTGGTGCTAATGAACTGGAAGGGTTGAGTTATATGGGCTTGGGATCTCTGTGTGTGAATCTGAACAGTGTAAATGCTGACAGGGGGGAAAAATGAAGCAGCTTTGTGTGTCAGGCTTTGTTTTAAACATTCCCACTGTGGCTTATGCTTAGGGTGTGAAAAGTGGGGATGGTGGCACTGCTGTTAACAGTTGGCCTTTTCCCCACCCTTGCAAGTTGAGTTCAATGTCATTCTGTTATCTAAAGTGAGCCGTGGTATAGGGAGACAAAAAAACCATGTGCTGGCTAAATGGCAATTGAACAAATTGGGCAACTTGACCACACCAGATTTACCAATCTTTTATTGTCTTGGTGGTTTGGCACAGTCACCTATAGTGACACCTGCCTGTGGCTGGGAGTTTTCTTAGAGGGAAGGCACAGAAATAACCCCCAGTGTTAGAGGCGTATGGAAGGTTATGAAGATGGAGCTCTTGCTTAGCAAGTGGTAAGAGAGCGAATTCTTATGTGGAAAAGGATAGGAGGGAAGCAACTGAAGAGATGCTGTTGCATTCCTGGCTCATGGTGGTGAGTCTTGGTTCATCTCAAACCATACTCTTTACAAAAGAAGCAGATAAGAAAAGCCCTGCGTAAGTGAAGCATGTTTTGAATTAACTCTTTAATTTGCATCAATCTTGTTTAGAGGTAGATTTGAAGTACATAAAACCATTCAAACTGTGGAGAATTTCAGCCGTGGATGTTTATGGGATGACTCAAGCCCATTTCACCCTTTGTGTTGTAGCTACGTAGCGTTAAACAGTTTCTTGGTTACTTGCAATAAAGTGTCCCATTGTGTAGATATGTAAGCCTTTTTTCCCACTTTGATACTCTGTCTCATTGAACAGGTTTTGGTCTTGGTTAACATGGAGTAAATCCAGAATAATTCCATTACAGTCAGTGATGTTAGTTTGGATTTACACCAGTATGACTGAGCTCAGAGTCTGGCTTTGGTTGTCTGCCTTCTTAATTTGCTCAATATTACATCTTTCCCAAATATCCTTTCTCATCTCCTCTTCAGACCTTGCTGGCTCCTCCTATTTCCCCAGATTCCAAGAGTAACAACATAGGTGAAGTTTACTTGATGAAAGATTGTTTAAGCAGAGTCTGGTTTTTATTAGCTCAGCTGGTTTTCATTTTTCTAGCCCTGTTTGAAGTCTCCTTGTGCTCAGGCTGGAGTCTGGATCCATCATGTGCTTCCTACTTGACTCAGTTTTGTCCATTAGGAGTGCACTGTTTTAAATTACAGGGTGCTCCCCGACGTTATCCTTCAGTAAAAACTGTGTGCCTCAGAGATATTTCAAAGCAGTTTTTAACTCCAAAGATCAGAAAAAGGAAAATAATTGTGCCTTAGGGCATTAATGCTAATCAGCAACATAACATGTTTGGAAGGGCTTAGTTAAATGTGAGATGTGACTTCGGAGAATGAGAGGAATTAAAGTTTTCCTTGGTTTGTTGATATTTCCTTTGTAGAAGTGTACTCTGAACTTTCTTACAGAGCATTCTAATTTGCCGTGTGTGAGAGACATCCGGAATTTCATCTGGGTTATTCTGTTGGTTTAATTGAGTTTGCCATTCTGGTTTGAAGTTTGGACAGCTCTATCTGTGTTTATGTAGTTTAGCTGACACACTGCGGTCTGGGGCCTCATGATCAGACCAGAAATTAATCCCTAACATTTGTATTAATGACTTTGCATTTGGATTTCTGCTGGGACAGTATCTCTACGTTCATATGATGATAAATATTCCTCTCCAGGTTATCCAGCTCTTGCTCTAGGAATAAAGAAGGGATGGGAGATGGGAAATACCACCCGTTTCGCAGTTTGGAGACCTCAAGCACAAAGTCTGTTTGTACTTCAGCAAAACACTTCAGAATGCTTTTATATATAGAATCATAGAATGGATTGGGTTAGAAAAGACCTCTGAGATCATCAAGTCCAACCCTTGGGCCAACTCCAGTCCCTTTACCACATCATGGCACTCAGTGCCACGGCCAAGCTCACTTTAAAAACCTCCAGGGATGGGGAATCCACCCCCTCTCTGGGCAGCCCATTCCAATGCCTGAGCACTCTCTCTGCAAAGAAGTTTTTTCTGCTCTCCAACTTCAATTTGCCCTGGCAGAGCTTGAGCCTCCCGTGCCCCCTTGTCCTATTGCTGAGTGCCTGGGAGAAGAGACCAACCCCCACCTGGCCACAACTTCCCTTCAGGCACTTCCAGACAGTGCTGAGGTCACCTCTCAGCCTCCTCTTCTCCAGCACAAACACCCCCAGCTCCCTCAGCCTCTCCCCACACCACTTGTGCTCCACTCCCTTCTCCAGCCTCGTTGCTCTTCTCTGGCCCCGCTCCAGCCCCTCAATCTCTTGCCTCAACTCAGGGGCCCAGAACTCAACACAACACTCAAGGTGTGGCCTCNCGACACTCCCTCCCAACTTGGTGTCATCAGCAAATTTGCTGCTGATGGACTCAATCCCCTCATCTAAATCATCAGTAAAGATGTTAAACAGGACAGGACCCAACACAGACCCCTGGGGAACACCACTGGTGACCGGCCCCCAGCTGGATGCAGCTCCATTCACCAGCACTCTCTAGGCCCGACCCTCCAGCCAGCTCCTGACCCAGCAGAGGGTACACCTGTCCAAGCCATGGGCTACCAGCTTTTCCAGGAGTATATTATGGGAGACATATATATATTTTTTTAATTTTGATGCCATTTTCATGTATGCTTGAGCGTTTTCCTGAGAGAGGCCTGAAGATTTGTCTCTGGCAGCAAAGAGGGTCTCTTGCAGAACTGGTGATTTAAACCTGAGTGATCCTGTCTTAGTCATTCAGATGCTGTTTTGTATTGCAGACACCCGGCCCAGAGGTTCAGGAAAGGCTGGATCACTGTTCATATCTGTACCTGAATGTCTCCTGAATTCCATGGAGTGACGGTCTTCACCATGGCTGTTCCAGGGGGCACTTTGCATGAACAGGTGGTGGTTGGTCCTGCACAACAGACTATTGCTCAAAGGTTTGGTGATGCCCTCACAGTCTTTGTTTCATGGCATTAGTGCTCTAGATATTTACCCTGACTGTTAATGGATGTGGGAGTTTCATGTTAGTTTGTGAATGTCTTCAAGAGTGGCATGTTTTTGTTGTGGTTTTGTGTGTAATGGGGGCAGTGGAAGGCTCAGTGTGGAGTGGCTGGGTGGCTGCACCCCTGGTCTGGGTGCCTGTGGAGGGCACTGGGCATGAGGTGGGCACTGCAGGGTGGGCCAGCAGGAACAGGCAGCACTGGGCAGCACACCAGGACAAAGGCAGGATCCAGCCTTCAAGGGCAGGGTGGAAGACAGGCTCAGAGCTGGAGATGTTCATCCTGGAGAAGAGAAAGATCCCGGGAGACCTGAGAGCCCCATCCAGAGCCTAAAGGGCTCCAGTGGAGCTGGAGAGGGACTGGGGACAAGGGATGGAGGGACAGGACACAGGGAATGCCTTCCCACTGCCAGAGGGCAGGGATAGATGGGATATTGGGAAGAAATCCTTCCCTGTGAGGGTGGGCAGGCCCTGGCACAGGGTGCCCAGAGAAGCTGTGGCTGCCCCATCCCTGGGAGTGTCCAAGACCAGGTTGGACAGGGCTTGGAACAACCTGGGCTGATGGGAGGTGTCCCTGCCCATGGCAGGGGGTGGCACTCCATGGGCTTTCAGGTGCCTTCCCACCTAAACCATTCCATGATTCCATGGTGTTCAGTGGTGACATCCTCAGTTCCTACACTTGGCTGCAGCAGCTCAGGAATTAGCACTCACTTTTCACTGGAGTTGACTCGCCAGGGGAGTGGCTACCACTTAAAGTACCCAAGTGAGAGCTGTCAGAGTGCGTTTGGAAGCACCTGCGTGTTCAGAGTGTGAGTTTTCTCAGGGTCTGCACTGTGTTTGGAAGAAAATACTCTTTTAATTGATCTACACCAACAGTGGAAGTCAGGTAGTAGCATTGATTTTTGAAGCTTGATGGCTTTATGGTCACAGATCCAAATTCCCCAGAGGAGAAATCATTGTGCTCTGTGTTGTATAAACAGTTTAGTGCAAACAATCATCATGGTAAATGTTTCCCTTTTTAAACTGTGATAAGACTTGGAGAGTAATTTTGGTAATTATTTAACATTGATTATTTTATTTCCTTGTGAGAGTTCCATGTTTTTCCAGTAGTCAGCTGAGTATTTTCCACTCTGGCTGGACTAGGTGAAATTGGGAAATACAGGGTTCAAGACAAATCAGTTAGTCTAAATTAATTTCTGTCTAAACCTAAATAGTGGCATTATTTCAAACAAATTTTACAAGATGAGCAAACAGAAAACAAGGTTCTGCATGATGTATTCCTGTGGAACTGATCTAAGTTATCCTCATGTGAAAGGAGAAGACTGTTTTGTTTAGGGTAAAAAAGTTAATGTTCTCATCTTCTTTCCCTCTCTCCTCTCTCCCTTCTCACATCTGCTTTTTGAATTGGTTTGGAGCACACTTGTGTTTTTACACTAGTAGAACTCAGTGGAATTTTATAACCCACAGATAATACTTAATGTTTCCCTCTCTTCCACAGCTTCCTAAAAACTACGGAACACTCAAACCTGCATCGAGAGCAGAAATGTTCTCATGATTTTTTTTTTCCCTTCTTCCAAAGCCACGAAACAACTTTCCTGTAGCCTTTAAGCTGCTGTAGTGCTCAGGCCCATTTGGGATGTGCCATGTGCCAGGGCAGGGAGCCCGTGCAGAGGGTGGCACAGCTCTGCAGTGCCCAGGACTGGGGGCTGTGCAGGCAGCGTGGGCAGAGCTGGGAGGATTAGCAGCTCCCCAGCTAAGCTATTGTGGATCTTGCTGTGATGAGCTGCCTGGAGCAACTGCTTGTGCAGAGGAGTTGGCAAAAGGCTGTTTGCAAGGGAGCTGCCAGTGGAAGGGGAGCAAATGCCACTTGTGGGACTCACCCATGTGCTGCTTTTGTGAGCTGAGCTTTGTGGCGTTCAATCCGACTTCTTGTGACACTTCTCGAGGCTCCATTCTCAGTTTGGCCCGAGCCAAACCTGCAGGCAGCGAAGGGACTGCCCTGTAGTGCTGCTCGAGGTCAGCAAAGGCTCTTGCCCTGCCTGCTCAGGGGTAGCAGCTGCATTGAGACCTGTTTGCTTTCTGCTGTGGAGTCCAAAGCACTGGTAGTCTGTTCGCCTTTAATCCATGCAGTTTGTTAAATCCTTCCAGCAACATCATAGAATTATAGACTCATAGAGTCCCAGAATATTTTGGGTTGGAAGGACTTTAAAGATCACCTGCCAACACCTCTGCCATGGGCAGGGACACCTCCCACAGCCCAGCTTGCTCCAAGCCCTGTCCAACCTGGCCTTGGACACTCCCAGGGATGGGGCAGCCACAGCTTCTCTGGGCAAGTCCTTCAGCTTAATAGGGCAGCATCATCTGCTTCAAAATCTTCTCATGCCCTGGAGGGTTTAGGAGGAGTTTGGAGGAGGATGAAGAAAGTCCCTGAGGAGCTTTTAGGATGCTAAGTTCTGCGTGGAGTCAGGTCACACTGAGACAAGTGACGTGCCCCGTGTGCTTGGCTGAGCTGCTGGTGATGAAACACCAGAGCTGCTGTTTCACAGCTGCCAAAACAGCCTGAAATGGGTACTTTCCAAATGACTCCCTTCCAGTGTTGGTCTCTTCCAGGTGTTTCTCAGTTGATGTTTAAAACTCTGTTGTTATATAGGATGGGAGGAAACATCCTTAAGGCGCACCAGAGAAGGTTTAGATTGGATATTAGGAAGATTTCTTCACTCAGAGGGTTGTCAAGGACTGGAACAGGGTGTCCAGGAAGTGTCACCATCCCTGGAGAGGTGAAAAAGATGTGTGGATGTGGCACTTGGGGACAGGGTCTAGTGGTGGGCTTTGCACTGCTGTGGGAATGGTTGGACTCAATGATCCTGGAGGTCTTTTCTAGCCAAAATGGTTCCATGATTTTCTGTTAGGAGGTGGTTTGCTATCTGTCTGAGACCTGGACGTTATACAACAACAGACTGTGGGCAGAAGTGATGGTTGGACCCGAACTGGGGGATTGTTTACATAGGGCGGTGAATGTGCAGATTCTCTTTCCAAAGTGGTAAGTAAACATGTCTGTCTTGCAGCCAGACCTTCAGCAGCAGAGTTGGAGACTTCTGTGCAACAGCATTCATTTGACAAATTTTTATTCTCAGAGGTTAATTGTGTGACTTCTGTGAGGAGAAGTTCTGGATTCCAGTTCTTCTGCCAGATGAAAGCCATGAAGTCAGTGCAGTGCTGCAGAGTGGGGGGAACCTCTTGTGACTTCCCAGGTGTTGCAGATGGCTGTCAGTGGCCGCCCTGGGAGCTGCAGCCTGTCTCAGTGAAGGAGGGCTGAGCTGGGAAGGACCAGAGGTGAGGCATTCCCACCAGTTTGGCCAGTGGAGAGGAAGGAGCCCCCCAGAGCGCTGTGTCCCTGAGCTGTGGTGGCGCTCTGGGGACGCTCCTCAGCCTGGCGGGGACTCCCTCCCCTTGCCCGGGCTGTGGGGAGCATTCCAGTTTCTCAGCCTTGGGTCCCTGAGTTCTGCTAGAAGTTTTTCCCTCACTTGAATGATTTCTGCTGCTTCAAATTGTTTTTCTTGGTGCCTTTTAGAAAATGACACAATTACAAATGATACAGGCAAAAGTGAGGGGATGGGAGAGAGCTGCTTCCTGCTGACTCGCCAGTTACCAAAGTAAACAGTGCTCTAATGAAGCTTTGGAGAGGCTTATCTGGCCATGAAAAACTTGCTCTATCTTTCTTTTTAAATTGGCATTTAAATCCAAACCACATATTTTTAAAAATAGAACTGACATGTTTCAGTCTCCTCTTCTGCCCGGGTTGGCTCTGCCAGATAAACTGTTTTGCAGTCTTAATTTCTGCAGCTTTTTCCCAGCTCCATCTGGTACAATAGAATCCTGCAACAGCCCAGGTTGGAAGGTGCCTCAAGGTATCATCTGGTCCCACCTCTCTAACAGAGCCTCAGCAGGAGTAAGAAATGTGTCTGTTAGATAGAAATAGAAAATGGACATTTACAGTCTTCACTGTTAAAATTAATAACAGATTTTTTAAAGGACCAGGAAGTTCACTTTAACTTGGTACACCAGTAACTGCCTTTCTTTGAACATCTTTAAAAAGATGCTTTAACTTCAACTAATCGATGCCTCTTTATTCATAGCAGTACTTGAGGCATCACTGGACCCTTGTGAGAGCCCTGGGAATAATATTCCCAACTGGATATTGTCAGAGTGAATAATTGGTGTATACAGACAGTGTTATCTGCTGCAGCATTCCATGTTTCCATGTTCTGTCAGCTGCACATGGATTAATTCTGTGAAGTGGAGCTTCAGTTAGAGTGATGCATGAGATTTGAATTTACAGTTTTAATGCCTGAAAGGACACAGTTTGTGTTTCTAATGGTTTTACACTGGTAATCCTTTAGCAGTTTGTTTTATCCTGGAATACTTGGAGGGGAGCTGGGACCTGCTCTAATTGAAATCAATAAAAACTCTGTCATTTACTTGGAAAGAAAGCCAATGCATTTTTAGTAGTAAAAAGCGGGGGGAAAAGGCTATTTTAGGTACAGAGTAACCTCACAGAGAATATCTGACTTTTGTACTGAACATGAAACTTCTTCCTCCCAGCAGCTGGCCGCAGATTACTCGATTTTTGTTATATTTGGAAATCTCCATTCTCAGAGGATGGCAGCTGGATATATCCTGAAGCCCTTTATAGTATTGAAATGATGATGTTCATGCATATGTATGTGTGTTTGTGCACACATATGGGGTCATCTCCTAGAATGTTGGTTTTATTCTCCTAGAATTTTCTAAAGGACAACTTTTTTTTTCTTTCTTTGTACTGTTCAGAGACCAGTGGCTTGGTATGAAAACTGAGGAGAATCTGTTTAGTAGTGTTTGAATTATGCAAGTGTAGGTAGGCCTGTGGTTAGTGTCTCACTATCTTTTTTTCTTGTTGAGGGCTCATTATGTGATTTGCTTTAATTTTCTGAGCAAAATTTAATTAAATAGCTTTTCAAGGGTTGTGTCTGGCATTTGAAGGAATTTTAGCTCAGGCTTTACTTTTTTGTGTTTCTCTTACCCTCTGTGGACGAAAAAAAAACCCCAAACTTACCACAGTGTGTGTGAACTTTGTGTGCAACAGTTGTGTTTTGTCCCAGGTCATGTAACTCCCTCTTGTCAAAGGAGCCTCCTGTTTAAGCATGATAAACCACATTGCATGTGGGATTCAGATGGAGGGCCACTGACATTATCAGAGGATGGAGCAGCTCTGCTGGGAGCAAAGACTGAGAGCTGGGATTGTCCAGCCTCGAGAAGAGAAGCTTTGGGATGACCTGATTGTGGCCTTCCAGTACCTGGAGGGGCTACCAGAAAGATGGAGAGAGACTACTGATAAGGGTCTGGAGCAGCAGGACAAGGGGGAATGGCTTCCCACTGCCAGAGGGCAGGGTGAGATGGGATATTGGGAAGGAATTGTTCCCTGGGAGGGTGGGCAGACCCTGGCACAGGTGCCCAGAGAAGCTGTGGCTGCCCCATCCCTGGGAGTGTCCAAGGCCAGGCTGGACAGGGCTTGGAGCACCCTGGGCTGGTGGAAGGTGTCCCTGCCCATGGCAGGATGGGACTGGATGGGCTTTAAGGTCACTTCCTATCCAAATCTGTGATTCTATGATGATTTTTTTAAGAATTACCTTTTACCATGGGAAGGCATGACCACAGCATAAGCCTGTTAAAGAGCAGCATAGGATTAACATGGGAAGGTACTCTGGGAAGTCCTTGTTCCCATGGTTCCTTGGCAGTATTCAGCACTGATGGATTAGTGCAGTGGTCTCCATAAAGCTTGTTAGGAGAATGGCTCCTTCAAAGAACCACTCACTCCTGGTTTATTAATAACCAGGAAGAAGCCCTGTGCTTGCCTTGGGATTTCACTGTGGGCTACAAAATGTGAGTGTGGAGTATTTCCCCACATCCCAGACTGAGCAGTACTGGATTGTCCTGCTCTCAGGATGCTCAAGTTGCTCTTGGTGACTTTATTTGGCTACTGGGTCTGTTTTTGTGTAGCTGTGGGTGCTGAGTGCATTAGTAATTCCATATCCTTCAGGACAGCAATGTGGCTGCAGTTGCAGCACGAAAGAGCCAGTTGCTGTTTCAGTTTTGTTGATGTCTCATGATCAAAAAGCTGACTTGGCTTCAGTAAGGCAGCTCTCTCCAAGGATCTTCCAAGTGTCTTTGAAGGAAGTAATCTGGGAATATAATCTTCCAGAGAGCAGAAGTTTTTAATTAGTCTTTGTAACTAGACTCATCTATTCTGGAAAAATAAAAGAAGCTATGATTTTTTTTTTGCCAGTCACTGTCTGGACCCCTCTTATGGTGAAATACATTTGGGGACACGGTGGGAAACAGAGTTGCAAGAAGCAGGATGGGGAGCTTTAAGGATGAGGTTGTGGTACCCTGCAGTGCCAGGAGGCTCCCAGTGGTGGAGCTCAGATATTCCCCGCTGGCAGCGGCGTGGGCAGCAGCTCAAAATCAATCTGGGCTACATGTCACAGTAAATCAGTTCATTTTGCAGTGCAATATTAAGTATAAAATGTGAATTAAAAGTTGAGTTTTAAATCTTATTTGATTTGACTTCAGCATATTAAGGTAATTAATCGCGAAGCAGCACTGAAATGTGTGTTGCATTCATCCCTGCCCGGTTCCTCTGTGCCAGTTCCTTATCCAGCACTGTTACAAGTGTAGAAGGAACATTGCCAAAATCCACAGGCCCAGAGATGGGACAGAAATAGACCTGGACTGAACTGGAGTTCAGTCTGGAGAAAGAATTTAGAGAGCACTCTGGACTGAGTTTTCTTCGGTTCAGCTTGTTGTTAACAAGGGGAACTAAACACAAACAGAGCTGATGGCCTTCTCAGATGTCTGGTGGGAGCTGGGAGCATGAGCCAGCTCCCAGGCTGTACAGTGAGGAGGCTCTGCTGCCTCAGCCCTTCTCAGCTCTTTGGCCCTTCCCGGAGGCTGAGGGAAGCACTTTAGTCTGAGTTTTCCCCCCCTCATGTCTGCTGGTGCCTTTCCCTGTTGGAAGAGCAAAGCAGCAGCCCTGTGAACATCTGTGCTAGTGGCAGTGCTGGACAGACAAGCACAGCCCCAAACCCTCTGGACACGAAGAGCTGCAGGAGAGCCCAGACTCTGTCCATCCTCACTGTGCTGGGGTGAAGCTCAGGCTCAGCGTTTGGGTGTCAGTGACCACCCAGTTGGTCACTTCCCATCACCCCCGGGGCTTGCTCAGCCCTCTGGCCTCTCCCAGGGTCTGTCTGAGTTGGAGCCATGGTGTGTGTGTGGTTTGGGCTGGCCAGGGCCAGCTCAGACCCAGGGCCACTGGCCCCGATGGGAACAGACCTCCGGGGCTGCTCAAAGGGCCAGTGGGAGGGAGGAGGAAGGTGGGGCTCCACCAGATTTCACCATTCCATTTGTTTTCTTGTCCCCAGAAAGGGAAAAAACTTTGCTTTTTGTCAGTCCTTTTGGGACATCTAATAGCCACTGTCATTACTTTAAATTTTAACCACATTGAGTCAAGTTTTCTTGTCTCTTTGCCCATAGTTGCACACTAGCAATAGGCAAAACCTCGAGCTAGAGGGGTTATTCAGGTGAATTATTTCCTCAGAACCTGTAGTTCTATTTAATTCTAAGTTCTTTTTTCTTACATCCAGTCTGAGGGTAGATTTTGTGCCAGTGGCTCCATGGTGTGATGTACCACTCGTGCAAGGGGCTTGAGAAGCTCTAAGGCTGTTTCGTGCACCACCCAGTGAAGAAAGAATTTGTAGCAAACCTGGATTTATTTAGTCCATCTCCGGGTAGAGGAGGTTACTCTGCACATCCTGTGTTTGCAACTGTAGTTCCCGAAGGTGGAGTTATCAGTGGGCTGGTTGTTGCTGTGCTGGGCAAATCTGCTCCTCATTTGTCTTGTTTGTTGCTGCATGTGGTTCATAATTTTCAGACAACCACACTTGAAGCCCATAAGCTAAACTCAGTGCTTGTTGCTGTAGATAAAAGATGAGAATATTAGATTTTATCTGCTGCAGGTCCAGCAAGCTTTTCTTTTCCAAGAAATGAAACATACATAATATACTGGGGGTTGTGGGGTTTTTATTAATTTTTTTTATTTTACCATTGTTATTTTCCTTTAAAAAACAAGTCATAGAATCACAGAATCATAGAATGGATTGGGTTGGAAAAGACCTCCGAGATCATCAAGTCCAACCCTTGGGCCAACTCCACTCCCTTTACCAGATCATGGCACTCAGTGCCACGGCCANTGGGCTCATAACTGTTATAACAACTGGAAATAATGATACAAAGTGGCACTTTCCAAGGCACGTTGTTAGTAAAACCCATGTTAGATCGTTGGTAGCTGAGTTTCATCCAGGCTTTGGCTGCTGCCCTGAGGTGAAGAGTTTGATGCCTGGAGTCCATCACCATCTGTGAGGATGGGGCTTCAGCAAAGCTCCTCTGCTGCTGGGCCAGGCTGTGTAACAGGGTCCCGCAGTCCCACTGGGCATCTGTCTAGTTGGTCTGTGAGCAGCCAACACAACAGAAACTGTGTGAAAAGCTGTGTGCAGCCTGACTGCTTCCCATCTGCTGGTAGGAGGCTGAAAGGCCATTTAAAAATGCAGGCCTGAGTGCATTAAGGGAACACGGGAGCCTGCTGGGCTTCTTTGGCTTTTTTCTCGCTGGTTAAGACTCTGGTAAAAGTGGCTCACTGCAGTTCTTGGGCTCTTCAGAAGTTGAACTATACCCAGGTTAGTCTGAAAACTGAAAGCAACAGTCATATCATTTAGGCAGAAACCTTAAGTAGGTTATTACATGTTCTAGTGCTAAGCATCTTGGCTTAGTGCAGCACTCCCTGAATGCCCTGGGAGGGTCTGCCCAGTGGGTGTGTGTCAGTGTGGGGCACTGGGGGCTGTGGGCAGCGTCTCCAGCACTGCCTGTGCTTCTGGGCAGGGCCAGCAGGTGTTCACCCACACAGCTCCCATCACCTGCTTGTGAGCTGAGGGCATCCTTCCCTGCACAGCATGAAGCACCAGGCTCCAAGTTTGGTCTGTTTTTTAGTAAATAGTGCTTGGTAATACTTCCCTGGCTTATATTTTCAGTCAGCTGCTTGGGTTTAGTAGTCCATGATAGAAGTTTGCAGTCATTTTAGTTGCATTAAAACATAATGGTAAAAAAAATTCCTGTGATTCTATGTACGTGTATTTGTCAGCTGTGTAGGAACAAAAACAGTCATTCCCATTGGAGATGGCAGTTAAAAGTGTTTTGCTGTTATTTAGTGGTACCTGTGTGATAACCCTCCTTCAAGGGAAAGGAGAGTCCTGTGAAACACTTCCAGTGGCAGCTCCCGAGGGGAGCGAAGTCCTGGCCTGTGGGACCTAATTTTGGTGTCAGGAAATGATGGGTTCCTGTTTCCATGCCCCCAGGACAGGTGGCTGGGGCAAGTTCTGGCATTGCTCTGCTTTTCTTCACCCTTGGAGGCAGCTGCTCTAAAACTCTGCAGAAGAATTAGAAGCAGAGTTTGAACAAAGAATTGGAGACAATCCTCTTCTTTCTTTGAGACGAGCATTAAATCAGATAAAGCTCAGTGCTCAGCACGTTACTAAATGACTCTTAAGGAGTAATTGTACACGGGTTTCTTTTGGCAGCGATCTTGGTTTAGGCATTTTAGCTGTCCCAGTTGATTATTCCCAATCTTTTGGCATCTCTTCACTTGTGGTGAAAACTTTTTTTT
>VWZD01001705.1:18202-96662 GCA_013396695.1 Sakesphorus luctuosus
TATGATTCTAAAACCTTCTAAAATTACATTAAATCACAATTTTAGGCATCATATATATGAAAATAAACAGGCAGGAAAGGATGTGTATGTGAACATATATGTGTATATATATGTATATATACATATATACATGTATATATAAATATACATATATATAAAATATATATACATTTATATATAAAAATGTATATATATTAAAACTATATATATAGCCCATATTAGTCTTATGATCCCCCAAACTGTCAGAATTGCCATAGTCCAGTGCTAAACTTGTCAGTCCACTTCATAAATAAAAATGAATGTGAAAGATAATTATCACCCAGGTTTTCCCTGTGTTACAAATTGGGGAAAGCTTTTCATTCAGTGAGCTGTATACTGTGTAATGCAGAAATAAGTGAATTTACATTATTATTGCTATTAAAATATCAGTGCTTTGTTGCTGTTCTGTGGTTGGATTTTGGATTTTAGTTCTTCCTTTTTTTTCTATTTCATTTCTAGTGTTGTAATTCGGAAGATTGTGTTTCTTTGGAAGTATCCAAAGTTGGGGAGATTTCAGGGGGGGGAGGATATTTTATTCTATTTATTTGTTTATTTGTTTTTTAATCCTGGGTATGGTTTTGCATTAGAGAAACATCCTCGTTGTGAATTAGAAAAGGAATTCTGTGGGTGAGAGTGCTCCACAGGACTCAGCATCTCTGCCAAAATTCCTTCATCTACCAAGTACCAATTAGAGGGTTTTTTTTTCCTTCTGGAACAAACAAATCCAGTGTTCCGAGCTGATGAGAGGTAGGCAAATAGCTTCCATATTGCTCTGCTAGATGTCCTAAAGCATCCAGCTGCCCCAACCAGCCCTTTGGTGCAGATGTGTTCCGTGGGCAGGACCAGGGAGTGCCAGATTTGCAGTCACCCTCAGTGGTGGTAATGATGTGTGATTGTGTGTCATGGGGGAATGTGTGGTTTTCCCAACGTGCTCGCTGCTCAGCTTGTACATAAACATGTGGCCATTTGAGGGGTGGCAGCAAGCCATGGAAAAACAGCAGGGCCTTTAGGAATGGCCAGTTTCTCAGGTTACCACAGGCTTTTCTCCTTATTTACAAAGGACGTGGTTTTTACTAGACATGCCCCAGAAAGGAAGTATCAGAATCCTTAATCTCTGTCAAATGGGCTGTTTTTTGTTGTCATAGTTTTTTAATTGCTTAGGTGCAAGCTCAGATACCACAGTGGCTTAGAGGGAGCTCCTTATACCGAGCTGGGGCGCTGGACTGACGGTCAGAAGAGCTCAGGCACAGCAGACATCAGAAGGCTTGATCAGAAGGCTCACAACTTAGAGAGTTTATTCAAGATAGTTAACAGACAGTTCTCATAGCTCACAGTAGCAGTAGATAGTTCCTAGAAGTTCCTATGACATTATCTCACATCCTAGTAGATCTAGATCTAACTCTCAGGCAGTAATACCCACACCTTTTATGCACTCTCCCATCCAACATGCTACCACAGAATCGGTTAACCAATTCACCTTACATACACCACAACCTCTCACTGGTCACAAGCCACACACATACTCCAGGTAGCTCTGTTCTCTTTAAGGTAGAACTCCAAACAGCTTTCCTTAAGGGATGCACTCACTGTCACCCCCACAAGTGGCTGCCTTGAGTTTTGTGATTTCAGTTTAGGAAGTCCAGGCTTTGTTCAGGAATGTGCAGACATTCCTTTAAAACATTACCTTTCCACTGCTTCCAGTTTATGTGTGTGTGCAACATGAAGTCTTGGATCCCAAGGCAGCCTGAAAGAACTGACACACTGTACCTGTGAGGCAGGGGAGTTGAGTTGCTGGCTCACAAAGCCTCAATGCCTTGCTGGGGCTGGGGCAGGTTTTTCACCTTTCCATGCTCTCCTCTGGAGGACCAAGAAAACTTTGGAGCAGTGGGCAATGTGGAGAACCTCAGAACAAACCAGGTCAAAATATTCCCATATCTGTACCTAAACATGGATTCATATTTCAGCCTCAGAATGGCAAACCACACTTCTCCATCCCTGGAAGTGTCCAAGGCCAGGTTGGACAAGGCTTGGAGCAACCTGGGCTGGTGGAAGGTGTCCCTGCCCATGGCATGGGGTGGAATGGGATGAGCCTTATGATCCCTTCCAACCCAAACTCCGTGTGATTCTGTAATTCTCTGTTCTATTAGAGTATTCCATGTCTCAGTCTTTGCCTAATGAACTAGTGAAGTTAAAAGAAGCATTATTTTTTTTCTGCTTGCTGTGTTTGCAGGATGTAAGTGAATATTCTCTATTTGGAGTAACAGGTTTGTAACTTCTCGATCTGAAGGATGTCTGACTTGTGTGCTTGACTTCCACATGCAGTTATTGAGACTTTGGGCCATTTTGGTTGTGGACTCAATGATCTTGGAGGTCTTTTCCAACCTAAGTGGTTCTGTGGTTCTGTCCTGCAGGCATTGGTGTCTCAGCTGCACTGAGCCTCAGATCTGCACTTGTCCTGTAGATCTGTGTCCAGATTCACAACTGCAACTCGATTTAGGCTTCGCAGGTTTTGAGGTTCTTTCTGGGTTGGGAATTTAAGCTTCTGTGAGAGCTTTGTGGGGTGTTTTGTGAGAGAGCTTGCCATTCTTTCTAGGGCTCCTTTTTGGAAATAGTTCCCATCTGGTAAGCAGGACTCGAGGGAATGGCTGGAGCTGTGTCAGGGCAGGGTTTGGTTGGATCTCAAGGAAAAGGTTCTTCCCCCAGAGGGTGGTGGGCACTGGACAGGCTCCCCAGGGCAGTGGGCACAGCCCCAAGGCTGACAGAGCTCCAGGAGCATTTGGATGATGCTCTGGGGCACAGGGTGGGATAGTTGGGGTGTCTGTGCAGGGCCAGGGGTTGGACTGGGTGGTCCTTGGGTGCCCCTCCCAGCTCAGGATGTTTTATGATTCTGTGACTTGACATCTTTGTCGTCTTTTTGTGACTTGTGCTTTACCCTCTGTGTGTGTATCAGAGGCTGCTTGGCATTTATCCGAGGCTTTTTTGGCAGGTGGGTCTCCTGTGCTGGTGGCACAACAGCATGTGAAGGACAGTAGCTGCTGGGTGTTTTGGGGCAAGATGGTGAGTGGTCAGGTGGTCAGAAGGAGTTCCACCACCGTTAGGGTGCCTTGGTGGTGGGATCAGCTGGGGACGTGTGCCCATGCGTGGCTGTGGTGGGGTCTGCAGCTGTGCTGCCCACAGGTAACTCTGCTCCAGGTGCCTGTGCTGCCCAAAGGTAACTCTACTCCAGGTGCCTGTGCTGCCCACAGGTAACTCTGCTCCCTGCTGCCCATGCTGCCCACAGGTAACTCTGCTCCAGGTGCCTGTGCTGCCCACAGGTAACTTGCTCCCTGCTGCCTGTGCTGCCCACAGGTAACTCTGCTCCAGGTGCCTGTGCTGCCCACAGGTAACTTGCTCCCTGCTGCCTGTGCTGCCCACAGGTAACTCTGCTCCAAGTGCCTGTGCTGCCCACAGGTAACTCTGCTCCCTGCTGCCTGTGCTACCCACAGGTAACTTTGCTCCATGCTGACCATGTCATGCTCGATCTGTAGCTTCCAATTCTGGTGCCACGTCCCAGACCAACTCCTTGCTGAGCTCTCAGCAGAGGGCAGCTGGAGCCTTGGTGTAATCCTGCAGGAAGCTTGGCCAGGGCTCTGGCTTGGCATCAGCACTGCTGGAGCCAGCCCTCAGTGCTGGAGCTGGCACTGCTGGAGCCAGCCCTTGGTACTGAAGCTGGCACTGTTGGTGCCAGCCCTCAGTGCTGGAACTGGCACTGCTGGAGCCAGCCCTTGGTACTGAAGCTGGCACTGTTGGTGCCAGCCCTTGGTGCTGGAGCTGGCACTGTTGGAGCCAGCCCTTGGTGCGGGAGCTGGCACGGCTGGAGCTGGCACTGCTGGAGCCAGCCCTTGGTACTGAAGCTGGCACTGTTGGTGCCAGCCCTTGGTGCTGGAGCTGGCACTGTTGGAGCCAGCCCTTGTTACTGAAGCTGGCACTGTTGGTGCCAGCCCTTGGTGCTGGAACCAGCCCTTGGTGCTGGAGCCAGCCCGCGCTGCCTGACAGGGAACAAGGCCAGGTTCTCATCCCAGCCCACCTGATGGGTTGTTTTTGCTTAGCTAAAGTAGTGTTGCTTTTCTGATCTTTATTTCATAGGGACAAAGAAAAAGTCTTTCCAAAAGATTCACTGCTCTAGATTGAAAAGCCTAGTCCCTCAGCTGCTGGGAATAATGGAGCCAGTGGGGGTACCTTATGGTTACCCTGTCAGTGATGTGCTTTACAGCAGTGGCTGGCAGGGGATGGACTGGAAGCAAAAGAATTTGGAGGCAGCTTTCTGACAGGTGTTGGCTTCAAAGGATGCCCAAGGGACAGTGGTGCCAGAGGAGTGGAAGGAGTGGCAGCGTGGCAGGATGAGGTGTACGAAGGAGCAGTGAGTCCTTGGAACAGCTCTTTTGATGTTACTGTAGTGTTTTAGTGCATGACATTCACACATAAATGACTCTCAGCCATACACCCCCCCTCAAAGGCAGTTTAATATTCTAGGAAAGGTTTTGTTTGATCCCTTGGGTGACTTTCAAACAAATGAAACTCTACACTTAGCAAAAGGCACTCGTAAATAGAGCCCCCCCCCAGCAAACCGGGGTGTGATTAGAGTAGACCTTAGTGATGGCTGTGGCTGAAACTCCAGTGAAATAAAACTTTGGCTTGTTTAAAACAGAAAAATGTGTAGATTGTATAGAAGATAAGTGCACATTAACTTTTACAGAGCTTGGAAAGCACTGTGAGGTCTGCTGAGGCAGCGTTTCCCTGGAAGCTGCAGCTGTATTGAATTGGCCCCTCTGTACTGTCATGCTTTGCTTTTACCCTGACAGCAGAATTGGACCCCATTTTGTCTGCTGGGACTCAGCTTATCTCTTTGAGTGGTTTTGGGCACTCAGCTGGCAGAAATCTGTTGGGGGATGTGTGTGTGTGCCTGCCTTCACCCATTTCTGTCTGAGCTGGGTGAGTGCCACTGCTGGCCCTGGGCCAGGAAAGGGTGAAGGGCACCAGTGCCAAGGCAGATTAAAGTACAGGGGCAGGAAATCACAGCCACAGGAAACCAGCTGGTTGGAATTGCTTTGGATAGGATGAGAAAGGGAGCTGTTGGAGAGGCAGAGGGACTGCTCAGTGAGATTGGGAAGTGCTCACCAGTGTGTAAGTAGCTGCTGCTACTTACACACTCCAGGTGACTGCAGTTTGATGTCCTGCCTTTTCTCAGTAGACAAAGACATGGAAAATGTCATGAATAAAGTTGTTGTTTCTGCTTTGGTTCTTTCTGGCAACTCCTGCTGGGTACTGGGATCACAGTGGGGTTTTCCAGTCAGAGGTACATAGTTTTTAGAGTGAGATGTGCACTTCTTCACTTTTTATTTTTCCTTTTTCACTTAGATAAAATTGCAAAGTCAGCATGTGTGTTCTGTCCAGAAACGCCTCTGTGTTTACCTGGAATCACAAAAGCATGGAATGATTCGGGTTGGATGGGACCTTAAAGCCCATCCAGTGCCACCCCTGCCACGGACAGGGACACCTCCCACCAGCCCAGGTTGTTCCAAGCCCTGTCCAACCTGGCCTTGGACACCTTCAGGGCTGGGACAGCCACAGCTTTTCTGGGCACCTGTGCCAGGGCCTGCCCACTCTCACAGGGAAGGATTCCTTCCCAATACCCCATCTATCCCTGCCCTCTGTCAGTGGGAAGCCATTCCCCTTGTCCTGTCCCTCTGGGCCCTTGTCCAAAGTCCCTCTCCAGCTCTCTTGGAATCCCTTTAGGTGCTTAGACTGCTTTAAGGTCTTCCCAAAGCCTCCCCTTCTTCAGGTTGAAGAGCCTCTTTGTGGAAAAATACATTATTTCTTGGTCCAGCCACATTTGTTTTGGGGACTTTTGTTCCCTTCTGATTACTAAGAGCAATCAAGTGTTTGATCAAAGTCAAAGGTGAAAGAATCATAGAATCATAGAATGGATTGGGTTGGAAAAGACCTCCAAGATCATCAAGTCCAACCCTTGGGCCAACTCCAGTCCCTTTACCAGATCATGGCACTCAGTGCCACGGCCAAGCTCAGTTTAATAATCTCCAGGGATGGAGAAAAGCTTTTTGCGCTTGTACATGTTTAAGGCTCATAGAAGTTGGTCATACTGGAATGATGTTAATGTTATTAGATTTGGAATCATGGTTTCAGTGCTCAACTATTCCTTTCTGTTAATGCTTTCAGTTTCATTTTTTTACTACCAGATGTCATTTGATAACTTTGTGTTTTCCTCATGTTTTGGGGTTTTTTTGTTTTTTTTTTCATTCTAGAAATTGGTCCAGTGACAATAACCACAGATCCCAAGAAATTTCAGTTTGAACTCAGGGAACTCTATGTTCAGGTGAGTGACTGTTCCATATGTGGTTCTAGCAAAGACTCCCTTTCCCTTTTCCCTTATCTTTCCTCTTGTGCTGATATTCCTGCTACAGGGATTCATGAGGGTGTAAGTCACTTATGTCTGTCATTTTACCTGCACAAACTGTCCTCTTTCTGTTATCTGATCACCTTGATTTATGCTTAAGATTCATTACTTTATCTTAGTTTACATCATGTTATGGAGACAGAGTTCAATAACAAGAGAGAATAGTTAGATAATGCTAACATGTGTTTGTGTTTTAATTAGTCCTGTCAACAGACTTCTATGAACTATTCACTGTGTTCTGGAAATGATTTCCCAGGAAAACCCTCCAGACAAAAGGACTGTAAGACCCATCAAGTGTTGCTTAGGTACTGCCCTCACTGCTGGGTGTTACTTGATACCTGCTGATTCCAAGGCTTCATAGAGTCCCAGAATATCCTGAGCTAGAAGGGACCCACAAGGATCATCCAATCCAACCCTCAGGCCTGCCCAGACCCATCCCCAAGAGTCACTCCCTGTGCCCCAGAGGATCATCCAAACACTCCTGGAGCTCTGGCAGCCTTGGGGCCGTGCCCACTGCCCTGGGGGGAGCCTGTTCCTTCCCTCACAAGGGAAGAGCCTTGTCCTGTGATCCAACCTGACCCTGCCCTTGCACAGCTCCAGCAATTCCCTCAAGTGATGGAAAGAAAAGGAAGTATTGGAATGGAGTTACCCTTACTGACAGAAAATATGTTCCTACTGTCTTGTCTGTAATCAAGCAAAATGCTTCTGCCCTGTGGCAAACCCTACTGGAGTCCAGAGTGCCAGGAAGGCTCTCCCAGAGCCTGGCACGTGGTGTAATCCCTGTAAGAACAGATTGCTTCAAGACTGAAGTTGGCACAAAGTTTGAAATTCAAAGAAAACAAGAGCTGTTCTCCTTTTCTCCTTTTAAACTTCAAAAATGTTTCCAGTTCATGTGTTTTGTTGTCTCAGTAGTTATGGGCAATATGGGCAATAATTGCAGCTGTTTCTAAAAGATACACGATTTAGATGAAGCTTTTGGGAATTTCAAACTCTTCCTTTCCAAGCAAGATGTTTTAAAGTTTCTGTCTAACGAGTTTGAGATTTCTTTCTTTAGTGCTGATTGATTGCACATTTCATAATTACTTCCAAGATGTGCTCATTCAGCTAAATTAAGGCTGTCTCTGACTTACATTCATAGCTTGTACTGGTGAAGGGCCCAAATAGAAATTAAAAATGTGATCAGAACAGGACTGATGGGTCATCTTGCAGCAGGGAAAATGTCACCATCCCCTACGCATTTGTTACAGATATTTTTCCTGGAAAGACAGGGAAAAGATGCAACAACGAATATTGTGGAGAGAGAGGAAATCTAAAAGCAAGTTCATTTAGAGAAAGGGCACAGACAAAACTGAATAATGAACAAAGCAAGAATTAAGGTAAACATAAATTATTTTAAGGAGTCTTATATATGAAACATTAGATCAGAATATGTTCTCTGGGAACACTGCACAACTTGTCCTCTCTGCACGTCAGGATAAGCTCAGCTCCTGTTTTCCTTCATCTGGTCACAGAATAGTTGGAGAGTCTGTCTGTGCCATTAGAAATAGGCTTTTGGGTGGCACCTGGGAACAGGTGACAGTGAGGCTGTGTGCCCTGCTCCCTTCACAGCCACAGTGAGGAGGGACATGTCCATGGCCCCTCAGGTCCTGGGCCTGGGTTACCTCTGTGAGATCTCATGGACAGCGTGACAAGCACTTGGATTTGGGTAGCAGTGGATCCTTAGGGGGTTTTTGTTCTTAAAAGTTAAGAAAATTTTTTGTCTATTCCAGCATTAAATTTTCACAATGGGTACTACTTTGCATAAGCAAATCTGGTCTATATAAAAAGCTTTTAAAGTGTATTCACACAGGTGGAGTGTCAGATGGTCCTTGGGTACAGATGCCAATGCACTTGTGTGAGCAGCTGTGAGGAGTCCTTATTTGGGCTTTTTTCAGTGTAAAAATGACAACTTAATGAATGCAATAGTATTCTGTAAGGTTGTTGATAACACTTATAATCAGATACTGGATTTACCCATTTATAAGTGATTTATGAGTAATTTCAGGAAATGGGTGTAGATGTTAAATGTAGCCAGAAGCTGTGGGGGTAGTACACAAGAGCTCAGCTGACAAGGTGCAGTTGTGTGTGCCTGTCCAAACTGAAGGGAAAGGGAGACTTGCTGAGCTTTACTCACCTCTGTCTTTCCAGAAAGCTTCATAAGGTAATTGTAGATATATTTAATTTCCATTTGGACAGAAAGGCAGGAAATATCAAATGGAAAATTTTTCCTTTCCTTTTTTATTTTTAAATACAGGCAATACACTTGGTTAAATGTTAGGAAGGAATTCCTGGCTAGGAGGGTGGGCAGGCCCTGGCACAGGTGCCCAGAGAAGCTGTGTCTGCCCGATCCCTGGAAGTGTCCAAGGCCAGGTTGGACAGGGCTTGGAGCAACCTGGGCTGGTGGAAGGTGTCCCTGCCCATGGCAGGGGTGGGATGAGATGAGCTTAAAGAGCCCTTCCAACCCACACCATTCCATGGTGATGATGATGATGATGATGATGATGATGTTGATGTTTTGTAGTTTTACCCAGCTGCCTTTTGAAAATACTCTTCTACATTGTGGGAATAAAAAAATCCATGGTTTTTCTCAGAACAACTCTTTAGCTCAGTAGTGCTTTTCTTGTTATATATAGAAAATACATGTTGCCATATAGAGCACTACATGAGACAATAATCTGCTGGTCTTGAAGTGGGAATGGATATTTCCTTGTTCCAAGTAGGTGTCTGTAGAAACACAGCAATTATTTTGACTTTACAGATTTATGTGGAAGAGTCTTTTGCTGAATATGATACTCACTGTGCAAAAGCAGCACAGGAATAAGTTGGATGTCCTGATGTGTCCCACAGGACTGTCTAAACATTGCCAAGATAAAGTTCTGACTTGTGTCAAAGGTTTTTGGAGAATTCTCTCTTGAATTTCAGGCTGTCTGGAGTCTACCACTTACTTTTCCCATAAAAGTAAGGGCACATGTAGGAAGGACTGATGTAAAAAAGAGTGATGGTTCTTATATGACTTACAGAAAAAATAATGGCAAAGTGCCTATTCTTTAACACAGATAGACTTTTATATTCTTGCTTTGAAATGAGATCAAGAATACTGATAGAATAAACTTGTTACCAACATGAACATTTCATTGAGGACAGCCAAATTTCTCTAGTATGAGCTAGATTTCTCTAGTGGGAGGGACTGAGAGGCAAGTGTTTTCTGTTTTATGTGTCTGTGAATGTTTAACCTCAAAACATACTTTTTGATGGCATCTCATGAATTAAAATTCAATGCAGCAATTGCATTATCTTCTTTTCCTCTTCCTTCCCAGCACGTGGAGATGTGTATATCCATGTGTGTGAAGGTGTGCTGATAGTAAAAATCAAGGAAATCCATTTTGTGTTTCATGCTGAACATGCAGAGATCTCTTGCAGTTGACAGGGGCAAGTTTTACAGTTCATATCAGCTCTTTGGAAAGTTCTGTCTTAAGTATGCCAAGTAAATTTTTATGTAAGTTAAAGTGAGCTTTTCTTTAAACAGTATTTTCCCAAATTCTTAATTTAGGAAGAGAAACTGATCCTTTCCTATAAAGTTCAAGTCATACTTGGAAGCATTTCGACCGAACACATGCTCTGAAGTCCATCCAGCTCTGCAGCTGCTGCAGTGCAGGTCTCTGGGAACATCTCAGCTGTGCCCCTCTGCTCAGCTCCTGCCCAGCGGGAAGGGCAGGGCAGGTTCTGGCTGTGCCAGTGCCCAGAGCTGTTCCAGGAGCTTGGCAGTGCCTGGCTGGCATCGTTTGCCATTGGTGTCTGTGCCCTGCTGGGACTGCCGCGTGCTGCCGGAGCAGGGATGCTGCCAGCCAGGAGGGGAGGGGTGACAGTGGGAAATGGAGCTGTCATAGAATCACAGAATGGATTGGGGTGGAAAAGACCTCCAAGATCATCAAGTCCAACCCTTGGGCCAACTCCAGTTCCTTTACCAGATCATGGCACTCAGTGCCACGGCCAATCTCACTTTAAAAACCTCCAGGGATGGGGAATCCACCCCCTCTCTGGGCAGCCCATTCCAATGCCTGAGCACTCTCTCTGCAAAGAAGTTTTTTCTGCTCTCCAACTTCAAT
Organism: Sakesphorus luctuosus; assembly: GCA_013396695.1. Lineage (NCBI taxonomy): Eukaryota > Metazoa > Chordata > Aves > Passeriformes > Thamnophilidae > Sakesphorus > Sakesphorus luctuosus. The sequence continues at coordinate 28,841 of VWZD01001705.1, forward strand.
TTCCCCTGGCAGAGCTTGAGCCCGTGCCCCCTTGTCCTATTGCTGAGTGCCTGGGAGAAGAGACCAACCCCCACCTGGCCAGAACTTCCCTTCAGGTAGTTCTAGACAGTGTTGAGGTCACCTCTCAGCCTCCTCTTCTCCAGGCTAAGCTGGAGCTGGCACAGGGCTGGAGCTGAGCAGAACGTGGATGAGGGTGACTGTGACACCAGCCAATATCAGGGTTAATTACAACTCTTCCCTGCAGTTTCTTTTCCCTTTGGAATTGTTGCAGTTGCCACCCGGGAGTCTCTGACATCCCTCTGCAGGCACTATACAATCCTTAGGGTAAAAAGAGGGAATAAATGATGGGAAGCAGAGAAAGTATCTGTCTGGAATGTCCCTCAAAAAATTAACTTACGTGGCATGTTCTTTTTTCTTAAAAACAATGCTTTTTTGCCTTCTCTGTGTGAAACAGGGTGGTGGAGACTGCCCAGAGATGAGCATCGGGGCGATAAAGATCGCTCTGGAAATCTCCCTGCCTGGGTCCTTCATCTACGTGTTTACTGATGCCAGATCCAAGGATTACAGGCTGACCCATGAGGTGCTTCAGCTCATCCAGCAGAAACAGTCACAGGTACAGAGGGCATTTGCATTCTTAGGTGGTTTGTGTGATTTAGTGCCCTGTTTTCTCAGTGACAAAGGGTAAAATCCTTCTGTGTGAGACTCAGTGAAATCTCTTTACAGAAGGGCACATACCTCTTCATGCTGGGAACCCTTTTTTTTTTCAAGTAGAGAGGTAACTGATCTGGGTGAAAAAAGAAAAACAAACCAAACTGAAAGGAATACTCCTTTTAATACTGTGAATTGAATAGTACAACTGAATCTATTAGCAATATATGTATTCTTAGCCAGCTTACCACTTGTGTGGGTGTTTTTATATTGCTGTAAAGTAAGTATTGTGGGAAGTACAGGCCTGATAGATGAGGATCTCTTGCAAAAGGATTCTTGTCCGTTCCTTTTCTTTGCTGCCTTTTCCATCAGCACTGAGAGCAGCGATGCTCTGTCCTTCATGTAAAGGAGCAAACCCACCCAAGGGACTCACTCCTTTGCTGTCATGCCTTGATGCTGTCCTTGCAGTGTTTTCCTGGAGTGGGCACCATATGCCAAATGATTTACTTGTTTTGGATCCAGGTGGTGTTTGTGCTGACTGGAGACTGTGACGACAGGGATCATATTGGTTATAAGGTCTATGAAGAAATCGCCTCAACAAGTTCTGGTCAAGTCTTTCACTTGGACAAAAAACAAGTTAATGAGGTAACTTTGCTTGTGTTCTGCATTATATTGAGAAAAAAAGGCAGGGGTTGTACTTTAAATCTTTGAATAACCTCATCATGGGTTAGAGAGCAGAAGGGGAAATCCTGAATGTCCAGGTGTTGGTATGTGGTCTCGGCTCCAGCTTTCCCTTCCCTCCTTTTCCATTTGCTGTATCAGGATGCAAATCTGTGAGTTTTACTGGTGTTGAGGAAGTGTGAAGTGCCATATCTAACCAAAACCTCCCCAGCTTCCCTCTGCCTGTGCCAGAAGGCTTCCAGGAGGAGAGCCTTTAAAATAAGGAGCAGTTCTGGGCTCTGAGGAGCCCAGTGGCTTTTCTACTCAGAATGAGAGTTCAGGACCAGCTTTGAATGAGCATTTTGTTAGCAAGCAAAGGATTACTAGTTAGCCTGGACAGAAATGTTCTTCACACTATTGACAGATAGGTGTGAACTTTCAGGTTTTCATTGTTCACAGAATTATGGTGGTAACTTTTAACTGGGTTATTGTTGCAATATTTTTGCCATCTCTGCTGCCCCCTGGTAACTGTGATTCCTGACCCTCAGCCAGGAAGGACTATTTTCTTTGAGAACTCCAGTGAGTCTTAGAAATGAAATTTCCAAAGTGCATGAGAAAACAATTTGGAGAGAGATTAAATCACATGGTAGTTATCTGGAGAGCTGGAATTGTTGTAAACATTCCCCTTTGAATTCCCAATGTAGGCAATAACTAGGTGAGTTTTTTAAACAAAAATTTACTCCGGTTTGTTCCTTTTTCTTTCTTTCCTAGAATTTGGGCAATGACAAATGTTGGAGAGAAATTGCAGTTTTCTACTGTTGTTGCTTAGAAAAACTGATGTTCTAATTGTGAATGACAGAAGTTGTTGACAGTGATGTGAAGGTGATTAAAAGGAAGAACTTCCCAGAGGATTTATCCTCCAAAAGTTAGATAGATTAGAAGTCAGAGGTAAAAGAAATTAGTTGTTGGGAATGTGCAGTGCCTGACCTGAACTTTGCTGTTATTTATGTATGAAGAGTAACAGTTCCCTCTGTGACACTCCATGAAATCCCTCTGTGCAGAAGGGATTGTGATGGGACAGGATGGTCTGTAAGGTCCCTTCCAGCCCAAATCACACAGACTATTCTAAGTTGGAAGGGACCCACAAGGATCATGGAGTCCAACTCTTAAGTCAATGCCCCACACAGGGGATTGAACCCATGACCTTGGCATTATTACAACCAAGTTTTAACCAACTGAGCTGATCTCAGGATCATTCTGTCATTCTCAGATACTGCCAATGGGAAATGCTGTTTGCTGGGACTGAACTTTTAGGATAAAACTTTAGTTTGATTGTTTTGGTTTTGCTTTCTTCTGCTTGTGGGAGGTAGAAGTGAGCAGAAAAAGCCACTTGTTGGTGCTAGTGGAGATGACACTCATGTTTTCTTGGATTCCTGCTTCTGCTTTTGGAACTTTTTGGCACTTCCCTGTTGCAAGAACTGCAGCTTTTGCCTTAGTGGCTAGACTGTCTTGGAATTTTGGGTAAGGTTTTAAGCGGAGAGTTCCAGTAGCCACTTTCACCTTCCAGCTCTATCCCAGCATTTTCTTTGAGTAAATAATGATGGAATTGTAGAGTCATTAAATGGTTTGATTAGGAAGGGACCTTAAAGCCCATGGAGTGCCACACCCTGCCATGGGCAGGGACACCTCCCACCAGCCCAGGCTGCTCCAAGCCCTGTCCAACCTGGCCTTGGACACTTCCATGGATGGGGCAGCCACAGCTTCTCTGCCCAGCCTGTGCCAGGGCCTCACTTCTGGGCCACAGCCCATGCATGGCCTGCACAAGAGCCAGAGGGGGTATCAGCAGGGTTTTTGTGGAGGAGGTAAAAATACAGCCTATGGCCACTGGAAAGAGATGCAATCATAGTAGCAGTTGCCTGAGGTGAAAAAACCTCACTAAATCACATTCAGAAGTTTTACACAATAACTACTGAACAATTTGCATTAAAAGCAAACCCAAAAGCCTCTGAAATAATATCAGTGTTCATTGGCCTTACATAAAGCTGTGTCTGGGCTAAGGTGATTTGTGGAGAAAAGACTCTCCATCCGATAAGGTTATAGAGAGGTACGTTGATTCAAGGCCCGGGTGCAGGGGAGTGGCTCCTCCAAAAACATGCACACCTGGTTGAGTTAACAACTTGTTTATATGCAAGTAAGTTATACAGATTCATTATTTCTTCATGCATAAACATTATTTTCCTAGAAAAGGCAAGGTTAGTGTAATCATAGAGTCATAGAATCATAGAATTGATTGGGTTGGAACAGACCTCCGAGATCATCAAGTCCAACCCTTGGGCCAACTCCAGTCCCTTTACCACATCATGGCACTCAGTGCCATGGCCAAGCTCACTTTAAAAACCTCCAGGGATGGGGAATCCACCCCCTCTCTAGGCAGCCCATTCCAATGCCTGAGCACTCTCTCTGCAAAGAAGTTTTTTCTGCTCTCCAACTTCAATTTCCCCTGGCAGAGCTTGAGCCCCCCATGCCCCCTCGTCCTATTGCTGAGTGCCTGGGAGAAGAGACCAACCCCCACCTGGCCACAACTTCCCTTCAGGGAGTTCTAGACAGTGCTGAGGTCACCTCTGAGCCTCCTCTTCTCCAGTCTAAACACCCCCAGCTCCCTCAGCCTCTCCCCTTAGGACTTATGCTCCAGTCCCTTCACCAGCCTTAATGAGTTCTAAGAACTGATTTCCATCTTCTCCACCCTGTGCACCTCCTTCTTTCCTCCTGGGAATTAGGGGTGAGGGGCTCTGGTGGTCTTTGTAGATGAAGTATGGAGTCTTCCTCATGTGAACTTTCTACCTTTGGCTCAAAACTGCTCCAAACCAGATCTGTTGGCAACTATAACTGGTCTAATTGACGAATTTCTCTAATTATCTTGTTCCTTTGTCATATCTTCTGATTTATCTTTGTTCCATATGGTGTCCAGTCTGTTTTAGTTAGTACAAGAAATACCTACGGCCCCTTGGTATAGAAGCTTCAAGGACAGGTCCTACATATCTGTATCTTAGGATTTTTGCCATATGCTGAGCTACTTTATATAAAGTGATTTTTATCATAACTATTAAGCAAATTCTATGATAGAGGTATTGATCAATCAATAAGTCCCTCCAATCAAAGGGACTGTGCCAATGAGCTGACCAAACTGCTGCCATCCCAAATCAAACCTTCACTGCAGGTGTCAGTTCTGGATCAGCAGTGCTGATTCCAGGGAGAGGATCCCCCAGTGGGTGGGTGCAAAGAAACAGGAGATCTCACAGTGACCTGCATCAGCTGTTCAGGGGTCAGCCTTCAGGCAGGATCCAGCTGAAATAAAACCTGCCCTCCTTTTTCTCTGAGCAGCTGGTGATGTGTAAAGGATGCAGTCCACAAATGCTGGACACTGCTTGTTGTGGGAGCTGAACTGGAGAGTGGGCTGGGGAGCAGCTCCCCAGGCCCTGAGTGGACACTCTGCCAAAGCAACGCCTTGTTTTGTTAAAACATCCTTGATTATTCTGCCCCCAAAAAACCCAAACAAAGCTATTTTTAGGGGATAAGGTTTCAAACTCTGTCCTTGCCCTTTGAGCATTCAGTGCAGAGTGAAGCAACATTCTAAGCTACAAGGAAACAAAGCAAAACAAAACTTGATCCACATCCAATGCTTGTGCAGCGAGGAGACAGAAAATTTAGTGCCTTTGTTATTTCTGATAAACATATTATGATTTCAAATACTACAGTTAACTTGGACAAAATTATTGTTGATTGGGTTCAGTCTAGCAAAGCATGAAATACAGAAGTGTCTCCACTTACCTGATGAATGTAGCTCATACAAGACTCTGTGAGGAAGGTCATATTTTGACAAATTTGCCATGGGTTCTATACGTTCAATTAATAAGAAAATTCATAGAATCATAGAATCGATCGGGTTGGAAAAGACCTCCGAGATCATCAAGTCCAACCCTTGGGCCAACTCCAGTCCATTAACTAGATCATGGCACTCAGTGCCACATCCAATCTGCGTTTAAAAATCTCCAGGGATGGTGAATCCACCCCCTCTCTGGGCAGCCCATTCCAATGCCTGAGCACTCTCTCTGCAAAGAAGTTTTTTCTGCTCTCCAACTTCAATTTCCCCTGGCAGAGCTTGAGCCCGTGCCCCCTTGTCCTATTGCTGAGTGCCTGGGAGAAGAGACCAACCCCCACCTGGCCACAACTTCCCTTCAGGCACTTCCAGACAGTGCTGAGGTCACCTCTCAGCCTCCTCTTCTCCAGCACAAACACCCCCAGCTCCCTCAGCCTCTCCCCACACCACTTGTGCTCCACTCCCTTCTCCAGCCTCGTTGCTCTTCTCTGGCCCCGCTCCAGCCCCTCAATCTCTTGCCTCAACTGAGGGGCCCAGAACTGAACACAACACTCAAGGTGTGGCCTCCTCAATGCAGAGTACAGGGAATTCTTAAAGTCCAAAGCACAAGTTAGATTTTGTTATCTAAAATTCTAGATTTTTTTTCCATACAAAGCAGTGGTGGCATTCTCATTTTGTCCCCAGTGTCTTTCAAATGTAGTTATGCTTTTTTTTTGTCAAAGCATTGAAGTCCTGGTCTTGAAAGGTGTTTCTGTAGGGTGAGATTTCCTTGGCTGATTTTGTAGACTCAGGGCTTAATTTGCAATCATTGCTCAAAATTAAAATGCCTTGACAACACCTATCAAACATGGGTTAAATTCTCCTTTTAAGAGCAGATTCAGTATTTTCATACCCATATCCGATTTTGCAGGAGGGACTAATTTTGAGTGGAAGTTAAATGACACCACACTTACCTCTTCCCCTCCTAATGAGTGCAGCAAGGAATTTCCTCTGGAGGGTTCTGGTGCCCAAAGGTTTGTACTGGTGCCAGAAGGGGTGTTCAGGTGAACTGTAATGATCAGCAGAGTGGGAGTTTGGTACAGTGGAAAAATAGTGGAGATTTATTAGGCACTGGTGGCTCAGGTTGTGTCTCCAGGTCATTTTGATTGTTTGTGGTAAGAATGAGTCATCCCTGTGTCTTACAAACTGGATTTCCTCAGACTGCTTAACAAAAAAAAGCTTTCTTTTTGATTTTTAATATGAGTAGAAGTCCTGGGGGGGAGAATGGAGACATGACATTGATGGAAGAAGAGGATGGTGTTGAGTGACTTGAAAGGTGGATGAGACTAGATGGGGAAAAAAAAAGAGTTTGGAATTTGGGTGAGAGGTCTGTGAATAGAAATGATTATGGGAATTAGAGGAGGTGGGAGAGGACTGAAGACAGGACAGGTAACAGAAGATGCAGGAGGGGTGGTGCCAAAGGGGTCACTGTTGTGGGGAAGGTGCTGAAAGAGATTGTTTGTAAGGTCACGTGCAGTGGGTCTGGTGCTTTTCACACTCAGGAACGCTTTGCTGGGAGCAGAGGTCTCTGAAACCCCTGGGGAAACATCCAATTTCTCCTGGCTGCCAGTCCTCCCAGGGGCTGGATTGGGTTGGTGTAACAGGTCCGTGGTGTGGCTCACACATGATGAAGCCACATGGAAAAGCAATTCTAGATTTTTTTTTCACTTGGTTGAAAATGTAAAAGGCCCCTCCAGTGCTTTTCAAGAATACAACAAAGGTGACAAAGTCAAAAACTCAACATTAGAGCTTAGAATGAAGGTTCTTGCCTTCTCCATCCCTGAAAGGCATTACCCATTTCCACAGCAGAAAGGAGGAATGGTTCATGGCAGAGGCAGCTGGATGCTTCTGCTCTGAAGACACACACTGTGCAGTGAATGCCAGAACAGGAAGGGACAAACTCCAGCTGGCCCTTCTCTGTCTCCTGTGGAACTTGGAGGCCCTGGAGAAAGAAGCTGTGCTCATGTACATGAGCACTGTCACAATGCAACTGCAAAAGGGCTGTTAAAGGCAGTGGAAGGCAGGCAGGGTTAGTTCTTTGGTTCCTAACTTGGAAGAGCATGGAATTCAACACTAAAACTTGTCAGTCCCATGTTTACAATGCATGTTTTAGTTAGAGATGTAATTTATGTTTTATTTGCATATTATCATTTTGACATGCACTGCCTCGATCCTATTTTTTGACCTGCATTTCAAAGCATTATTAAAATATTTTCCCCCTTTGGGTGCAAGTATGAACCTCCATTTACTTAAGCAGTGAAACAGTTAACTTGAAATGCTGTTGCTTGGACTGCTTGGGAAATATTCTTGAGTCCCAGAATAAACAAATGGGAATAGAGACCATGCTCCATAGATTTTCCAGGTTTCAGCATGCATTCCAAGGAATGACCTGACAGCAGGGCAGGTTGCAAGAGCAAATTCTCTGTGGAAATGTTATAAATTATTGCTGTATTTGCCCTTCCCCCTCTAATAATCCTCAAGTCACATTTTGGCAAAACAACAAAAGCTGCTGTTGTTTTGGGGGCTTTCTGTAAGGATCCCAAAGGGAAAAAAACCCTACTTCCAAAGCAGTGTTAGGGCAGTATTGCAAAGCTCTTTGGAATGGTGGTTGGGAAATGGATCTCCCAGAACTGCCTATTGAACTTCAGAGAAAGATTTGGCTCTAAAAGCAAGTTGCTGCCAGATTTCTAACAGCTGGGTTATTCTGTTGCCTCCCAGTTTCAGTTTGGATCTTAAAAAACTCTCAAAAGTTGAAGTTCTTGTGGGTTTATTAGATTATACAATACATGTAAAAACTTACCTGTGGAGTTGAGATCCTGGAATGAAATGAGGAGTTGAGATCCTGGAATGAAATGAAAACGTTTCCATACACCAAGTACAAAAAGTGTCATACTCAATACATGTGAGCAGAGCAGTGCTCACTGAACAGAAAGTTTCTTTTGGAAGCATTTTTGCACCCAGATGTATAATTTCTAAAGGTAAAACTTGAATGAGTTGGATCTTTTTGAAGCTTTGTAATTCCTGTTCCAGGCTTGTCTAAAGCAGAGTTGCTGCCTCGCTGGTGGCACCCGCTCTTGCACAAACCCATTTCTTTCCTGGGCCATGTTACTTCAGGGGTTTGGAGCAGTACAGTTAATTTTAGTGTGGGTTTTTTTGGGTATGTTCTTTTGAAAACATGCCCAATCCCCTCTCTCACACAGACCCTTGTGGAGGGGATACATGGGCAAGGCTGTGCCAGATCCTGCCCTTTGGCCACCCCAAGCCCTGCAGCGCTCCAGGCTGGGCACAGAGTGGCTGGAGAGCAGCCAGGCAGAAAGGGACCTGGGGGGACTGAGGGACAGGAAGCTCAACAGGAGCCAAGAGTGTGCCCAGGTGGCCAAGAAGGCCAATGGCATCCTGGCCTGGATCCAAAGTAGCGTGGCCAGCAGGCCCAGGGCAGTGAGCCTTCCCCTGGACTCTGCCTTGGGGAGGCCACACCTTGAGTCTTGTGTTGAGTTCTGGGCCCCTCAGTTGAGGCAAGAGATTGAGGGGCTGGAGCGGGGCCAGAGAAGAGCAAGGAGGCTGGAGAAGGGAGTGGAGCACAAGTGGTGTGGGGAGAGGCTGAGGGAGCTGGGGGTGTTTGTGCTGGAGAAGAGGAGGCTGAGAGGTGACCTCAGCACTGTCTAGAGCTCCCTGAAGGGAAGTTGTGGCCAGGTGGGGGTTGGTCGCTTCTCCCAGGCACTCAGCAATAGGACAAGGGGACACGGGCTCAAGCTCTGCCAGGGGAAATTGAAGTTGGAGAGCAGAAAAAACTTCTTTGCAGAGAGAGTGCTCAGGCATTGGAACGGGCTGCCCAGAGAGGGGGTGGATCCCCCATCCCTGGAGGTTTTTAAAGTGAGCTTGGCCGTGGCACTGAGTGCCATGATGTGGTAAAGGGACTGGAGTTGGCCCAAGGGTTGGACTTGATGATCTCGGAGGTCTTTTCCAACCCAATCCATTCTATGATTCTGTGATTCAGGTTGTGGTGGGGGCATTCAACATATCTCAGGTAAGGTGTTACTAAGAGTGGAGGGGTAATAATTTATGGAAATCTGCCCCCACATTTCAAGTGTGTTTTCAGTGATGCCTTTCACTTATTTAAACTTCTTTCACGTTTGCTCAAAAGTTGTTGGGCATTTATAGTGGAACATGTAAGAATAAGTAGACTTTTATTTAAAACATGCTTGAATTTCAAGTTATTTTGCACACAAACCTATGGTATAACCCATATTTTTAAGGGTGAAAAATAGGCAAATTATGCCCAACAAGCCAAGGGAATGAAGCTCTTTTGGGCTAGTGTGTTGAGTCAGGTCCTTGAGCTGAAGGCTTGCTCTGCAGCCCTACCCTGCTGATGAAGGTTTAGTTTATTCTTGGTTTCCTTTAAAAGATGTTTCTCAGTGCAATCAGGGTCACAGTTCAGTGTCACTGGGAGTTGTACTGACCGTGCTGTACAAACCCCATAGTGCTTCAGTGGCATTAAAAGCCACCCTGCAGCCACCCTGTGGAGGGTCCCCCTGGGCAGTGTCCCTTCCCTGCTCCCTGCACTGGGCAGGGGCACTGGGAGCACTGGGGTCTGTGCCAGCATAAGGACAGGGCAACCACCAGTGGCTGCTGAGGACAAAGCCAACCTGACTTAAGGAAAGTTAATTTATTGCCAATGAAAATTGACAGTTAATTACTCATCCAGGCAGTGGGAAGCAAAGACAAGTAGGAACAGCTTTCCTTCCCCTCCCCAACTCATCGTCCCTCCCTATTCCTCCTCCCTCCCCCTGTCACCAGGGTGGGGGTGTGGTCAGGACACAGAATCAGTAATAGAATCCCAGACTATTCTGAGTTGGAAGGGACCCACAAGGATCATCGAGTCCAACTCTTCAGTCAATGGCCCACCCAGGGGATTGAACCCATGATGACACAGGGGCTTCTCTCTGCTGCTCTTCCTCCTCACGCTCTTCGTCTCTTTCTCTGTGGTCTGTCCCATGGGCTGTGGTGCTGTCTCTGCAGTGGGAGCCTCCATGTGCTGCAGGACATACCTTTAAAGCCTCCTTCCCCTCTAGTCCCACCTCTGTGCTGTGCCCAACAGGAATTTGTGCTGGGGGCTTCAGGGGACAAACAGCTGGAGCAGTCCATGGATGATGTTCACTCAGTTCATCTGGATGAGGGAGATTTCCTTCTTGCTTCATGCAACTGATAGCTGATGATCAGAAATATCCATGGATTTGTATCCCTAATTCCTTTCAGAAGTGTATCTCTGGATGTTGTGTAGAGATATATCCCTGTCTGCTTGGGTACTCCTTTGAACATCATACTGAGCATGGCTTTGGGAGTATCTTCCATTCAAATTGCATTTCCTTTAAGTATTAATATTTTTAAAGTTTAATCAAGATGGAATCTCCACAAGATAGTAAAGACAGCAGGAAGTATTTCAACAGCAAATACTTTTGACAGTATAATAACAACTGTTACTTTCTCTTCTAGGTGTTAAAATGGGTTGAAGAAGCAGTTCAAGCCTCTAAAGTGCATCTGTTGTCTACAGACCATTTGTCCCTGGCTGTAAATACGTGGCAGATCCCTTTTGATCCCAGTCTGAAAGAGGTTACAGTGTCCTTGAGTGGTCCCTCACCAGCAATTGAGATTCATAACCCTTTAGGTGAAGTAGTTTATGCCTTCTTTTGTGATAGCAAAAAAAGGGATTGAAGAAGCACTTCAGATATTTTAACTTTCCCCAATGGTCCATTTTTTTGGCTCAGAGGAAATGGAAACATTCCCTATTCTGTTTGCTTCATCGCTCCTCCATCTTCTTTCTTACAATTTGTCCTTGTATTCCAAATTTCTGGACACTTTTGTGTTTCTTCTATTTGTGTATTCACTGAACCATCATTTAGGGGTTAGAGGTGATGGTTTGTTTTTTGTGGGAGAAGGCAAACCAAGACCTGGATTCTTTGAAGGATGAGAGCCTTCAGAACCAGCCCCTGTCTCCTATGCCCAGCTAAGCATTGTCTGATAATTTGGAGCTAATTTGTAATTGAAGATGTTTTGAACAAGGCTGTTGTTCATTGTTGTGTTGATGCCTTAGGGACCTGGAACTGCACTCCAGAAATAAATTCAAATCATACTTTATGTTCTCTGGATTACTTTTGCTTGAGGATATAGCTTAAGTTTTAGTAGCTTGGAAATACTTTATGCCCAGGATGTGTTTCCTGCACTGTGGTCTGGTCTGTCCTCCACTGAGGCATTTTTCTGTGTTTACAGGGAAGAGGTTTGCTCAGTGTCTCTCCTCAGGCCATGAGAACACACAACCCTGGGTGCAGCTGTCAGGCTTAGCTCAAGCTGTGCCCCCAGCTCTGTGTGCCTTTCTCATACACCAGCTCCACACATCTAAATCCACAGAGCTGCACTCAAGTTAGTCAAGGATGTCTGATAGGGTCTTAGAAATGGGCACTGGGACATCCCATTCTCCACTTCACCTTTCCCTTTATGCTGTGAAGGAGCCAGGTGGGTTTTAGTGCTGTTGATACTTTGGGATGAGCCTTGAGGGGGCAAAATGCCTGTGTATAGAACCAGTGCCTGCACACAACCACTCCTGTAAATGGGAATAAAAATACATGGGGACAGAACAGCAATATTGTGTGCACTCTCTGTTTCATTTAGGCAATACTGCACTTACTCAGTACTGTATTTCCTCCCTGTCTTTTTAGGCAAGCAGCTCAGTAAAGAATCAGGACTGAATGAATTGCTAAATATCCACAACTCTGCAAAGGTAGTAAATGTCAAAGATCCAGAGCCTGGAATGTGGACCATTAAGGTAAAGTTAATGCAGAACTCATGTATGACTGTCCTGTAGCTTGTAGTGATTTACTGTGTTATTTATCACATTCTGTTCTATGACACTAAATACTCTATGGTCATTTTTAAAGGTGAAGTCACCCGTGTGAGGCACCTTTACAAGCAGTGCTGCCTGGATCTTGCTGTGCATTGTCCCTGCCCTAAGCACAGGGGGAGTTTGAAAAGGGTGCTTAATTCCCATCCAGCCCTGTGGGAAGCCACTGATCCTGCTGCAGAACTGGAGCTACAAAAGCATGTTGAGCTCAGCAGCTCTGGGGAGAGTTGATTGAATGTCTGTCTGGGACTGGGGGCTTAGAAAACGCATGGAGAGGGACTTTTTATGCAGGCAGATAGTAATAGGACAATGGGGAATGGTTTGAAACTGCCAGAGGGCAAGGATAGATGGGAGATTGGGAAGGAATTCCTGGCTGTGAGGGTGGGCAGGCCCTGGCATAGGTGCCCAGGGAAGCTGTGTCTGCCCCATCCCTGGAAGTGTCCCAGGCCAGGTTGGACAGGGCTTGGAGCAACCTGGGCTGGTGGAAGATGTCCCTGTCCTTGGCACTGGGTGGGCTTTATGGTCCCTTCCAACTCAAACCAGTCTGGGATTCTGTGACCAGAAATGCTGAAAAGCTTTGATTAGAGACAACCTGGTGGGCTGTTACAAAGAAAAAGGTTTGGGTCCTGCTGGAGTTGGTAACATCAGCCATGGTGGATACTGAGAGTCCTTCCCCTACAGTCAGCGCCTTGCATTCACCTCTCTTGCTTTGCTGGAGGCTTTTAGGGTGAGTGGGCAGCCCTGGGCAGGGCAGCAGCTGCTCCTGCAGGCAGGGCTTGGCAGCTCTGTGGGGCAGTTTGCCTGACCTCAGCATAATGCTGCCTCCAGCTCCGTGCAGAATAAAGCATACAAAGTGATGTATTTTTACTTAAAAAAAACCCCAAGAAAAATGTTTTGAGTATATAGAAGAAATATTTTAATTTAACCATCCTGACCAAGCCAGCATTTCTTTATAGATACCTGCATTTTGGGCAAGTTTTTGTGTGTTGTTTGCAAGACAAGGAAACACCTGTGATAAATTAGTCTTTGTTCTTTTGATTGTGCTCATCCAGTCTGAGAGGGGAAACACCAATGTACAACACCAGTGATCCATGTTAAACTACAAATAATGAGAAGAGACTTGATGAAGATACTAATTGGAAAGCAGTCCTTTGGGATGAAACTAATTCCTGGTGTTTGCCTAAAACCCCCAGCTCCCAGGCATGACAGTGATAGATGTGGTAATGGTTATTAGTAAATGGTGAAACTTTATAAGGTTATTGTGGTCTTCAAATTCACAAATATACAGAAGTCTGAGTAATTCCTAAAGAAAAATGATTTGCCAGTGTATTTTTCTATGGATTGTTTACTTTGCTTTAGTCACTGGCTTGGCTTATTTACACAAAAGATTTTGAGGCTGTGACTGGAGACCTAAGCTTTGTGAAAAGTTTGTTCACATCATAAATTCCTTCTACAGATGCATCAAGCTATAAAAAGAGAACTTTATCACAGTTTGTCTAATGAAATTTTAACTGGCAGTTAACGCTTGATACCAGGAGTTGTTTGGCACAATTAAGTATTTCTTTGCATTGTTAACAGCTGGTTTATATAAAAGGGCTTCAGCAGTGCTCTCTGAGGTGAAAGGCTAACCCAAGAGAAGCAAATGGGTTGTTTTAGTCACATAGACATCGATTTGTCAGACAGACACTGGTTTGTCCTGGTGTCTAATGCCTGTCCCTGGGCTGCTGCTTATAAGGAGCAACTGAGTCCTTTGATGCTCATGTGCAGCAGTGCCAGAGGAGGGTACTGAACTGTAGGAGGGGAGTGTCTGGGAATGGCTCAGGTCCTGCTCTCCAGGGAAAGCTCAGTGGAAGGCTCCACACACCTGAAGGCTGTGGAAGCAGCTGGTGACCAAAGGCTGTGGGTTCCTGTGAGCCTTTGGCAAACAGCAGTTTGCCTTTTCTTCCTCTGGATAGAACCATAGAAAGTAATTGCTGTGAGTTGTCTTTTTAAGATGCAAGACTCTCCTTGAAGCAGCTGTGCCATCCAACAACCTAAAGCTCAGGCTGCTTGAGGGCGGGTGGAGGGGTGGGGTTTGCTGGTGGTTTGGTTTTTGCTGCTGCGAGACAGAATGATGAGGTGAGGGGGTACAGGGTGGAGACCAGAGGTGAGAGGTACCTCTGCATCCTCTGCTTTCCAGCAGAGCCCTTGGCTGGGCAAGAGAAACACCTGCAACACACTGATTTTTCTGTGGAGTTCTGAGTCATTTACCCTTTCCTAGTAGGCTTTGCAATGTTGAGATCCTGACTTGCAGACCATGTCCCATTACAGCCACTGGCATGTGACAAGTAGATGTTGGTGTTGTGACTTACTTCCAAGACAGAGCTGGCTCTTTTTGCTGTCAGCACAGCTGTAGGGGCAACTGTCTAAAAGCCTTCCTTTATGGAAGGTGTTTTTCCTTACAACTCCAAACACCACCCTCCTTTCTGGCTTGCTTTTGAGGAACTCTGAGCTGTGTCCACTGACCTCTGTGGATGGCTCAGGAACTGTGCACCCCTGACCTGCTGATCCCATGGTGTGTCCTGTGTGGCTTTGCAGACCTCAAGCAGTGGGAGGCACTCGGTCCGCATCACGGGGCTCAGCACCATCGACTTCCGAGCTGGCTTCTCCAGGAAGCCAACACTGGACTTCAAAAAAACATCCAGCAGACCAGTGCAAGGTTTGGCTCCAGTTTAGTTTGTACTAAATAATTTCCTGGCCCCTAAATCAAGTACAACACCATGATGAGCTTTGTGATAGCTCTGGGGGTGCTGTTGGTTGGTTCTCAGGGGTCTTGGATCTGTGAGAGCAGCCAAAGTTCCTGTTTTATCAGAATATATTATTTTCTTGCATTAACCTATTTTTTTAAAGTCACATAAATCCAGGTAATTTTAGCTATGAAACGCCTCAAAATTGCAGGGCTGTTTCTGTTACTTTTGGAGCTTCAGAAAAGCCCTTTAGCCCTGGGGCATGGTGAGGAGTTAATAAAGAAGCTGCTATTTCAGAAACTCCTGTTGGCAGTCAGTAATTTAAACCCATCCCAGCTGTGCCTCCTGACAGTCCATAAGCAGAGCACAGCTTAGCACAGTTTAGCTTCTCCCCGCTCCATAGGTGAGGCTTGAATGTTGCATTCATGAGCTGGTGAGCCATACAGATGGAATTTAATCTTCCATGGTTTAATTACTGATTTTCTTTAGCACTTAAAATAGTACATTTCTGTTTTTCTAGGGATTCCTACCTTTGTGCTGCTAAATACCACGGGGATCCTGCTTCCAGCTCGAGTAGACAGGCTGGAACTTCTCAGCATTACAGGGGAGCTCCTGAAGACTTTGCCTGTGAAATACTATCCTGAAAGAAAGCCCTATGGACTATGGAATATTTCTGACTTCATTCCACCAGCTGAAGCTTTTTTTGTTAAAATAACAGGCTATGACAAAGATGATTATCTTTTTCAGAGAGTTTCAAGTGTCTCATTTTCTAGCATTACTCCTGGTAAGAGATTTTAACTTACATTGGGTGTCCATCTGTCATACCTGAATTGATTAAAATTGATACCTGATATATTTTTATAACTTCTGTAAATACCTTCTGTGCTTTTTCCACCCCAAGTTCGGTCTGTAGGTCATGATGGATAAGTTAGTGTTGTTATCTGCTGAGTATAAAGCTATCAGAAATTGAATTTCCTTTTAATGAAAGGAAAGACAGGATAGATGGAGGTGGCTGTTAATGTTCTTTTGGGGGAATATCTTCTTTCTTCAGATGCTCCAAAAGTTACAATGCCCATGAAGACTCCAGGATATTATTTACAGCCAGGCTCTGTTCCTTGCCATGTGGAGAGTCTCATACCTTTTACTCAGTATTTTACTAGAAATGGAGTAAAACTAGGAGTGGATCAGTTCTTCAAGTGAGTACTGACCTTTTTTTCCCCTCAATACTGTTTTATTTTGTATTTATAGCTCATGATTTCTGTTCATCATTTACTGCTATGTGCTGCTTATATCCTGCTGCTTCCAGTCTGTAATTTTTGGTGATGCTCCTTAGCAAGGCTGTATTTTACAGAGATATTTATAATATTAATGTGTACAGATACATATCTCTGTATGATATACAAAGGAGGGTGTGCACTCTGTACATATGATGGGCCAAAATCCCCCTCAAATGTGTGCTCCTAGCATAAACCAAATCAACAAGTCTGGAAGGCAAATGCTTCTCATTTATACTTTTCAAAGTTACGTAGCATAGATTGATAAGCAGCTTTGTTTCTGAAACACACCCCTCGCTCTGCCCTGCAATGATCCATGGAAGACTGTGCAATATACCTTGAATAGTTTTATTTTTAATGTCTTTCATGGATGCCCCAGAAGTATGTCCTGTGACCTACCCTAGAAAATTTTCCTCTTCAGAAAACCTTTCAAAATGGGAAAACTTACCCTGAGTATATCAGAAAGCTCTTCACGTTTCTGTATAGAAAAACTGTTCAGGTTTCTAAATAGACTGCTTGTTCCCCAGGGGTCTGTGTTGGGTCCAGTCCTGTTTAACATCTTTATTGAAGATTTAGATGAGGGGATTGAGTCCATCAGCAGCAAATTTGCTGATGACACCAAGTTGGGAGGGAGTGTCGACCTGCTGGAGGACAGGAGGGCTCTGTAGAGGGATCTGGAGAGACTGGAGAGATGGGCTGATTGCAATGGGCTGGAGTTCAACAAGGCCAAGTGCAGGTCCTGCCCTTTGACCACCCCAAGCCCTGCAGCGCTCCAGGCTGGGCACAGAGTGGCTGGAGAGCAGCCAGGCAGAAAGGGACCTGGGGGGACTGAGGGACAGGAAGCTCAAGAGGAGCCAAGAGTGTGCCCAGGTGGCCAAGAAAGCCAATGGGATCCTGGCCTGGATCCAAAGTAGCGTGGCCAGCAGGCCCAGGGCAGTGAGCCTTCCCCTGGACTCTGCCTTGGGGAGGCCACACCTTGAGTGTTGTGTTGAGTTCTGGGCCTCTCAGTTGAGGCAAGAGATTGAGGGGCTGGAGCGGGGCCAGAGAAGAGCAACGAGGCTGGAGAAGGGAGTGGAGCACAAGTGCTGTGGGGAGAGGCTGAGGGAGCTGGGGGTGTTTGTGCTGGAGAAGAGGAGGCTGAAAGGTGACCTCAGCACTGTCTGGAAGTGCCTGAAGGGAAGTTGTGGCCAGGTGGGGGTTGGTCTCTTCTCCCAGGCACTCAGCAATAGGACAAGGGGGCACGGGCTCAAGCTCTGCCAGGGCAAATTGAAGTTGGAGAGCAGAAAAAACTTCTTTGCAGAGAGAGTGCTCAGGGATTGGAATGGGCTGCCCAGAGAGGGGGTGGATTCCCCATCCCAGGAGGTTTTTAACCTGAGCTTGGCCGTGGCACTGAGTGCCATGATGTGGTAAAGGGACTGGAGTTGTCCCAAGGGTTGGACTTGATGATCTCGGAGGTCTTTTCCAACTCAATCGATTCTATGATTCTATGCTCTTTCTCTGTAGAGTGAAATAATAATAATAATAAAAAATTCCAAAGTTAATTAAAATACTCATGAAGTCCACCTTGTAATTGTGGTTGTTGAAAGCCAAAGGGAGGTGTGTTGCAGCAAACAGTGTCAGCAGCCTTAGGAGAGCCCTGCAGACATTCCCCAGCAGGTGCCCAGCTGCATCCATCCTGCAGCTCCCCTGGGCACCCTTGGCACTGTGAAACGCTGCAGCCTTGGGCTGGCTTTGTTCCTAATGAGGTGCCATTCCCATGCATTGAGCCCTGGCACATCCTCCAGCAGCTCTGTATTGTTTTTCATTCCTTATCTAACCACACAGTTCTCCGTCTTTTCCACATGCCCAGCACTTCTCTGACTGGGCTGAATTTTTGCTTTTCCTGTTAGCAGCCCAGATGAATGACCAGTTCATCCAAGTTAATTTAACAAAATACATCTCAAGCCAAATATTGTTGATCTCAGTTTGGCAGGATGTAATTCAATTTGGCTGGTCTGCATTTTCCTGGTAAAGTCCTACACAGGATTTGTCCAGCTTACCAGTTTAATGCAGCTTTGAGCTCTGCTATTGCTCTGCATTGAAATGACTTTGTTTTGGTGACAATATGTCATCTTTACTCAAAGTTTTAAAACATTTACCTCATAAACAAATCTGTTTGCAAGTTGAATGTTGTATCTCTGTCATGACAGTTGTCTATGTGAAAATACCAGCTGCAATAATAATTCTAATTTTAAATGAGTAACATGTTTAGAAAACAGAAATTTCTGTAAAATTGCAGCAGCTTTGTTTTGCTAGATTTCTGCATCCTGTGGTGGTGTAATAAGAAAATGTGGATTTTACTTAATATCCTTTTCTGATGAGGCTGATTTAGGAGACCAAGAGCAGCAGTTAAGCACCTCATTCCAGTGGAAATCAGTGGGAACTGAGCACTGAAGTGTCTTCACAATCTAGTCTGTATTATAAATGGCGGATCCCACCAACCCTGCAAACGTCAGAAATAGCAAAAATAGTGACAAGAGAGGCAATTATTTACTGAACTAAAATAAGAATGCTAGTAATTAAAAAAACCCCACTCATAATCAACTGATGTTTGTGATTGTTAGTCAAACCTAGTAAACCATACAGAATACATCCCTCAAAAGTGTGTGGTAAAATAAAATTATAGGCTTTGGTTTCTCCCTGTGAGCTGCAGCCTGCTGGTGGTGACTGCCCAGCTGGGAACAGGGTGTGCAGTGGGGTGGTCTGGGTGCCAGGGGGGTGAGTTGGGATACCCCCCCCCCACCCCCCCACCCCCCCAAGCTCTCTGCTGGGGCTCCTGCAGGGATGGACAACCAGGGTGTGCCTTGGTTTTAGATTTTGCAGTGTGGCTGAGGGAGCATCCTTGTGTTCCCAAACTGAGCAAATGAACAGCTCAGTCAGCAAGGTATGGAGCAGGTGATTTGGGTTGGCAGTGACTTGATGCTGAGTTATCCCTCAGCAGGTGTTGCAGGAGTTGTGTGGAGCAGATGCACCAGGTGTGTGTTAGTGCTGCCAGTGTTGTTTGGAATTTTTGTGTCATAGTCCACCACTGCTCCACTCTGGACACATTTCCTGTTGTGCTTCCCAAGGTTTCCATGTTTGACATCTGGTGTGTAGCACCAAGTCAGGAAGGAGGAGGAAGAGGATTGCCTAACCTCACTTCTAACATCCTTTCCGTGAAAAAGAGGAGTTTTGCACTTTTTATTTGGATAAAAGAGTACCTTATTCTGTAGTGTTGGGCCTTTTGCCAGCTCTGTGAGCTGTCACAGGTTTGATGGATGATGTTGGGTTATCTAGACTAAGGATGACATAAGAGGAAACGAGTAAGAAGCCATTTAAGGTCACCGTACTCTGCTTTATTTGTGGTGGAGTTGGGTTGTCTCATGGTGCTATAGCCTGAATTTCCAGGAGTATTCCAAGTCTCATGTTCATTTTGTATCCTTTAAGGGATGATAAATCAATCCATTCAGACAAACAAAGGGGTCACTAATGCAGTGTTTTCCTGTAATGTGGCCATGACTTGCTAAAGGTCTCCTGGCTATTTTGGTGCTTATCAGTGTTGTTTGTGTGCTATAGCAACAGGCCAGGGGAGCACTGGGACACTGCTGAACCACTGCTTTGCTCATTTATGTCATCATCTGTGAGGCTGTTGCACCAGCAATTCCTAAGTGTGGGTTTGGATCGTGAGAAGCTGTGAGGGTGTGTGGAAAGGAAGAAAGATTTTTGAGTTGAGAAAAAGGGCTTTTAAAATTGCAGACAGGTTCTACGGCCTGCTGGCAGGTGCAAGTTTAGTTCTGTGAGAAAGAGACCAATAACTAGCAAAAACAAAGGAGATAAGAAGGCTTGGGGTTATTCTACTCATGGGAATGGAATGTTGGGAGATAATGTGGTCATAGCAATGGTGAACATGTGTCTAAAAGTGTCATCCTGTTAAAGCTGTGATGAGTTTTATAGACACTGTAATTCAACCAATAAGATGAAGCTATGGGTGGGAAAAGGAAAGGGATATATTCTGTAATTGGAAGTTACAGCTTAGCTTTTACCTGTCTTTTTTCTCTCCATGGAGTTTTTTGAATAAACTGTCTTTGAGTGTGACACCTGTAAGCTGGGACTTGATCAATTTTTCTCGCCGTCATGATTTACTGCCGAACTCACACGGTTGTACCATTACAAAGGTGTTTGTTTTGAAGCCTTTGTAACCACCAGTCAATGCAGTTCTGCTTCTTTTCTCCTCTTGCTTTCACATTGTATGGGATAACAACATGGTATTACTGCCCACCAGCTTTGTCCTTGCTGGGATTTAGGGAAAACCAGGAGGTGTTTATCTGGATTGCTGCACCTGTGAGTTTGGGAAGTCCAGGGGGGAGGATGAACCCTTGTTCCCCTTGCTAGGAAGAGCCACAGGTTTGGTACCAGGTACTGGCTCTGCTTGGGAATTGTTGGCACTGAGGGAAGGTGCCTTCTCAGGTAGAGCAGCTGAGAGAGTGGCAGCAAAGACAGTAGGTTTGGGGGTTGGGTGAGACCTGTGGTAAAGACATTTTTTTCTAATGTGCAAGTGGGACATTCTGCAAAGTCTTACATTTCTGAATTCTTATAAGGAGCCCGTCAATGTATGTGCAATTTCTTGAAATGAATCCACGAAGCTACACCCAATGTGATTCAACAGAGGGTCTCTTTTGCCTCTTAATTATTGTGAAATTCTTCTGTGTCTGTAGTGAGGAAACCAAGTCCCTATTCCTGCAGGATTTAGTGAGTTTGCCCTTCTCCTCCCACAGGGAATCGTCCAGCATGAGCTGGGACATCGCCCAGGTGTCCGTGTCCCACGAGGGCTTCTACGAGTGCGTGGCCACCAGCAGCGCAGGCACAGGGCGGGCACAGACCTTCCTGGATGTGTCAGGTGGGTGCCACACATCCTCCTACTGCACTAACCGGGGCTGGGACACCGCAGAGAGCAGTGGCACTCGGGGCCAGGGAAATGCAGTCCCAGTTTCAAGTGTCTTTTTAATGAATGTGTTTGTTTCTCACCCTGTCTGTGTTTATTCAGCAAACCTGTTTGAAATACCAGTGTTCTCCAGGTGACCCCCCCAGCTCTCCCAGCCTGGCTCCAGAGCAGAGGGGCTCAAGCCCTGTAATAACTTAGTGGTCTCCATTGGACTTGTTCCAACAGGTTTGAATATTATGAATCATAGAATCACACACCAATTCAGGCTGGAGGGACCTTTGGAAATCACCTAGTGCAGTCCACAGCTCAAAGCAGAATCAACTTCCAAGCTTGACTGTCTTTTTCAGAAACTTGTCCAATGAATCTTTGAATATCCCCAGGGCTGGAGATTTCCCAAGTTCCATGGCAGTTTCAATTCCTAATTACCCCACTAGGAAAATATTTTACATGTCTAGTCAGAGTTTTCCCTGCTGCATGTTATGACCACAGACTCTCGTCCTTTTTTTTAGCTCTCCTTTGCCCTGGGAATAACTGTGTATTCCCTAAAACAACCTCCTCAGTAGCTGAAGAGGGTGACTATATAACTCTTCACCTTCCCTTTTCCAGGGAAAGATGTTCTTCTCACTGCAGGATGAGCAAATCCAAGGAATCAGTGGGATATCAGTGGGAGCAAGGGCTAAATTTGAGGAGAGGAACATCCTTTAAGTCACACAAAATAATGAGTAGAATAGAACAGTAACATCAATGCTTACCCAAGTCCTTCCTCTAGAGCAGTATTTTATATTTTGGCTACAAAAATCCATCAAGCAAACAGGGAGGATATTCCCAGATACTTGTTTCAAACCATTGCTTGGAGGGCAGGAAATTGTGGGCTTAAAGATTCTTGGTCTGCAAGTTGCAACCATCCTCCTCATCAAAAAGAAACCTGAAAGAGAATCCTAAGTTTTTTCTTGTGATGTTGGTAGCACTTGGAAGTCAAGAGTAATAAGGGGGAAAATCCTGTATCCCCTCATTTACAGAGCACTGAGGGACTGACTGGAACTGACTCACTGTGTAAACATGAGCAATTTGTTCTGTTTGGAGCCCTGCAGAGGATTAATGTGAGGGAGATGCTTTGAAATCCTTGTGTACAAATATTTGCAAGAGCATTACTTGAAATTTCTTCTTTTAGCAAAGTAAACAATCTTTTCAAGTGTCTTTCATTTACCCAGCTGACAGACAGTATAGCACAGATAACCCACTCTGGCAGCTGCTGTGTGAAAGGCGTGGGGGCTGTGCCAACATTTGCTGGTTTCAGGGAAAGCAAACACTTGAGTTTGGCTTTGTTTTACTCATATTAAAGCTTTAAAATGTCAAATGGCTCCTTAGCTTGTACGGCACTTGGGCTGCAGGGCGGTGAGGAGGTGCTGGGGGATGGCTCTGTGTGTGCACTACTGGGGGAAGAGGCTGGTGTTGTCCAGCACATGTGTTGGCAAAGGAGACTGACAGTCCAAAGCTGGGGATTGCAGTCCTGTGCTGGCCCCATCTTCTTCTTTCACCGATTTGGTGTTACACCTGTGAGAAGCATTTCAAGATTTGTTGTCTCCCAAACAACCCAAACCCAGAAGTGCAGGGGACAAACTCCATTCAGTGGACAAGTGTAGCTTTTCCTGCCTCTCCTCTGCATGGGTTAAAATCCAGTTTTGGTGACCAGGGTGATGCTTGTGGGGACTGTGTGTGTAGGGCAGCAGAGCTGCTCACCCAGCACACAGTGCTGTGCAGGGATCTGACACACGACTTGTGAACCTCATCTGAGACCCCCCAGGAGACTTCTAGGGGGAGGATGTATGGCTGGCTCTGAGCTTAAGAGTAATCTTCACCCTTAATAAATATTTTTTTTTATTTCCTGTTATCCTTGCTTTTCTTGAGAGAGTTGTGGTTTAGTGTGTGCTGATAAAGATTTGGTCGTGCTTTTACAGCTGTCTCATTTCAGCTCAAGCATCTCCCTCAGAATATTATTTATTGCAGAGTTGTCTTTGTTCAAGAACCAGTCTTGGGAAAACCAAATGGAATATATATATGTATATATATAAAATATTTTTATTGGGAATGCATAAAGTCATACATAATTTATTTTCTTTCTTGAAATGCTGCCTTCTTGATCAGTGATATCTCAAGGAGGAGTAGAGTAACTGCTGCTATTTTAAGCATCTGCGGTTTCAGAGTTTAGTTCCAGTACAAAATCATTGCATCTGCTTTCTTTGAAGAGCATGATAGAAATGTACAGATGGGTAGGGTGGAAAGCAAAGAATGACAAATAGGGGAAGTTATGGCATAAAATATGTGCAGGAAAAGATAATGAAATGCCCAAAGATTGGAGTGGAACTGGGAATCAAGGGATGTTGTAAGTAGCTGCTGGCTAATGCAGCTCCAGCCTGGAGTTCCTCCTGCCTGGCTGGTGGAGCTCAGTCCTGTATGCCCAGGGACACCTGGGCTGGAGGGGGAGCAGAATTGCCTGAGGTTGTTGTGGGCTCCCGTGACGGGTGCTGAGCACCCAGTCCCTCCAGTGCTGAGTGCCCAGTCCCTCTCATGGCAGGTACTGAGTGCCCAGTCCCTCCCGTGGTGGGTGTTGAGCGCCCAGTCCCTCCTGTGGTGGGTGCTGAGCGCCCAGTCCCTCCAGTGCTGAGCGCCCAGTCCCTCCCGTGGCAGGTGCTGAGCGCCCAGTCCCTCCCGTGGTGGGTGCTGAGCACCCAGTCCCTCCCGTGGTAGATGCTGAGCACCCAGTCCCTCCCATGGTGGGTGCTGAGCGCCCAGTCCCTCCAGTGGTGAGCGCCCAGTCCCTCCCATGGCGGGTGCCGAGCGCCCAGTCCCTCCACTGCTGAGTGCCCAGTCCCTCCTGTGGCTGGTGCTGAGCACCCTGTCCCTCCAGTGGTGAGCGCCCAGTCCCTCCTGTGGCCAGTGATGAGCGCCCAGTCCCTCCAGTGCTGAGCGCCTTGTCCCTCCTGTGGCCAGTGCTGAGCACCCAGTCCCTCCCATAGCTGGTGCCACAGTCCCTCCATCCCTGTGTTGGGACTCGAGGGTCTGGCATCCAGTGTGCTGACACCAGTCCCCCCAGAAGCTGCCACTGTCCTTGCAGGGCAGAACAGGGAAGGGCAGGGAATGAGATTACAGGGAAGTGCAAACCCCAGACATTTAATAGGAAGAGAACAGCCTGTGGTGGTCAGGTGCTGGCTGGGGCAGACAGGCCCTGCCTGGCAGTGTTTTACAGCTGGCAGGCCCTACTTTGCTCCTCTGATTCGGTTCCCTGCATGTTCCTTCATCAGTTTGCAGAGTTCAGCAGCTTCCCCCAGTCCTGCTGTACCAGGGGCTCCACATTGGCCCTGCTGCTGGTGCTGGCAGCTTCTTCATAGCCTGTCCATTGGCTTGATGAAGGTTAGCTCTTGCCCTCTCAGCCTCTCTCTCTGGCCAGTGTATTTATTACCTCCCCCTTTCTTACCCTGCTGGGGGAGGTCCTTGATCAATTAAGGATACAGACGCCCTCCCCTTCCACATTCCCTTACAGAGTCCATCATGGAGAGAAATCAAGAATGATGCTTAGAGCAGCTCTTGCCTTGGTTCTGTTGTTGCTGTTAGAACTTCCTAGTAACGTGTTTTTGCCATGTACAACCTATAACAGTCCAGCGCATTGCTCAGGTGCCACCAGGTGTGGTCACACCTGGGGTGGAGGTCAGACTCGGAGGCCGGTGGTGGTCCTATTGTTGTGACACCGATCTCTTGTGACACTGGTCTCTTGGTGGCTGTCCCCAGTGCAGGATGGGCTCAAAGGACACAGAGCTGCATCTTCTCATACAAGATGTGACCCGATACGTGACAGTTTGGACCTAGACCAGGTGTGCCCATGCAATGTGAGCTCCTGGCAGGTAGTTTAGGGTCAGGGAATGAAATGCTTCCCTGGGTTCTGTTCCATGGCTTCCATACGGGAAATTAGACTAAGTATCAAACCTAATTTATTATTAAATAACTCAATTAATTAGATTTAATATTTTAAAGCCCCGAATTATTAGCTAATCACTCTCTACAACTACCTGAAGGGATGTTGCAGCCAGGTGGGGGCTGTTCTCTTCTCTTAGGCAACCAGCAGTAGGACAAGAGGGCACGGGGCTGAAGCTCTGCCAGGGGAGGTTTAGGTTGAATATCAGAAAGAAATTCTTTGCAGAGAGAGTGCTCAGGCATTGGAATGGGCTGCCCAGAGAGGGGGTGGACTCACCATCCCTGGAGGTTTTTAAGATGAGACTGGATGTGGCACTCAGTGCCATGATCTTGTGATCACAGTGGGGTTGGATCAAGGGTTGGACTTGATGATCTCACAGGTCTCTGCTAACCCAGCTGATTCTATGATAAAAAATTAAATATTAAAATACTACCTTTTTTCTTTTACACTGTAGCATACTTGAAGCTGTTTATCAAGAGTCCACAGATGAAGCAAAGGTTCCCACATCACCTTCTCCTCTGATGTTTTTCTCTCTCTGTGCAGAGCCGCCACCTGTGCTGCATGTGCCCTACAACGTGACCGTGGTGCCCGGTGCAGCGGCCATCCTGACGTGCCTGGCGCAGAGCGCGGTGCCCTACAACCTGTCATGGCAGTGGCACGGGCACAACGCGAGGCTGGTGGAGCCGGCGCGGATCCGGGTGCTGGCCAACCTGTCCCTGGAGCTGCGGGCAGCCCGGCCCAGCGATGCCGGCCCCTACCACTGCATTGCCAGCAGCGAGGCTGGCACTGCCTCTGCCACTGTGTTCCTCAGCGTGCAAGGTGAGTGTGGCTGCTCTGCCCGGGCACGGGCTGGCACTGCCTCTGCCACTGTGTTCCTCAGCGTGCAAGGTGAGTGTGGCTGCTCTGCCCGGGCATGGGCTGGCACTGCCTCTGCCACTGTGTTCCTCAGCGTGCAAGGTGAGTGTGGCTGCTCTGCCCAGGCACGGGCTGTCACTGCCTCTGCCACTGTTCCTCAGCGTGCTCTGCCTGGGCACAGGCTGCTGGAGAGGCTCTGCCTGCCCCGGCCCTGGATGTGTCCAAGGGAAGGTGTCCCTGCCCATGGCAGGGGTGGTGTTACAACACCTGAACTCCACAGACACGGTTCTCAGTTGAGCCTTTCAGGGGCTTTAACACCTATTGTTAAATAATCACTTGACTGCATCTCATTTTATGGTTTTTTCTGGTAGTTTATTTCTCAGTCGTCTTCATCATGGGTTACAGTTACTGGGTAGTTGTGGACAGAAGGGAAGAGGAGCAGAAGAAGGAAAAAGATGCAATTATATTTACATTAACAATATTTAAACTATTCTTGTGCACGAATATTCAAGTTTCAGGAGGGGCCATATTCAGAGCTACTTTTTCACACAGTTACAGACAATCTTAAAACTTACACACACCATGCAAACTATTTAACATCACACAGCTATAGCTAATAATCAAGTAATACATATTTCCCAAAAATTGCCGGATCTAAACAGTCGTAATGCAACTTATTTTAGCTTTATAAAAGAGTTCTGTTCATGTTACTCTGTAGAGTTTCTGCAGGCTTTGTTTCTTGCTTCTGCACCAGCTCAAAATCTCTAGACAAATTCCATTATTATCTTAGAAGCTGGCACCTGCAAGTCTGTCTTTGGTTTGCCAGCCTATGAATCCACTAACACAATCCATCCATCCACTGCATGGGCTTGAAGATCTTTCCAACCCAAACCATTCTGTCAGAACTGAAAAAGACAGTGAGACTGAACAGGGTCTTTCTGTTACTGCATACCAGGGAATAAAGTAAAAAATATATGTATAAATGCAGTAATTTGTATATGAGCAAATCCTTTTAGAATTTGAGTCTCTTTAAAATTTGAAAGTGCTGCAGAGTTTTTTTTTTTTGGGTTGTCCTGGGCATGTGGAGTTTTGGACCTTGGTCCTTTGCCTGTCTCTGGGTAAGGAGAGACAGAACTCCCAATCTTTTAGAGAGGAAACTATTCTGTCTACTTGTAGGTGATGCCAACAGGATTTCTGCTTGTGGGTTCTTCTGGATTGTATTCCATGCAGAATGGGTAGTTTCATTAGAGCAACAAGGCTGGTGAAGGGACTGGAGCACAAGTCCTATGGGGAGAGGCTGAGGGAGCTGGGGGTGTTTAGGCTGGAGAAGAGGAGGCTGAGAGGTGACCTCAGCACTGTCTGGAACTACCTGAAGGGAAGTTGTGGCCAGGTGGGGGTTGGTCTCTTCTCCCAGGCACTCAGCAATAGGACAAGGGGGCACGGGGGGCTCAAGCTCTGCCAGGGGAAACCGAAGTTGGAGATCAGAAAAAACTTCTTTGCAGAGAGAGTGCTCAGGGATTGGAATGGGCTGCCCAGAGAGGGGGTGGATTCCCCATCCCTGGAGGTTTTTCAGCTGAGCTTGGCCGTGGCACTGAGTGCCATGATGTGGTAAAGGGACTGGAGTTGGCCCAAGGGTTGGACTTGATGATCTCAGAGGTCTTTCTCAACCCAATCCATTCTATGATTCTATTCTATGATTAGTTAACTTTGCTTCTCTAACTGTAATACTTTGTTAGCTGATGGAAAACTTAAAATTATGGGAAAAAGAAATGTTGAATGGGATTGCTTGATCTAACGTGCCCAAAACAGAGAAAGGTCAAAAGTGAAGTTGTAGCACTTACTAATGGGATGTAGTTTTTCCTACAGGAAGAGCATATTGGATACCAAGGTGGAATAAGTAGGTGTGCAATCAAATCTAGGACCTATTTATTACAAAATACAGCAGAGTTGTAACTTCATTTTTAACTTAGCTTAAATTTCAATAACTTAAATTTCTAACAGGGCTGAAGGCAAAAAAAAACATGAAAAGAACTCAACCCTCATACATTTGGAAAGCCTAGTTTTAAATGCTGCAGGATTTTTCCATCAAGACACCCATTCAAGCATGTCAAAGGCAGCAAGAGAAGTACCTCCTTCCTCATTCATCTCTTCCTGGGATTTAGGTTTCTCCCCCCAAATGTCTGTGGGCCGGCTGGGAGCTTTAACCCAATGACCAAATTGCTTCTGGCAGTTTTTTCTAGTAAAGCTAAAGAAGTTTTATTGCTGCCATAGCAGAGTATTGAGTTTCAAAACACTCATATATGTATAGTGATTATATCAAAGAGATGGGAATTACGTGTTGGCTGGTATTGATAATGCTATCAGCTCTAAAATGTGACTGAGAGAACCCTGTTGGCCTCTTCAGGCAGCCTGAGTTGAGAGTTGTGTTTTCTTTGATATCTGATGAAAGATGCTTAGAACAGAATAAATACGTAGGAAATGCTGAGCTGCAGCTGAATTGGGGTCCTGCAGCACTGCCTGCCTCTCTTGGCTTGGGAAAAGTCATCTACTGCCAACCTTTCCAAGAGCTCACGCAGGAGCTGAGTGCTATCCAAAGGGTTTGCATGCCCTGTTGTTTGTGATCGTTTTGATTTGCTTGGACAAAATGATTCCTAGAGGCACAGTGTGTGATTGTTGTGTACAGCTTGTAGTGCTTGTCAGGGCTCAAGCAGTATTCATAAACCCACTTTCATTTGGCAGCAAAGAGTAAAGGGTGGCCAGATGTAAGAGCCAAAGCTTTATGGGCTTGTCATTATTAACATGCTGAAGAGGGAAATTTGAAGTGTTGTTAATTGATGGAGATGGGTTTGGGCTTTGTGTAGTTGCAAGTAATTCGGAATGTCAAATTAAATTCGTATTGAAGCCCTTTATTGTTGTTGGAACAGTTCCATGTAGATCTCTGAATTTCAGATCTTAAGGGTGCAAACTGCTTTCATGCCTATTTTCACTCTGGGGAGGGGGTTAAGGCACAGAACAAATGCTGGTGGCTCTAAAAATCCCCCAGCATCTGCTGTCCCTGCTGAGGTGGGTTGGAGTAACTCCTTGTTTTGAAAATGTCCTCTTTGGTGCTGCTGCTCTGGAGGGAGGCGCTGCCCCGACCTCGGTGCCAGCAGCTGTGCAGGCACACCTAGAATGCCCTTTGGGAGCTGCCTGTGTCCCAGTGGTGTGTGCTGTGCTCAGGGCACACTACCCAGGCACTGATTGCCCCACACTGACAGGGAGCACAGGCAGGGGGAGATCCCCCTTCAAACCTAGGCCACCCTCTCTGTGGACTGGAGGTGTGTTGCTCAGGGGACTGTGGGAGGTCAGGGAATGCAGTGTGCTGAATTCCCAGGAGTGGTTATGCTCACTGAGTGCTGGGACTCGCTCAGAAGAGATGCTCAGATTTGGATGCTGTGAGACAGTGTCTCCATAGCCTGAGTTCCTTGAGTCCTCCTGTTGGGTTGGTCTTGTGTGGTGTTCTGGCTTAAAGGTAAACTGGCAGGAGAAATGAACCCAACACAAAAGAGACTGTAAGGCAGAGTTACAATTTAATAACAGTATTACAAGAAATGCAATGATACAAAGAGAAATTGGTTTTTACCCACAAACCCAGCAGTGTAACCCAGCCCCCTGGGGCACAAACACAGTGGGGTTTGGTGGCCCCTGTGCTGAGCCCCACGTGGTTCCCACAAGTCCAAAGGAAAAGGAAGGGACAAACCTGTTGGTGCAGATGATGTCACAGTCTGGTGGAGAGTGGTGGGCTCCTCCTGTCCAGGTTCTGATCCTCCTCTGGATCCCACAAGTGGTCCCAGAAGTCCCCAAACCCCCAGATTCTCTCCCCTCAGGTGCAGGTGGGAGCCCCCAGTGCCTCCCCCAGGGCAGGGAGTTCCAGACTGGGGGATATGACTCTGGGAGTCAGGGGGGATTTTGGACTGGTTGCTGGCCCCTGAGCAGAGCTGAGGCCTCAGGTGGGTGTGGAGGTGCCAAGGAGTCCCTGGAGGGGAGTTCTCCCAGCTCCTCTGCCAGGCTTCTTTCCCAGCCAGCTCCCAGGCTGAGGGCTCAGCTGTGCCCTGGGCAGCTGCTGCCAATGGGCCATTGTTCCCAGTTGCTGGGCAATGGCCCAGAGGGTTTAGAATGCCCAGCTTTGGTCACACCCACACAGGGATAAACTGGTCCCATCTGCTGAACTGGGGCATGTGGAAACACCAATGAATTCATCAGGGATTCCCTACTTTTTGAGGTGCCTGTAAACTTCTCAGTAATGCATTTCTCACTGATGAGTGACATTCCATGAGCATTTAAACCTTTTCTTTCTCATTTGTTTCAGCCTGGTAGGTGAAACATGAGTTTGCTGTTTGTATATTTGTCAGGTTGAATTACTATGGCATGTTGTGGTACCTTGTTTTGTTCTTGATATTTTCATGCATATAAGTAATAGTGACTTTGAGGGTAAATTTAGTAATTTAGGCTTCTTTTTTTTTTTTTTTTTTTGCTTGAAAGGGTGTGCATGCCAAAGAAGTTGATTTGTGCTGGGTATTTTTGTTCTCTTCCTCCTCCAAGAATTTCAACTACACCTTTAAAACTCATATCCCTGAAATTTGGATGATGCTAAATGTGATTTTACAGTAATATAATTTTTTCCCTGTGTTTTGGTGTAAGCAAGAGGAGCCAAGGAAGAAATTATCTTAATCATTGCATTGTCCTTTATAACACAGCTGTGTGTGTGTAGAGCTTCTACAGCTTTGCCTTGTGTTTAGGCTGATGATCAGTGGAGATGTTTGAGTTTAGTATTTGGGCATATGATGAATTCCAGCAGTAGGTTAACAAGAAGGGAAGTCAGCATCCTGTTCAGATGGATTTCTTTATCTGAATGTATGGAAGGAATAAAATGATATGTGCTATACCTACTCTTCTGTCCACACCATGGTGGGATTCCTTTATAGAATAGAATCAGAGAATTGATTGGGTTGGAAAAGACCTCCGAGATCATCAAGTCCAACCCTTGGGCCAACTCCAGTCCCTGTACCAGATCATGGCACTCAGTGCCACGGCCAAGCTCAGCTGAAAAACCTCCAGGGATGGGGAATCCACCCCCTCTCTGGGCAGCCCATTCCAATGCCTGAGCACTCTCTCTGCAAAGAAGTTTTTTCTGCTCTCCAACTTCAATTTCCCCTGGCAGAGCTTGAGCCCGTGCCCCCTTGTCCTGTTGCTGAGTGCCTGGATTACCCTGTTAATTAAAAATATTTAAAAGCTTGTCTGGTATCACCATTACAGCTGGAAGACAGTTTCAACATCTGCTTGCAGGTAGCACTGTGAAGTAATTCAGATATCTGTGCTCCCAGCTGGAACACTGATATAATTCAGGGATCTGTGCTCTCAGCTGGAACACTGATATAATTCAGGGATCTGTGCTCCCAGCTGGGTGCCAGAAGCACCCAAGCCACACCTGCAGGAAATGAGTTGATTTGTTATGTATTCAACCTGCCCACATGAGGAATAAAGTGTATGTTTACCTTTGGGCAGTGAAGTGTTGTCTTGGCTGTAATAACTGTTTGGTGAGTGATCTTTTAGCAAGCCAAGGGGTGAGAGAAGTGCTGCAGGAACAGTCAGTCCCATTCAGTGTGAAGGGGGGAAAGGGGGTCCTGTTAGCCTGTGGTGTGGTCATTCACCTGGGGAGCTGGGGGGCACTTCTGTCAGTTGATAACCTGAAGTCCAAGTTGAAATAAATATAAACAGCCCAGGAGAGAGTGACTTGGCTCAACCAGAGCATCACTAACACTCAGGTACAGCCCATACAGGAGCAGAAACCAGAACTGAATAACCACAACAGGGCTTCCATCAGCAATGGGCTAATTCCTGGAAGAGACTGCTCAGGTGGGCAGAAGGAGAATTACCTCCTTGGCATATCCCTGAATCTTCTCTGCTCTTTTTTTCTGAAAAGACACAATAAAGAAATAAATGTTGGTCTGTGAGATTCCTCTGTAACTGGTGGTGTGAGTGTTGCTCAGTGAGATCCGTGGATACACACTGGGATAATGGGCAAGGAAAAATATGTTATTTTTGTCTGAGTTATTTAATCACTGAGAAAACAAGAATGGGAATCACATTGGAGTATTACTGCCTTAGTTGCTATTGGAGATTTAAAGTTAATTAAATGCAAGGTGTCTGTGCTGAAGAACGAAAAGCAGCTGAGTGCCTTCTGTGCTTCCTCTAGGCTGTTACTTGGAGCTGTCTGAGGCTGGAGCAACCTGGGCTAGTGGAAGGTGTCCCTGCCCATGGCAGGGGGTGGAATAAACGATTTAAGATCCCTTCCAACCCAAAGCAGTGTTGTTTCTTCACTCTGGCAGTGGGAAGACATTCCCTGTGTCTTTTCCCTCCATCCCTTATCCCCAGTCCCTCTCCAGCTCTCCTGGAGCCCCTTTAGGCCCTGACAGGGGCTTTCAGGTCTCCCTGGAGCCTTCTCTGGTCCAGATGAGCCCCCTTAGATCTCCCACCCTCGCTCTAGCTCCTGAAGCATCTCCATGGCCTCCTCTGGACTTGCTCCAGCAGCTCCATGTCCTTCTGCTGTTGGGAGTCCCAGAGCTGGAGGCAGCTCTGCAGGTGAGGTCCCTGAAGAAGCTTCACACATGATCTGTGTTGTTTAAACAGTCTTATTTTGCAGCCTGGAATGGGATGGGCACTATAACGAGCTTCTGCTTCTCCTTCCACCTACAAATCTTCACCTCTGTGATACAAAGAACAAAGCAAAGGGAATTAAATGGCCCTGACATACAGGAAGGCCCCTCTGTGTGCCTGCCTTTGGGCAAGAAAACAAGATACTTAATTGGTGGCAAATGTGACCTGACTACTTTTAGCCAATATCTTATTACAGCTGTGTATATTGGCTTTTTTCTGTTAATTTTAGTACAAATACAATACAAAATTAAGATTTATTCTGTCTTCTTCTCACCTGATAATACTGTGCAGAAATCAGTGCCTGGGTAGTGGTGCCACAACAGGATGTAAATTGCCATCAAAGACAGTTTCCCAATCCCAGCAGGAGAGGAGACCTTCCTGGGGACCAGAATTACCCCCTGGTGTCTCTGGGCAGGATTTCAAACCAAATAAAAGAATCGGAGGCAGCTGTGCATGTCATGTCTTGTCCCTTCCTGTCCCCCTGGACCTGGATTTAGTCCTGGTGCTTCTGGAACTGTGGCTCTGCCTTCCTCTGGTGCCTTTTCTCTGGGAGCTCAGAGTCTTCAGAGCTGTCACACAACATGGGAAGGACATTTCAGGGACCTGCTGTTTCTGTTAAATGTACAAGTAAGTAACTGATGGTCGTGGGCAGGTTATTGCACATAAACTTAAGAAAGGCCATGAGAAGGCATTATCTGCATCTGTGTTTACAGTTTTGCAGCTGTGCAAATCAGCTGCAGTTTATTATTGGATTTCTTCCTTCCCTGGCAGTGGAGCAGTGTGGGTTTGCAGTCACTGTTCTTACAGAACTCAGAATCCTTGACGAGTTCCCACATTAGTTCATGACTGAATACAAAGTCCTTCCAGTTCTGCTCCCCAGGTGCCACACTGCAGCAGAGTCTTCCTCCAAACAGCACTTACATTTCTCTTCCAAAGAGAGGGTTTATGTGCTTACTTAGGGGCAGGCAGGTAAGTTGGCATGAGGCACTAACAGCTGTGAATTAGCCATGAAACTCAAACACAAAACATAGTGCAGCTGTTTTAAACCAAAGTGTCCTAAAAAGGTGAAATTGGTTTTGTCCACGACTTGTATACTGATGTTTTAACTCTGTTTCAAGACTATAATTTTCCATGGAGACCTGCTCTCCTGTGCAACAAGATGTGGTACAGAACATACCATGGTAGTGTTGTTGGTGGGACAGTTCCACACTCCCTGCCTTGCAGCTCCAGTGTGTTGTAATTAGTCCATATTAGTGAGTGTGGACCTGCACAGACACCTCTACACCTTGCTGGGTTAGCACAGTGGCTGAATTGCTAATGCCTACAGACTTTTAACACCTGCATTTCTTAAACTTCTGGTACTCCTGGTACACCTTTCCCTGCAGAAGGGAGGGAGATCTCCTGCTGTTCTTCTCTGTGTTTTTAATTTGATGATTGATAACTTGAAAACCCATTTAATATCTCATTATCTATCAGTCACTAATCCCCCTCTCTGCTGAGATCATGGAGATTAAGATTGTTTCCCAAGTTTTGTGTTTTAATGCCATTTACTTAAAAATCTGCTGACTAAACTCCAAAGTGTCTGTGCCTGTGTCACATGAAAGGGAGAAGAGACAGAAATGCGAAGATTTCTAGTCCCACCTGTATTAATATAAAATTATTGGCTGTAAGCATCTTTGGAACAATCAAAACTTTATAAACCCAGCACTGCCTGTTGAGCGCGGGACAGAACACAGGCTGGAAAGGTTTTTTGCCTTCCTATGAGGATCACAATTTAGCCAGGGAGAACTTAACTATAAGTGTCCCAGAACATCAAAGCTTCATATAACCCAGATCAGCCTGTCTGTGCCTCACCTAAAGAGACAACAGAGGACAGCAACTGCCTGGAAAAGGCTTTGATACTCAGTTTATGGACCACACTTAAGAGCAAGAACAGCTCCCAAAATAACTTTTATTAATACAATTATGTGACAATGACTATAGGGGTTGCTTGGTCGGTGATAACATTTATCTTCAGGTTTGTATTCAATTGATGACAAAAAAACCCAAAAGAAACTGGCACAAAACACATTGTACAGGCAACTCCAGCAGTAAACCCCTCCCAAGACACACTTAACTAACAGAATTACTAACCAGAAAAACAACAGCTCAACCCCACATTTAAACACACTCAGTAACCCAAAGCAAAAGCAACAGGAAGAATAGAACTGCTTCCCACTAACACGTTTATACCCAGTGAGTTGTAACAAATTGTCATTAGTAGGCACAGGAAAACAAAGTAAGAATTTGGTTGCTTACCACTGCAGTGTCCCATGGGGTTGGGGGAGAGACAGGATAGCTCATAGGTTGCCCTCCCAGAGGTGGTGGAAGTTTTCTCCCCAGTTTTTGCTCATGCCCAATCTCTTTTTATACCTTTTTTTTTTTCTTCCTTTAGGTAGGTTGAGTGATTATAGTCAATATTTTGGGGTGACAGACAGATGCCTGAGGGGTGGCTCCTTGGGTCTCTGCAGGGTGCCACAGGGTGCAGCCAAGAAGGACCATATCATTTCCATAACACTCCATTCTGTGGTAACTCCATCAATAAGCACTTTCAAGGAGACACTGGAGTCTCCTTTTCCTGTCAGCGTCTCTCCAGGGGATCAAGGCATTTCCCTCAACTCATATCAGGGCTATCACCCTACACATTGAAAGGAGACTTTGCTTCTGTCCTAGAAGCAGCACAGTCTTCTGCAGGGAGATTCTTCTTCCAGGCCAGAGCGCTGTGGTTTCTGCTTTAGTGAGGAGTTTTGTAAGCAAATGGTGTTACAACACAGGGTTCAGACAGAAATCTTCCTCCCAGAAATGTAAGCCAAAGAAGATGGTATTAATTCTTCCCCAAAGGCAATGGTAGTGGTGCTCGAGGGAGCTGGGGGTGTTTAGCCTGGAGAAGAGGAGGCTCAGAGGGGACCTCAGCACTGTCTAGAAGTACCTGAAGGGAAGTTGTGGCCAGGTGGGGGTTGGTCTCTTCTCCCAGGCACTCAGCAATAGGACAAGGGGGCACGGGCTCAAGCTCTGCCAGGGGAAATTGAAGTTGGAGAGCAGAAAAAACTTCTTTGCAGAGAGAGTGCTCAGGCATTGGAATGGGCTGCCCAGAGAGGGGGTGGATTCCCCATCCCTGCAGGTTTTTAAAGTGAGCTTGGCCGTGGCACTGAGTGCCATGATGTGGTAAAGGGAGTGGAGTTGGCCCAAGGGTTGGACTTGATGATCTTGGAGGTCTTTTCCAACCCAATCGATTCTATGATTCTATGATTCTGTTTCTGTTTATGACAGGTGGAACTAGAGAAATGGATGCTGTTCACCTGGGCATTGTGTAACTCATCACCTTGTCCTTGATGGGTTAAACTACACCTAAATAGGTTGTGTGTGTTGGCTCTTCTCCTTGGCAGCCACTAAAACATGTCAAACTTCACCTGGGTCTGTGTCATTGGTGTCATTCCCACTGAAGGTCCTGAACAAGAGCTATGCAGAGCAGCCCTAGATGGAAGGTACCCCTGGGTGTTTTGCCTCACCCCAATGACAATCAAGCTCAGGCTTTTCACCCTGTGGTTGCTGCAGGAATGAACAGCCCCAGAGGAATTCAGATCAGTTCAGAGGGTGATTTGCAAAAGGCAAAGCTCTAAAGGAAGGTCAATACTACTCATCTAATGGTAGCCAGTTTTGTGCCTCACCTTAGTTTGTGTCAATGGGGATGGATCTTTTTCTTGCCACTGTAACTGAGAGAAAATCGTGTACCACAGGAGAAAGTGTCTGCTGACACTGAGAATGGCTTTGGGGGTCATTTTGTACTGAGGACATCTCTTTGAGGATCACAGGATCATCTAATGTTGTTACAGTAAAATCAAAAGTGAGCAATTCAGATCTATAGAAAGCCCTGTGAGACTCAGCTATCAGCCAGAAGCAGTAAGGAGCTCAGCTGTTGCTGGCTGATAGGGAGGAGGTTACTCCCCAAGAGTTCACATAGTAGAAATACACAGTTCTCTGCAGGTGCACGAAAATAGCCAGGATGAAATAATATAAACATGGGACTTGTGAGAGATAGGTTCTAACCAGTTGAGGTTTCTAGCGTGGTGGTGTGGTAACTCTTTTAGCCAATAAGCTGTAGTTCTAACCCTATATAAACTGTGTGCTAGGTCTCATAAAATGGCTTCACTTTAAATCTCATGAGATTCGTGTTGTGAAGCCCTTTCTCCGCCGCGAACTTTGTTTACTTTAATCTAATGGTCTGGGTTGGAAGGGACCTTGAAGACCATCCTTGCCATGGGCAGACACACCTTCACTAGCCCAGGGTGTCATTGTCTTGTATTTGTTAAAATTGTCTCTATTGCTGCTTTTTTTAACCCCCTCTCAGGTAGGCCCAATACACCTGAGTCCTGCCTTGCTGCCTCTTACAGAGGTGTTTTATGCTGAGGATTTGTGCCAGAGGAAGGGAGGAGATGAGTGGGCTGTGACCTCATGGGATTGCTTTTTCACTGCTTGAAAATGGGGATCAAGTCTTTACTGTAACCTGGCTTTTCTGAACTGATGTTTTTGATTGCTGTTTTTAATTTCTTTTGCTAGAACCACCCAGGCTTGTCATGTCACCCAAGAACCAGACTTTTACAGAAGGCTCTGAGGTGTCTATCAGGTGCTCTGCAACGGGTTATCCGCAGCCAACAGTCGTATGGACACGCAATGATATGTTCATCGTTGGGTCCAGCAGGTGGGACTTACAGTTCTTCTATAATTTTTTCATTTCCTATGTGAGAAGGAAGTTTTGAATAATACCAAAATATTCTGAGTATTTCCTCAACCTTCACTTTCAGTAACTCTTTAACTGCAATTATCTCGTCTCTAAAATAGAAATAAGTTCTCTTCTTCAGAAGGTTTTTTTAACAAGATTAATTTAAATGCTTTTCACAAGATGTAATGCTATTCTCTGGTAGATATAATATTATTGTTTATCATGAGAAAAAAATCCCAGCAATACCTATTTATAGCCAATCTGGTGATGCTGCTGTGGCTGCTTAAACTGTGGGTATAACCATTGCTCTTTTGTATCGTTTTGGTTGGTCTCCTGTGTGTTCTCAGGTATAGATTGACCCCAGAAGGCACCTTAATCATAAGAAAGGCAGTTCCCAAAGATGCAGGAATTTATGGTTGCTTGGCAAGTAACTCAGCTGGGACAGACAAACAGACATCCACCCTCACATATATTGGTGAGTGAAGGAATCAGTGTGGTGAAATTAAAAAGGCAAACTAATAAAGCAAATAATGAGTAGAACTGTGCAGAAAACGCAGGGTTAGAAATTTCAGAAAATATGTTGAGCAGCTCACAAATGTCCCTGTTGCTTTCTGTTCAAAGCTGACTGCTATTGTTAGGTGATATTTAGGGCTTGATGTTTCTTCTGATGCTGTTTCTAAGGTTAAAAAAAAGCCCTAAAACTGGATATTACTGTGGAACATGTTTGGAAACCTGAGTAGGTCTTTGGAAAAGGAATTGTGTCTTTGTATCTAAATGCCATGTTAATATATTAATAACAGAGTATAAAAATGTTCAATGACCAACATGTGGCTGGAGAAGGAGAGTGACACTCAGTGTTTTTACTTTCTATCTGATTTTGTCCTTGAATTCCCTGTACATTTTATGTATGATTCAGATAGTCCAGACCAGACTTTATTTTCTATGTTTTCCAGAGTTTATTTGTCATGTTAAATGGCTTTTAATGCAAATATTCTTCTATCTAAAAAGAGAAAATTAGTCTTTCATGGTTTACATCTCAAAAAGAGCTCATTTTTCTTAAATCTTGTTTCTTTTTAGAGGGCCCAACGTTGACTGTAGTTCAGAGTGAAATTCTGGTTGGTCTTGGAGACACGACTGTTATGGAATGTAAAACAACTGGAATCCCACCCCCCCAGGTTAAATGGTTTAAAGGTGTGCTTATTGTTTGGTGTTTGGTTTACTTATTGAGCAGCAATATTTGGAAGTGACTTCATTTTTCTCAGGAGCATAGTTAATTAAAAAAAAAAACAACAGAAAAGCTGAGCCTCTTGCATACTTAAATAAGGTTCATTCTTTCTGTGGGAAAATGTGTAAGCTACATGCTGCAAAAATCACAAACCATTTTTCTGGAGCCTCTAATGTCATGTTTCACATGGCCTCAAGTTTGAGAGGCAGGAATACAGCCTGACACACTGTCCTGGTGCTGATCTCTGCCCAGACCTGCTTGGGGTTGTGTTTGTCTTGTGGAACCAAAAAATAAAAAAGGTTGTATCTAATGTAGTAATGGTTTTTTCCACTCAGTGCAGTGGGATTCACTGTTCTCATCTGCTGAACTCATACAGACATATTGTGAACCATCTCCAACTTGGACACTGCTTTGTTGGAATAATTTTAATAAATGCAGCTCTGTTTCTGATATATGCAATTATATTGCCTTTTTCTCTCTGGACTTAGGTGACTTAGAGTTGAGGGCATCAGCATTTCTCATTATTGATACTCAGAGGGGTCTTTTGAAGATCCGGGAAACACAAGAGTCAGATGCTGGTGACTACTCCTGTGTGGCCACCAATGATGCAGGGAGAGCTTCTGGCAAGATAACTCTGGATGTTGGCTGTGAGTAAATTGAAAGCTGAGTGGGAAACACTTTCAGTTTCTCTGGTGGTGTCCTGATTCTCTGACCCTCTCTCACAAGTACCTGGAAGCTGGTGTGTGTGCTGGGAACACCTCTTGGTGGTGTTGGCTAAGCTGTCCCCTTGTCCCATTTAGACTCCAGCATAGAATCATAGAGTGGTTTGGGTGGGAAGGGACCTTAAAGATAATTTTCTTCTAGCCCACTCTTAGTTCTTTTGCAGAGTATAAAGTTATGGGAAGGAAGAGAGAGGCAGAGGAGGAGGAAACTGTTCAAACCTCAACCTAACAAAATTTTCCTATAGAGAGTTTATTACACCAACTTGAATTACTGTGTGAGGCTGTTGTAAGTTAGCCTTTCCTCTCCTCTTTTCCTAATTCTTTCCATCTGCCTGTGGCCTGACACATGATGTGCTGCTCACAATTCCTGTCAGGCACATTCTGAAGCTGCTGTTTGAAGGGGAGGGGGACTTTAACAACAGGGCTGTGAAGCCAAAAAAGCCTCGAAATAAATAACTGCTAAGAGACTTTTTTATTCTTTTAGCAGCAAAAGTATTTATTAACAACATTGGAGGCAAACCAGTTCATACTGGGCAAAAACTTGCCTGGCTTGTTTGTATAAAATAAGCTATTTATACAGTTTGGGGTTCATAGTTACACTTTCTAATTTCCATATTAATGACTGGGCAAAATCTTGGGCAGAGGTTTCCTTTTGGCTTGAAATTTGGGTAGTGGTCTCCTGACTTCATCCCTCAGGTGGTCTTGAGCATCTTCATGACTGTTGGACTTCTGCCTTTTCATTGTTCAATGACATGACCTGTCGAACTTGTAAAATCTTGGCTTTAACTCTACAAAATCTTGGCTCTTTACTAATTCTTCTTATTGAGGTGTTTAATTTACCTTAATTTATGACTCTTAATACATGGTACACTAGTCTCTATAATTGCTAGACAGTCTGTACCAGAACAAAGCAACTCATCACTTCATGCTGTGTTTCATGAGTTCTATGCAAGAAATACTTTGCAGAGCAGAATTAGAAATTTCACAAAACAAGGGGGTTTTGGACCCTTTTCTCTTTCATCTGTGTGAAGGGAGTGTCTCTGTCTTCATTTCTTTGAGATGTTTAACCCTTTCCTGAGCTCCCAGTGCAAGTGCAGAGGTGCCAGGCTGCTCCTGTAGGGTGTTGCTGGATCTGGGAATGTCAGAACAGCTGTGCATAATGGGAGGTGTAAGAGGATGGTGTTACCTGTTGCCTAAATTCCTGTGGAAATAGGTACTCAGAAAGAACGTGAATGGAGAAAGATGGATGGTACACCTTTGTTGAAGGCTTTCAAGGTGCACACCCAAGCTCTGTGCACACACATGCACAGCCCACACATGCACACACGTGACCAGGGATGTCACAGCTTTTATAACCTCTCCAGCAAATAACATATGAGATATCTATGACCAATGATGGTTCTCAGATCCCCTAGTGCCCCACCCATAGAGGTCTTCAGAACTGCCCCTTGGAGAGGCTCAGGACCTCTAGGCCTTCTTGTGTTTTGTCTCCAAGCTGCCTTGCAGGTGGCTTCTGAAAACAGCGTGTCCTTGAGAGAGCTTAAGAATGTATGAGAAAATCTTTTAGTAATTTCCAGTACCACCTAATACGTGAGCAACCCAGGAGAATCCATATAACTTATATAATCCCAAAAATCTCTGAAATACCCTAAAATGCTTAGGCATCAATGGTCGTGCTGTGTCATGACACCTGAACTCCACAGATGGAGTTCTCAACTGAGCCTTTTTAAGGCTTTAAGAGGCTCCTACCTTTATTGTTGACTTGACTGCATCTAATTTTATGGGTTTTTCTTGGTAGTTTATTTCTTGGTCTTCTTCATCATGAGTTACAGTTACCAGGTAGTTGTGGAAAGAAGGGAAGAACTCTATGTCTATATTAACACTTTTTAACCATTCCTTGCACACAATATGCGAGATACAGGAGGGACTAACTATATGCAGAACTAGTTTTTCACACAGTTACNTTATTGTTGACTTGACTGCATCTAATTTTATGGGTTTTTCTTGGTAGTTTATTTCTTGGTCTTCTTCATCATGAGTTACAGTTACCAGGTAGTTGTGGAAAGAAGGGAAGAACTCTATGTCTATATTAACACTTTTTAACCATTCCTGCGCAGCAATATGCGAGATACAGGAGGGACTAACTATATGCAGAACTAGTTTTTCACACAGTTACACACAACCTAAAAACCTACACACACCATGCAAACTATCTAATATCACACAGCTATAGCTAATTATTAAGTAATAAAAACTTCCCCAAAATTGCTAGATCTAAGCAGTCTTTATACAACTTACTTTAATTTTATAAAAGAGCTCTTTTGATGTTAATCCATGGAGTTTCTGCAGACTTCATTTCCAGATCCTGTGTGGGCCCAAGGTCTCCAAGTAGATTCCATTCTTATCTGTGCTGGTTTAAAGGGAAACCGGCAGGAGAAACAAACCCAACACAAAAGAGATTATAAATCAGAGTTACAATTTAATAACAATATTACAATAAATGCAATGGCACAAAGAGAAATTGGTTTTTACCCACAAAACCCAGCAGTGTAACCCAGCCCCCTGGGGCAAAACCACAATGGTGTTCATTGGCCTCTGTGGTGAGCCCCACATGGTTCCCCTGAGTCCAAAACAAAAGGAGGTGAAAAACGTGTTGGTACAGATGACGACTGCAGTCTGGTCAAGAGGGTGGGCTCCTCCTGCTGAGGTTCTGCTCCTCCTCTGGATCCCACAAATGGTTCCAGAAGTCCCCAAACCCCTAGATTCTTTCCCCTCAGGCCCAGGTGGGAGCCCCCAGTGCCTCCCCCAGGGCGGGGAGTTCCAGACTGGGGGATGTGACTCTGGGAGTCAGGGGGGATTTTGGACTGGTTGCTGGCCCCTGAGCAGAGCTGAGCCCTCAGGTGGGTGTGGAGGTGCCAAGGAGTCCCTGGAGGGGAGTTCTCCCAGCTCCTCTGCCAGGCTTCTTTCCCAGCCAGCTGCCAGGCTGAGGGCTCAGCTGTGCCCTGGGCAGCTGCTGCCAATGGGCCATTGTTGCCAGTTGCTGGGCAATGGCCCAGAGGGTTTAGAATGCACAGCTTTGGTCATACCCACACAGTGATAAACTGGTCCCACCTGCTGAACTAGAACATTATCTTAAAAGCTGGCACCTGCAAATTTGTTATTGGTTTGCTAGCCTGGAAAGGCAGCTGCTCCCCAGCAGTGTTACAGCCCCTGAGTC
Source organism: Sakesphorus luctuosus (assembly GCA_013396695.1). Lineage (NCBI taxonomy): Eukaryota > Metazoa > Chordata > Aves > Passeriformes > Thamnophilidae > Sakesphorus > Sakesphorus luctuosus. The sequence goes on from VWZD01001705.1 coordinate 71,364, forward strand.
ACCCTGTGTGTGTTTCCCAACAGCTGCCCCCATTTTCACGCAGGAGCCCAGCGACGACTCAGCAGATTTGGGCTCCAACCTGACACTGCCATGCTCTGTGCGCGGCCACCCCGAGCCGCGCGTGACCTGGAGGAGGCTGGATGGGGCTCCACTGCTCGCCCGGCCCCTCGCCCGCACGGGCGCCCTGCTCATACACAGTAGGTACCCAGAGCCTCCCAACCATGGCACTTGTGCCAGGCGTTGACTGCTGCATGACTGGTGTCACTGTTCCCTTGGTCAAATCACTGGAGATTGTCTATTGTCTGTATTAACTGTTGTCTAAAATGACTGTTGTCTAAAATGACTATCTCACGTTGTGTTTCTGATGCTGACTTCATGTCCCAGTGAGTTCATGAAATCAGTTGTTTGGTTATTGGCTTTGCTCTTCTTCATGGAAGTTATTATCTCTTTGTTTAGGTTTCTGTGGGTCGTGGTCTCCGTTACTGAGGAGCCCTGGATTTTCATTGTTGATGTTTTTTGAGAGGGTTTTTGATTTTGCTTTGGGGGAGTTTTTTGGTTTTGGTGGGGTTTTTTTGAGAGAATTGGTTCCAAATCCGCTATTTTAGACCAGTCTTAATCTGGGTAATAACTAAAAACTGCAAGTGGCTTTGTGGTTTCAATTATTTGGGAGCATTTCAGTCACCCTTGTGCTAAGTGTTGGGTGAAGCAGTTCCCCTCTGCTGTACATGCAGTGCAGTGACTCAGGGACCATTTTGTGGGTGTGTTCACATGCAGAAACGTGTTGCAGTGTGTCTGAGCAATATTCCATAGTCAGGGCACTATATCTGGTAGTGTCTGTATGTGTAGATATATAATGAGCTACCACACAGTATTTCTGTGCTCGTTTCAGATGCTGCAATCAGCTCTCTTTTCTCCCCTCTAGATCTGTGGGTCACTGATGAAGGGACTTACGTCTGTGAAGCTGAGAACCAGTTTGGAAGGATCCAGTCCCGCCCAGCCACGGTCACAGTGACAGGACTGGGTAAGAGCGGGGCTGTCAGCGAGAGTTGGGGTGTTTGGGCAGCAACTGGGATGGCTGGGGGTTCTGTCCATGCCCCCTGACCTGTCTGTGTGCTGTATTTGCGCATCCTCCACACAAACCGAATTAGAAAACATTTACAAAGAATATTGTGAGGGATTTCGGTGGATTTTGCATGTCTTTTGTCTGGAGACATCTCAGTGGATTAATACTGGTCTCCTCTGACAGAGACACTAATTGGAATTAGGTCCACCTGCCTGTATAGCACAGACCTTAAACAGAATTTGTCCTGTCTTCTGTTTCTTGTTGCTAAGTACATTTACTAAGGAATGAAAAATGATGGTTGCTAATGATGTGGCTTCTGCCATTTAATTCATCCTCAAAAAAAACAAACCAAAAAGGCAGCAATGAACATGCTTGTGTCCATGTCTTGGCGCAACTGGGAAGGAACCTTTGTGATCCAAGAAGACCATAAATGTCTAGCCTAGACAATAGAATCCTGGAATCCTGGAATGGTTTGGGCTGGAAGGGACCTGAAAGCTCATCCAGTTCCAACTCCTCTGCCATGGACAGAGACACCTCCCACCAGCCCAGACTGCTCCAAGCCCTGTTCAACCTGGCCTTGTATACTCCCAGGGCTGGGGCAGCCACAGCTTCTCTGGGCACCCTGTGCCAGGGCCTGCCCACCCTCACGGGGAATGATTTCTTCCCAACATCCAACCTAAAGTTACCCTCCTTCAGATAGTTGTGCTGTTAAAGAGTTGTTTATTACCTCAGTTGGACAATTGGCAATAAAAGCAAAAGTGATGCTGTGCAATTGTGTACATTTGGAGGAGGGTAAGAATGGAGCCAATCTGCCATCAGAGAAATGATTTGCTAACTTAAAACATGTCACAGGAGCCTGTGGTGCTGGTGCTGTTTCCCAGACCTGCTTTGTCTAGTTTGGAGTGTTATTGAATGCCCAGTACGAAAATGCCATTTCCCAGCCCTGTGCCCAGGCGAGCTCTCTGCTGGCTCCTTACAGAACATGCAGGGTTTCTGCAGGGCTCTGACTTCTATCCTAATCCTTCAAAATTTTATGTCCAAAAGAAATGACCACTTATTTTTTATCCTCGAAACCTGCACCTTTTATTTTCTTCAATATTTTGCCCAAGTAAGGGAAAATAATACGTCAGCTTGGTATCAGGGAAATGTAAGATCTCAGGGAAGAGCTTGACTCAATCCAGTTTCAGCTGGGCATCTTCTTCCAGTTGCTGCCATTCCCTAGGCTAAAGATCACTCTGCTTGTATTTCTCTGGTTTCCCTTCTCTCCTGTGCTACCCCACCCCTACATTTCTTTCTCTTTTATCCTGCCTTTAATGTAATAGTAGTTTAATACTTTATGTGAAGATATGAAAGTGCTAATAATTTGTGCTCATTCTTCCTTTTGTTCAAGTCCCACCTCTGATTGGAGCAAGCCCAGCCACAGCCAATGTCATTGAGGGCCAGCAGCTCACTTTGCCTTGTGTTCTGCTTGCTGGGAACCCCATTCCAGACAGGAGGTGGATTAAAAACAGCGTGATGGTAAGACTGTTTTGTCTGTTCTGAGGTTTAGTGACAGAGAAGAGCTCCAGCTGATGTTTCAAGGCATGACAACAGCTTGGTTTGGTTTACAAAAGTGAATGTGATCACTGCCTGTGCTGGAGAATTCTGACCCTAAAGTGTAGATGAGGGAAGAGGAGATGGTAGTGGGGCATGTGAAGGTCTAGGAAAGAACTCATGAATTGTCCTTTTAGCTTCTATTTCAGTTACTTTCAAAGCAGTTTTATGCATTTTTGTAGCTGATAAATTTCAGCCTTAGGCTCTGAATATGGGAATGCTAGTGGGATATACCTCCCTGAATGACGAGAGTGCTGGAATTTAAACTGTGGCAATTGAAAAGCTTTTATTTTCCCCTGTTTTCTTAAAAATAAAGATACCTGAAAGTTTTTGTAGATTTAGACTGTTTTAACATCATGCCTTTTCCTGTTGCTGAGGGGTTGAGATGAATGCCAGTGTCCTGTTCCATATAGTCCTTTCCTAGTGGTGCTCTACTCAGAGCATGGATGAGTGTGTTTTCTTCCCTGTTGGGAACATACCACTCCCAAAGTATTACTCCTGCAGACAGAACTAGAAGATCTTTAGGATCCCTTCCAACCAATCTGGAGATTCTAGAAGGTGAGGTAGGCACCACACCTAGGTTTGTTGTCTGCATGAAACTTAATTTCTTCAATAGGGAAATCACTGACTTTACATCCCTATGAAGCTGCTTTTAATCCTGATTGTTCATTTCTCTCTAAAGTCCTTTCTCCACAGCTGGATTTAAAATATTACAGCAAAATGTTTAATTATTTTGTCACCAAGCAGCACTTGGCACTACCTGGCTCTTACTGGAGTTTTCTGCTCAGTTTTGGTGTTTCTGGGAATCACTGGTTTTTCCTTAGGCTGTGTGAGTGCAAGGAGCACAGGCTGTAACTTCACAGGGAAATACTGACAAGATCTTCCTTGTTGAGTTGCTACTTCCTCTGTGTAGTACGTATGCTTTCCTGTCATTGTAAGCTGGTGGGAAAAGCTGCACCCCAAGGAAAGTGTTGGAATAAGTTCCAGAAGAATTGTCCATCTTCTGAATGTGCCTGGCACAACTTTGCATTCTAACAACCCTCCTGTGAGCCCAGGCTATGCTGCCGAGCTCAGGCATCTCTCTGATACTCAGACACAGGATTCAGAACACAGAACTCTACAAGAGAGGGTTACTTTTTGGTGGAAGTTATAGTTTTCCTTCACAATGGTTTGCACAAGAGCTGAGCTCTTCTATTTGGTGAATATGGAAGTTAGGAGGCTTTGACAACTGTTAAGGGAAATAATTTGCCTGTGGAAGAATCAGTCATTGCACTCATCAAGAGCTGCTCTGTGGCCAAACTTGAGTTACTGGAATAACCAATTAAAATGCAGTGAAATAATTCAGCTGAGTTTGGTTTTGCTTCATGAAAAGCACGAGTGGCAGCTCTGGATGTGCTGTGGCAGAGCCGAGCTGCTCTTGCAGATCTTAATCTCCCTCCAGCAGGAAATACGAGGTACTACCAAAATCCTTAATTAAGATTAGCTTTTCATGAAAGATGGAAAGTAGGAAAAGCCGTAGTAAAATTCTCCAGGCACGTATCATTTTTAAGAATGTGAAATAATGACGTAAAGCCACACTGCATCCCAAAGTCAATATTATGCCAAGTGTCTGTGCCAGTGAAACGCTCTGTGCCTCTTTGGCAGGTGGTGCCCAGCCCGACGGTGAGTGTGCGCCGCGACGGGAGCCTGCACCTGGAGAGGGCACAGCTGCAGGACGCCGGCCACTACACCTGCATGGCCACCAGCGTGGCTGGCACCAGCAACAGGACCACTGCTGTCAGCGTCTATGGTGAGCCACAGCCTGCTGCCAGGGCGGGCTGGGGCAGGGCAAGGGCCACACTCACCCCCCCCAGCACCTCCACTGGGCACTTACATGTCCACTAATTGCTCCAATTGCCTCTTCTGTAATGGTGGTACTTCCACTAATTGCTCCAATTGCCTCTTCTGTAATGGTGGTACTTCCACTAGTTGCTTCAATTGCCTCTTCTGTAATGTTGGTACTTCCACTAATTGCTCCAGTTGCCTCTTCTGTAATGGTGGTACTTCAGAAAGTAACACGAGGGGAAATTCCACTGCAATCCAGGCTGTCTGAAAGGAAAATCCAACAGCACTACTTTGTGATCATAAAAGATCCTCATTTTTAATCACCTCCAAGGGCTGTGCGTTCTTCCTCTTTGTTAAGAAGCAGGTGCAAGTGGGATGTAAGGGTGAGGGGGGTGAGTTAACGATGGTCAAGAAGAGGATCAGGCACAGCAGCGTGAGGAGGCTTGATCAGAAGGCTTGAACAAAGAGTTTAGAACTTTATTTTTAGTTACAGCTTCACCTTTTATCTGCTCTTGTATCTTTATCTACTTTTGTATCCAACACTTTCGGGCACTCAGTTCACTAAGCATACATGGAAACATTCTACTGGCTACAAGGCACTCAGCAATAGGACAAGGGGGCACGGACTCAAGCTCTGCCAGGGGAAATTGAAGTTGGAGAGCAGAAAAAACTTCTTTTCAGAGAGAGTGCTCAGGCATTGGAATGGGCTGCCCAGAGAGGGGGTGGATTCCCCATCCCTGGAGGTTTTTCAAGTGAGCTTGGCCGTGGCACTGAGTGCCATGATCTGGTAAAGGGACTGGAGTTGGCCCAAGGGTTGGACTTGATGACCTCGGAGGTCTTTTCCAACCCAATCGATTCTATGATTCTATGATTCTAAGGTATCCCACATTCTGCAGGTGGCTCCTTCTTCCATAAGGGTGCACTCCAAACTGCTTTTCTCTCAGAGATACCCTCTGAACTCCCCAAGATAATTCCCTCATCAATTACCTCAGACATCAGAGGATGCACAAACACACTGTCACCCCCACAACGGGACTTTCCTGGAAGCCCATGAAAAGTGCTGCCTGACTGTTTAAGAACTGCTGTGAGGAAGCAGAGCTCCTGGGAGAATTAGAATGAAAGAAAATGAATTATGAGTTTTGGCAAGACATAATTCATTTGTTGGTTTTGGTGTTCTCCCCATTCTCCTCCCCCTTATTTTTATTCTTTAATTAAAACATACCAAAAGTCACACTGACAGCAAGACAAAGTGCTAGCACTGTGGTAACCCATCTGTATTTCAGCTGAACATATTTATTTTAACTCTGTGAGGCCACAATCACCTCGTGGTTTCTCACATGTTAATTTTTATCACATGTTAAATTAATCATGGGAGATTTATTTTAAGCTTCACTGAAGATTCTGGAACATCCTTTTTTGTTAAGAATAGCTATAAATCTTTAATACAGGCAAGCACTCAGAAGGTCTTCCATGTCAACAGTAGTTTTTTGAATATATCAGAACTTGAGAATGAAAAGGAATACCTTTGTATGTGTTTAGAAATTTCTAGGTTTTGGTATTGTAGCCTTAAATCTGATCTTATTTTTCTGTTGTTAATTCAAAAGCAGCTCAGTTGTGCGAGGGAACTGGGATTCTTGTTACTGGTTTTGAGAAGTGAAGCCTAAAATGCTGTCAGAGGATAATGTGATGAAGCCTTTCTGAAATAGCTGCAGTCAGGGAAATACCTGCAGTCAGTTTAAGACTGCAGTGATCAGACTGTGGCTTTCATGCTTTGTAGAGAACAGGGATTTATTCTGACCCAAAAGGCTGGAGAGTGGAGGGGTAAGTGGCTGCTCCTTGTCTGTGTTAGGGTTGGAGAAGAGGCTGAGCAGTGCCAAACGCTGCTGTCTGTAGGAAGTGGTAATTGAATATAAGGATAATATTGCAGTAGTTGTGCCATGGCCTGAGATGCCTTCTGCATGTCTTCAATATTTGCATTTCCTTGTAGTTCTGCCTGTCATTCAGCACGGACAGCAGATATTCAGCACCATTGAAGGAATCCCAGTAACGCTGCCCTGCAAAGCCAGTGGAGTTCCCAAGCCATCCATTGTCTGGTCCAAGGTAATTCCTCACCTTTGAAAGGTGAACTGCACACATCATTTAGTTGTCATAAAAACTGCACACATCATTTAGTTGTCACAAAAACTGCACTCAGAGAACACAGCCCAAGGTGTCAGGTGTGAGGGACTGGAAGTCTCTGTTTGTCCAGAGCTGCTTTTGTGTCTCAGGGCAACCCTTCTGGCCACACTCCTGCCACAGCTCAGTGTTCTATTCTTTGCAGGGGCTTTGCTTATCACACTGTCTTGGTGTTTTTAACTCTGTAGAAATTGTTCCTGTTGCTGTTGTGAGCTGATAATTTGAGGTCAGCCAGCCTGCCACAGATGGAGTGCTCATTTTTCTTTTGGAGCTTTAAGGTGACTTTTTCCTCTGAGCAAAGTGTGTCTATAATGGCATCCTGGGCCTAACCTGTCACCTTTCAGCCCTGACCTTGGCAAGATGTCCACTGAGGAGGACTTGAGCCTTTCTGGGAATTTCTCTGAAAGTCAGGCCTTTTTTCCCCCCCTTGAACAGGATAATTCCTGGCAGTAGCAGTTTATCTGGGGCATGTTAGAGCTCCCATGACATGGCTGGGAAGGCTCTGGGGGCCTCAGAAGTTGTGCAGATGTAGCTGATCAGGACCATGTGAAACAGGTACATTTTAAGGAAGGGACAGAACACTGTTAACTGTTGGTTTTGTAGGGAAGAGAACATGGCAGGAGTGTTCTTTCTTCATTATCACTTAACAACGTTCAATAGAGACAAGGAGTAGTCTGCTGACCGACAGTTTATATAATGTATACAGGATTTATTTTGACATCAGAAGTCAATGTCAGAATTAACTCAGTTAAAACCTTGATTTTTTTGTTTTAATTTTCTTTTAAGAATTGTGGTCTCTAAAATGTGGCAGGTTTTCTGCATAAGAATCCCTGTGTTTCTGCTCTTGTTACTGCTTAGCAAGTGACACTCAAGGGCTGTGAAAAGTTCATTGAAGTTAATTAGTTTGTGTAAACAGAATTTTGGGGCCAAGTTTCTCAGTTAATATAAAATCCCTTGTTCATCTCAGCCACACACAATAGAAGCAACTTTTATTGAATTCATTAATTGGAATTTGGTTGATTTTAGAAACCCCAGGCATTGTGGACTCCTTTTTTTTTTTTTCCCCAGAAAGGAGAAGTCATCCTTGGCAGCAATGTGAGGTTCTCAGCGGGCTCTGATGGCAGCCTGTCCGTGCTGTCCCCTGGGGGTGAGGACAGTGGGGAGTACACCTGCAGTGCCACCAACGCTGCTGGCTCTGCCACACGGAAGGTCCAGCTCACTGTCTATGGTAGGTGGAGCTGAACTCAGCTCTGCTGTCCTCTCTGCCCTGCTTTCCTCTGCTTTGGTGCTGGGCTGGTTTAAAGATGAACCAGTGGGAGAAATAAACCTGATCCAGGACACATTGCAAGGCAGAGGCACAATGTAATAAAAAGATTACAATAAAAACAATGATACGAGAAAAATTGATTATAACCAGCAAAACCCAGTAGTATAACCCAGCACCCTGGGCACAAACAGAATGGTGTTCATTGGCCCCTGTGCTGAGCCCCATGTGGGCCCCCTGAGTGGGGTAAACAACAGCTGGTAGGTTTGTTAATGGGACAAAGTAACCCTGACATTAGAAAAAAGAATGGAGAAAAATAAAGACCCTAATAATAAAGACTTAGAGACATTGCTGGGGAAAGCTTGGAGAGTGTATAATAACAGGGAAAAAGGGGAAGATAGAAAATTGGCAAAGGTTGTAGTAGCCGCTGTAATACAAAATACAGAGGCACAAGGTCAGAACTCAAATCTCTTGGTGAAGATGAGGGTCACAGTCTGGTCCAGAGTGGCAGTCGTAGTCCTGTTGAGGTTCTGGTCCTCCTCTGGATCCCATAGGTGATGCCAGAAGTCCCCAAACCATGAGATTTTTTAGTGCTCAGGTTCATGTGGGAATGCCCAGTACCTCCCCCAGGGTGGGGAGTTCCACGATGGGTGATTTACTCCACGAGTCATGGGATATTTTGGGAATCTTTGATGACTCATGAGCAGACATGACCCCTCAGGCTGGGTGTGAAGGTGCTGATGCCTCCCCAGAGGGGGTTATCACACCTGAGTCATTGGTGTGAAGACAGGAACACTTCCTTGTCTCACAGGCTTCTTTCACACCCAGCTTGTAGCCTGAGGGGTCAGGTGTGCCCTGGGCAGGTGCTGCAAGCGGTCCATTGGTAACAGTCCATCAGCAATGACACAGAGGGTGTAGAACGCACAGTTTTGGTTACACCCACAGAGTGATAAACTTGTCCTGGCCCCTGTAACTGTGACAGATGATAAACCCCTACAGTGGGTTGTGAGCTGGGCACCCACAAAGCAGGGGGGATTTAAACCCATATTTAGTCAGTGCTTTAGTGCCAGGTCACTGGATCCCCAAACCAGCCCATTTGACAAAGGGCTGACACTCAAAGCCTGTCTTTCAGCCATTATGATTCCCTTAAAACCTCCCAGTCTCTCTGACCTCAAGTTCATGCATCTTGTGTTGAACATAATTTCATCTGTTATGGGCGTGCATAGGAAGCATCTGTATAGAAGTAGGATTTCCCACTGATAGAAGAGTGAGGCTCCATTAATCCCTCTGGTCCCAAGGCTTCCTGCCCTCTCCTAGTATTGTTAAAACTTTGATTTAGGTGTAGGAGAGCTCTGAGAAGCTTTTATGGCTTGGAGTTAGTGGTGCTGCAGTATAACAGTTCAGGGAGAGGCTGCAAACTGTCTATGCAATACAGAGCTCAGCACATGCAGGAGCTACATCCATCTGTTCTCTCCAGCTTTTTGGGTGGATACTCCAGCCTTTCTGGTGTTTGTGGTATTGCATGGAGGCATCAGCCTGTGCCTGAGCTACATCTGCACTGCAGTGCTTTATCTCTACTCCAGACAAGTAATTAAAAATAGGATTGTAGTGTTTTATACCTGATAAAAAATAGCTGTTTGATCTGAAGTAAAATTGCATGGTGTTACATTTGTACAGAGGTGTATATTCATTGCAACGTGCTCCATGTTACAGTGAAACCCAGAGTGGCCAGGCCTGGAGACCAGCAAGGAAACACACACAACAAACCCATAGAGGTCACAGTGACTGCAGGGGAAGATGTCACACTTCCATGTGAAGTGAAGAGCTTGCCACCCCCCATCATTACCTGGGCCAAAGAAATGCAGCTCATATCTCCATTCTCCCCAAGGTAACAAGGTTTGATGAAAATGGAAGAAAAGGGAAATTGCATCTCAGCTTTGGAGGTTTTGGAAGGGTGTGTGATTTCTGATTGCCTCAGGATCACTCAGAAGGTGTCCTGCCTGATGACCTATTGTGGTGGGTCTTAGAGCTCTCTTTCCCACAGATCCATCACTGCACAGCTCCCTTTCCCAGTGTGCTTGTGTGCAATCTCAGGATTGCAGTCCAGGATGGAAGAGATCCTGTTTTATTTGTGCTGTGGTGGTGCCCAGAGACCCACATCATTTGGACATGATTATAAATGTTTAAAAACCGGTTTTCTTTTCTTATGCAAATCACAGATAATGCCTAGGGGAGCACTATCTGTGATTTCTATGAATTCTGGGCTGTCAGTAGGATACAGATGCTGATAAATGCTTGGGTGTGCTTACAAGAGCTCGTCACTTGCTGTGTTTTGGATTGAAAAACTCTCCAGATATTCCTGACCATGTGAAATCACAGCTAAATGCTTGTGAAAGGTTGAGCTGGAGCCTTAGAGAACAATGAGTTGGGGGTTGTCCTGTGTGCAGCATGGAGAGGCTGTTCTCCAGCAGTGGGGAAGTTCTCCCTTATCATTTTAGAATGGCCCAGAACAAGAGGGGAGATGAGAAGTGATTGTTCTCTGCATGTCCCCTACTGAAGTGCCAGATGCTGTCATGGGTTCTGCTGGTGCTTTCTGGTCTTCAGGGTACCTCAGAAGGGTCGGGGTCCAGCTGTATGCATAAAACAGGGCAGGCTGTGGTGATGGCTGTGCCTGTTGGTGTCTCCCAGTGATGTCATGGAAGGATGAGCCAGGCTCTGAACTGAAAGAAGGACTCACAGATGAGCCTCCTTCACTTGGGGCCAAGTCTGCACTTTGGAGCCATTCGGTGAGCCTGGAACAGCCTCAGCAGCTCTTTGGCCACTGGATCTGGTGAAGGAGGCTTGGGTTGTTGTTAGTTATCCATGTGGAATGTTCTGCTGGTCCTGTGGGCACATTGCAAGCACTGGCAGATCTGCATTCTTGGTCCCTTGTTTGTCCTCATTTTACCTCAGGAGACATTGATTAATTAGGCTACTTGCTCATGGCTGCTGTGGTGAGATCCAAGTTATTCAGAGTCACAGAAGTCCAGTTCAGCCCATTCCATAAAATTGTTTACAGATGTCAGCAGAAGTTAAAGATTATTCCAAACAAAATTGTTTGAGACCAGCCAAAGATCTTGTTAAAATGTGTACAGTAAACGAAGGAAGAGGGAAATCAGAAATGAAGGAACTTTTATCAGAAAGGAAATGTAATTACTGGACAAAATCAAGGGGAGGAGTTGCCCCAGCAATTTGTTTTTTGGGGTTATTAAAAATAAACCAAAAATGTTTGGAAAGACATGGGCAGCAGAGGAAGAATCAGGAAACATTCTCATTTGGTTGGAGTGTGGTGCTAATAATGCCACAGTTGCAGGTTCAGCCCCAGTACAGGCTATTTGCTTAGGAGTTGGATTTGATGGTCCTTGTGGGTCCCTTCCAACTCAGAATATTCTGCTGATTCTGTAATATCAGACAGATTTGGGTGGCCTGAGGAAATTGCACTTCACTTTCCTTCTGTTCATCTCTCAAACCATCACAACACCAGAATTCCCCCTTTATGTCCATATGGTAACACTGCCCTAATTAGTGCTGGAGAAAGGAGGACAGATGACACCACCAGTTCCCACTGACTCTGCCTGTGCTCTGTCTGTGACCTGGAGTGCTAGGCTTGAATTTCTTCCTAAAATCACAGAATCTCCTGTGCTGGGAGGAACATAAAAGGACCATCCAGTCCAACCCCTGGCCCTACACACACACCCCAACAATCCCACCCTGTCCCTGCGAGGATCATCCAGACACTCCTGGAGCTCTGGCAGCCTTGGGGCTGTACCCACTGCCCTGGGGAGCCTGTTCAGTGCCCACCACCCTCTGGGGAAGAGCCTTTCCCTGAGATCCAACCTAACCCTGCCTTGGCACAGCTTCTTGTCCATTCTTAGCTGTCAATTTTAGTTCCCTCCTCACTTTTGGTTCCTACAGCAGATTTTGCATTAGCGGGCCAGTATATCTTCTGATGTTACAAACCTCTGTCCCAAACTATAGGAAAAGTTAATGCTATGTAGAAAACTATTTACTGAGGAATATTGACAATTCCTATAAATATCAGAACTAACAGTTTTGAATCACAACCTCTCTTCCATCCTGAATCAACCTAATAGCATTTTTTGCCAGGATGAAGCAGTATTAAAAGTTATTTAACTTTCTGACCCTGCTGACCTGGGCTGAGCAAAAAGTGCTGAACTCTATTTCTCTACCTCTATCACCTTTTAGTATGTCTTATAAATAGCTGGAATCAAATTTTGTATTCTGAAACTTAAGTATTTGCTGTGTATTGTGAATGTAGTGGCTCAGTAAAGAGTTAGAAAAAAATGAGGAAATGTAAGTTATAGATGTGGCCCAGAATGGTGTTACTTTAGCTCACAGCAATCTTTAGCAGTGTGTCAGTGGAGATCATTCACCTCTCCATACATGTTTATATAGTTTCTCTGCTTCTTATTTTCCCAGACACACTTTCCTACCCTCAGGGTCCATGAAGATCAGTGAGACCCAAGTTTCAGACAGTGGAATGTATATCTGTGTCGCCACAAACATTGCTGGGAACGTGACTCAGTCAGTGAAGCTCAGTGTACATGGTAAGTTGTAACTCCAAGGTTAATCATCTGCAAGTTTCCACACGGAATTTTGCATCACGCAGAGCTTGTCAAACATTTTTCCTTATGTACATTAAATCCTATTGACCTTTATTCTTTCAGGCCATATTATCTTCCTATGCCATAAAGAAATATTGTATCCACACACACAAATACATATATATATGTAAAGGTGTCTAGTGGCTCTTGCTCAAGCCTTTCCCTCTTCTTGTTACCTGCAATCATCCCTTGTCAGTGCCTTGTCTCTGCCCTGCTCTTCCCATACTGAGGCCCCAGCCCCTTCTCTTAACCACTCACACAATGACACATCTGGAAAAATGTCACTTGTTATTGTTTCAGACATTCTTTTTAAGTGCTTTTATTGCCAAAGATCCTTAGGAAAAAAAACATTGTGGCAAAAGACTGATGGTGGGTTTATATTATTCTTTAGGACCAGGAAAATCACTTCCAGTCATACTTTATCTCCCTGTCCAAACTTGTGTTTGGAAGCATACAAAGATCAGGGATTAGGGAAAGGAAATTAAAACGTCAAAAGGAAAATGTGATTAACTTTATCATAAAAACTTTTGAATTGTTCTGTGTTATGAAGATCCAGTACCTACAGCCCTTCAAATGTGCTCAGAGTATTACTCTGCTCATGGGAGTCATGCAGGAGAAGTTGAAATGTGACTTCTTCAAATAAATTAAGCACCAGGGAATTCTGCACAGAATAGGCTGCAAGGAACATGCAGGTCTGCTTTCATAGTCTCCTGAGGGAATTTGGGTTTGGTGAACAAAGAAGGACATTTTCTAAAATAATAAAAATGGAAAAGAATTTCATAGGATCACAGAATGGTTTGGGTTGCAAGGGAATGTTAAAGGTCACCCAGTTCCACCCATGTCCCTGCCATGGGCAGGGACACCTTGCACCTTGCACCTTGCACCTTGCCCTGTTCGACCTGGACTTGGACACTTCAGGGATGGGGCAGCCACAGCTTCTCTGGGCACCTGTGCCAGGGCCTGCCCACTCTCCCAGGGAAGGATTCCTTCCTAATATCTTGTCTGAATTTCTTCTTGTTGTGTCCCTCCATCCCTTGTCCCAGGTCCCTCTCCAGCTCTCCTGGAGCTCCTTCAGGGACTGGAAGGGGCTCTGAGGTCTCTCCAGAGCCTTCACTCCTTCAGGCTGAACCCCCCCAGCTCCCTCCACTGTATGAATGACCTTGTGCATTGTTCTTTCCCCACTCCCATGGACTCCATTTGTCTTCCTCAGTCCCTCCCAGGATCCAGCATGGGCCTCGAGTGTTGAAAGTGCAGTCTGGGCAGCGGGTGGAGATGCCCTGCAGTGCCCAGGGGGTGCCTGTGCCCTCGGTCAGCTGGTTCCGTGGAGGCAGCGCCGTGCCCGTGGCCAGGGGACACTTTGGCCGCAGCCCGACCGGGGCTCTGACCATCAACAGCGTCCAGCCCCTGGATTCTGGTGTGTACCAGTGTGTGGCCAGCAATGCTGCAGGCACGGACACCATGGAGGTCACCCTGCAAGTGCAAGGTGTGTGTGTGTGCCCCTGCCAGGCTGGCAGGGGGCTCTGCTAGGGCTGCCTGGGTGGTGGTTGGTGTTTGGAGGGCAGTGCTGCTCGCTGCCCACTGGTGCAGGATGCAGAACCCACATCTGCTTCACATATTGTGTCCTGATGTTAGGGAAAATTAGAATAAGCAAATAGGCTTTGGGGATTTTGCAGAAATCAGAAAAAGAAACTCGATATATATATATATAGATATAGATATAGATATAGATATATATTTAACTGACATAAAGATGTTGAAATGGTGATGGAGTAACAGTGGTCAGCTTTAATCTGTGGTGTAACTCCTCACCAGATGGGATCACAGATATCAATGCATCTTGACTTAAGTTGACCAGGAACCATTTCTTCTTTGCAATAATCTAAAGGCAGCATTCTGGTCCCTTTGGATTAGAGGTGCTGAGAAACACTTGTTACAGACAACAAGCGACTCTGAGTAACTTTGCATAATTATAAATGGTGTTCTCTGTGTATTCTCAGCCTGCACACAAGTTTAAAATGAGAGCTGAGAACAAAGGATGGCAGTAGCACTAATATGTGGTGTGGGGAAAAACCAGTTTAAATATTGGTTTTTTAACTTGTGCAGAAATGTTGCCTTCAGACTACATATAGCAGATTTTCAAGTGAACCATTTCCAGTCGAATTTGAAAGCCTCTCTGTACTGCTTGCTTCCTAAGTATTCCTGCTGAAGTCAGACTGCTTGGATAATGCACATTCCAGTCAGTGTAAAGAGGGTTGTTGGAGCCTGACCTTGTGTGGATGAGCGAGGCTGTGTGTTGTGTATTGCCAAACTGTGTTTTTACATTTGAGAGCAGATGTCAGGAAGTTTTTGGGGTCTGATTTTCTTTCAGAGTCTCCCAGTATAGAGGACCTGGACCCTCCATACAACAGTCCCTTCCAAGAGCGAGTGGCAAACCAGCGCATCGTATTCCCGTGTCCTGCAAGAGGTGTGTGGCACTGCTGCCACTTCGGGTGACACAAGTATCTTTTGCTGTTGACCACTGAAAATCACGAAGTTTCTATAAAAAGTGTCCAATCCACACAGTATTTCCATATATACTTTATTTGGAAACATTCAGACTAACAGTAATTTAAATAACCACTGTGTGTGGAAGTTCTGTGGAAAGTCATTGCTAGCCAAAGGGATTTTATAATGTTTAGGACTAAGAATTCTAACAGTAAGATCATCCTGTAACAGCTGGGGCTTCCTCTTGGAAGGACATATGTTGTCCTTCCACTGAGACTTCCAGCAAGCAACAGGAATTGTTTGAATCCTTCTTGTTCTGAGCTGAGCATTTGTGGAAGTTTCCCCTTTGCCTTATTAGGTGTTCCAAAGCCTGCCATCAGATGGCTGCACAATGGCAGAGAGCTGACAGGCAGTGAGCCAGGGATCTCCATCCTGGAGGAGGGGACACTGCTGGTCATTGCTGCTGCCACCCCCTCGGACAGCGGCGAGTACGTGTGTGTGGCCACCAACGAGGCTGGGAGCACAGAGAGGAGCTACAGCCTCAAAGTGAATGGTAAACTGCACATCCACCACGGGGGAGCTGCTCCTGCAGAGCATCTCTTATGTTACTGGTGGAGATTGCATGCCCCAGATGTGCCCACGTGCTGTTCAGTTATAAAACCTGCTCTGAGTTCTTGCAGTTCTGTTATTCTGAGGCTCTCTGTATTTTTTCTGTTATTTCTCTACTCCACTTTATCTTTATTTTGCTCAAGGAGCCAGGTGCATCTCAGAGGGCTCCACTTACCCTTGAAATCTTCAATGCAAATAACAAATGAAGATTTTGATACTGTAGAGATTAAAGGTTGGGGGATAGATCTGCATTTCAAATATAAATATGAGAAATGTTATTTATCTGATTAAACACAGGAGAATTCTTGTTTGTGGTATTCTTCTCCTAGAATCTTAATGAAAAAATAAAACTCCACGAGTGGCCTTGAAGTATTGCTTCTTACAGAGCACTTTTATTCCAGCCTTGTTCACTTCCCATGACAGTTCTGATGCCTGAGGAGGATTATATCCTTATCTTTATTCTGAGAAAGGCAGGAATTCCACCTTGTGCTGGTGGGACTCATCAGTGGGTTGGGACTTTCTAATCCACCACATAAGGCCATTCTCTTTGCATCCATAGTGGGACAGATACTAGACAGGTGTTCTTGGAGATGACTGGAGGAGTGAAGAGGAGGGATAACTCTGGAATCTGCTTCCTTTGCTAGACAAATGTTTCTGAACAAGTCACATGAGATTTTATGATTAAACAACATTAAGATTCAGTATTAAGATTAAAAAATGCTGGTGGTTGTCCTGTTGGAGTGAATTTTCCCGGAGAGTCTGTTACTGTGCAAGAGAAGACTCTGTTTTTTGAGAAAGATAAGAAAGAGCAAGGGGAGATACATCCAGAGCCAAGGAAGCACTGAGGGAGAAATGAGAAGAGTCTAAGAAATTTGGATTACACTGGTCCTTGACTGGAGGGGGAAGGATGAAATGGGAAGTCACTGAAATGGAAGGCTTCAGTCATGACTTTGATCTTTCTTGCAGTTCCTCCTGAAATCAGAGATCAAGACAAGGTGACAAATACATCTGTGGTTGTTCATCACTCTGTAAGTCTCTTCTGTGAAGTAACTGGTAACCCTTTCCCAGTCATCTCCTGGTATAAAGAAGATGTCCAGGTATGTATGGTTAACTGAAATTGGGCAGCCTCACTCGGTTTTGTGGGGACTTTGGAGTGCTTGGTGTAAGAACTAACTGAAGGACATACATGTGCATGGCTTTATGTACCTAAAAGTGCACTAAGAACACCCCCACAGAGGGCCAGTTAATATGGCTCATCCATTAATTCAGTGAGTCAAAAGTAAGCTGTTTACTTTCAGAATTCCCTCAGGAATTAGTCTGAACAATGTCCCAGTATTGTAGATGCCGGAGTCCTTGCAGAGGGGACCAGCGATGCTGTTTTCTTCATTTTGTGGATGGACAAAAAACTTTTGGAGGAGATATGAATTCCTCAGGATTATCCTCGAGTCCTCTGCTTCCAGTTGTAGCCAACAAGTCCTAGTTTAGGATGCACTTTGTGACTGCCCATTGCTGGTGGATGGGGTGTTCCTTTGTTTCCCCACTCGCTGCTGAACACTGAGCTACAAACCATACTGAACAGATTGCAGCAGTGCTGGAACTGAAAGGGGAAACAGATTATCCTTAAACCTCCAACTACCAGTTTCTTATAAAAATCCAGCTGTGCTGTTTGGCTGATGTAATTTGGATCACATAAGGCTGATGTCTCGGGTTCTTTTAAGGTTGTGGAAAGCGCTTCTCTCCAGATTTTGCACAATGGGAAGATTCTGAAGCTCCTGAAAGCTGCTGTTGAGGACGCTGGACAATATTCATGCAAAGCCATAAATGTAGCAGGAAGTTCTGAGAAGCTGTTTAACCTAGATATACTAGGTTAGTTCATGGTTTGGGGCTTGATTTTTGGTTTGTTTTTTTTTTTAAGTCAGTGGCTGGAAAAATAGTTGATATTTAAGCAGGCAGTAAATTCAGCTCATTTAAATAGATTCTTCCACTCACTGCCCAGGAAATATTGGCCGCTGAAGCCACTCACTCATCATGATGGCTTTTGAGTACTTAAAATTTGCCACTCTTGAAGCAACACAGACAAAGTGCTGCTTTTCATTTCTGGGTTTCGGTCTTTGGTGCTTTGTTTTGTATTTGAGGTGGACAGCAGTGTGACATAGGAGTGTTCTTATGTACAGCTCAGCAGCACAAGTGTTAATGTGCTTGTCATGGTGGAGATGCTGTTGTGATCCAGCAGAATACCCCTTGCAGTGAAAACCAAAGTTGTTTCAGGGGAATAGTATGATGCACTGCTTCCAGTCCCACAGCAAACCTTCCCTGGCTAAATACCAGTTCTTCCCTGATGTTTGTCTCTTTGAAGTGCCCCCGAGCATAATAGATGCTGATGGCCCCGGTGAAGTTGCAGTCATCCTCAACCAGGACATCAGCCTGGAGTGCAGAGCCAGGGGCTTCCCTGCTCCTGACATTCACTGGTTCAAAGATGGCAAGTAAGTATATCACAGCTTCTGTGGTTTGTGCCTGCTCTGTTCCTGCCCTATGGCACAGTACCTGCAAGCTCTGGGCTGACTACTTAGTGTTAAGTCACTGTAGTCACACAGGATTTGGGGTGGTGTGAGGTGTCAAGTCCTTCAGTCAAAACTTAAAGCCCTGCTTGTCTTTGTGGACTCTCCCACTGCTGGCACTTGCAGAACTCATGTAGGGTATTTTAAGCCAGACAGTGCTTGAAGCATGTGGTTATAAACTCACCCATTTCTTTGAGTTTATTGCATGAGTTACTCTGTCTGGATAATTTTAAACACACCGTTAGTTAAAACGCAGTTGTTTACCTGACATGATGTCAAACATTTTTGTAGTTACTGCCTTGTGCAGCTCTGCATATATACATTAAAGGCTATATATGCATATATACATTAAAGGCTATATGTGCATATGTACATTAAAGGTTTGAAAACACTTGTAGCCTGCATGTTTGCATTTCTCATCTCATCTTCCAGGAGAGCATCCCAGGAGAAGGATTCTTGGTGGCTTCACTATGAGATGAAAGCCCAACTGGGCTGTGGTTTGGTGTTTAACAATGTAGTTTAGTGTAGACATGGGTTAGTACTCACAGTTACTCTACTGTGAGAATTTCTGACTCTCTGGTATGGATGTGTTGAAATTTTAAACTAGAGTTTACATTTTGTTACCAGCAAAGGGCTGGCATGACTAAGTAAATTAGGAAAAAGAACTGTGGTCAAGTACAGGACTGTGACTTTGATGCTGCCATCCTGGATGACCTGAGTGAAGTGATTTGTGTGTTTTGTTTTCTTTTAAAAACTAGTAATAGAGTTAATTATAATAGTCTGTCACTTTGTGGTGTTTCTTCTGATTAATGCTGTTAATTTAGTGCTAAGTGGCACTCTTGGATGGTGCAGCCACTGCCGCTGAAGGACCTCTTCATCTTGCAGTCAGATTAAATTAATGCTGGAAGGACAGGGTCAGAGCTCTGGGGAGCTAAACAATCTCCATTTCAGGCCCTTGTTTGTGAGTGACCCCAATGTGGAGCTCCTGGACAGAGACCAAGTTCTGCACATCAAGAGCGTCCGAAGGGGTGACAAGGGTCGTTACCAGTGCAGTGCCACCAACGCTGCTGGCAAACAGGTGAAGGAGGCCAAGCTGATTGTCCATGGTAAGTGCAGACAGTGCCTGGCCCTGCAAGGTCTTTTGCTCCTAAGGTTTCTTTTTTGAATAGAGATACTTATATACATAGAAATTGTGCAGGATCAGGTACTTACTTTGTAATTGTCTGAGTCTATCCATTCCAGAAAGAAACTTCCTGAAGCAAACATAACATTGATCTGTTCACAGAGTGATCCTTTTTGAGCATTTATATCTGTCATGTCAAATATGGGTGTAGACTTTGCAGGTTTGGCCTTTAAGTGGAGGTTTTGTGCTTTTTATTTTCTCATTGGTGAGGCGCAAAAATCTTGCAAGGCTTTCTCAAATTCTTCTATTAATTAGTTTCAACTGAATTTTGATCAGTCTGATGAAGAAGAAAATTAATTATAAGGTTTTTATTTTAATATACTTGTGGTCTTATCTTCCTTTACTTAGTGTTAGGTCAGGCAGGAGTGAGTTAAAGTTAGTGCACAAGTATAAAGCAAAGTGCAGACCCAGTAAGAGCCAGACCTAAATAGTCTTTGAGGAAGAATGTTCCAGGTGATCTTCAGGTAGTGTGGCGTGTCATCTGGCTTAAAATGGGGTACCCTGAGCCCATTTGTAGCAAGGGAAGCCACGAGCATGAGGGAACCACATTAACATTGTCAGCTGGGAGAGAAGGAGAGGAAAAATTCATGCAAGAGAGAAGAGGCTTTTGAAGGGAGGCTTTTGAAGGAGACAAGAGGAAAAGTTTTTCAATCTGGAGGACAAAATGTGTGAAAGCCAAGCCAGACCTGAACACTGAGCAAGCACAGATGAGGGGGATAAAAGTGCAGAAACATGTCTGTGGCATTGTCATTGTCATACCCAGAGTGTGAGGGGTAGGGATTTGAATCTGAGTCCTCAAGGCCTCACCTGCTACGGATTTCCTTCTGAACATTGTATGTGATTGTGTGATCCTAATATCCATTATTCCCTCATCTGGGACATTCTGAAGAGTGGAGCAACTTCAGTCCACTGCCTGCATACCAGTCATGGGCAAGTCTTTGTCCCTGAGGAACAAAGATAGTGCTGGGAGGACTTCCAGGTGATTTGGGCTATTGTGAGATTAGAGGAATGAAAAATAGAGGAACAAAAAGCCCCACAAATAAAACTCTTAGAAAAGATTTACTTCAAGTTTTTCAGGCAAGGAGAGGTGAACTTGTGATAGTAGATTGGAACACCTCTTTAAAGTTCTCACTAATCCTGGCTGGACAAACAGAAGCCCACAGAGTAGGGGAGGAGCCTGGATGCTAATTCTTGCTCATTCTTACTTTCCTGTAGCAGTGTAGCCCTATTTCTGATTTTAATATTTTCCCAAAACACCATGTTGAAACCGTTCCGCATCTCTGGATGAAAGCATTTGCTGGTAGAGAAATACATTTACCCTTGGACTGGATTTGTTTCAGCATGTTTTATGGATTTAGGGGGTTTGGCACAAAAATGTTTTATTAGTAAAATGTTTTGTTGTGGTTTGATAATCTGCAAGACTCATCTCAGGTGTAGATCCATCCATTGACACTTTGCTTTACATTTCTGCAATGGGTTTTTCAGTGACCACTGTGGCAGTCGGTGGGATCCATGGATCTACTGAGCATGTTTGGCAGCAGAGGAGTCAATGTGTCTGCCAGATGTGTCTGGTACTTTCAGCAGTCGTATATTTAGTCATTGCCAATTGCACTGTGTTTTTATTACTTCTATAGAGATTTACGGACTCTTTATATTGGCTGATTTACACCAGAGCTGGTTTGCTAAAAAATCTGAGTCCTGCTGCCTGGTGAGCAAGGGAAATGACTGTGAGCCAGAAAGTTTCAAAAATAGGAGCATAAAGCGAGACTGTTAAGCTCATACTTAGTCTCAAACTGACGTCATCCTCAGAAGTCTGGAGCACTGAGCAGTTCCCACTGCAGTTGCAGAGGCTCTTGGGTGTATCTGGTATTTTCAATAGCACCTCCCAGGGTGTGCAGGGATTGCTCTTTCTTCACCCCTTGGAGAAAGGGAAGAAGGGTTCCCAAATGCATTGCAGGATGTGTGGAGGCCCTGACGTGGCACATACTGGAGCCTGGTGGCCCTTTCTGTTGTGTTCTCTTCATGCTTTCCACCCTCTGTGCCTTGGAGAGCTGTCCAGGTCAGATGTATCAACTCTGCTGGGGAAAAAAATCAACCCAAATACAGCAGGAAGGGTTGAGAATATTTTATTCTTGCAGTGTTCTGATGTTCTGTTCAAACGTGCACATATTCGTAATCCAAGGCTTTAATGGTGCTGTTTTGTCTTTTGAAACAGTCCCTCCTAGCATTAAAGGAGGCAACATCACCATGGAGGTGTCGGTGCTCCTCAACAACCTCCTCAGTCTGGAGTGTGAAACCAGGGGGATCCCTGTTCCCACCATCACCTGGTACAAGGATGGGCAGCCCGTGGTCTCTGGCCCCCACGCTGTGTATGTGGACAGGGGGCAGGTGCTGCAGGTGCCCCGGGCGCAGGTGCCAGACTCTGCCAGGTACACGTGCCGTGCGAGCAGCGCCGCCGGTGCCGCCGAGAAGCTGTTCCTCGTGGATGTCTATGGTGAGGAGAGCCCCTGGGCTGGGCTGTGTGTGCTGCAGAGCTGCTCTGGGGAGAGCTCTGCTGCCTTTGCAGCCTGTCGGGGGCTGTGTGTAAAGCCCGGCCTCTCTGAGCAGCGCAATGTGCCAGGAGATTTAAACCCTCTGCTTTACGAGACTCTTTTTAAAAAGCTCTTTGCTTCATGGAATCTGCAAGGGTTTGGGTTGGAAGGCACCTTAAAGCCCATCCAGTGCCACCCCTGCCATGCGCAGGGACACCTTCCCTAGCCCAGGTTGCTCCAAGCCCTGTCCAACCTGGCCTTGGACACTCCCAGGGATGGGGCAGCCACAGCTTCTTGGGCACCCTGTGCCAGGGCCTGCCCACCCTCCCAGGGAAGGATTCCTTCCTTGTATCTAATCTAAACATATTGTCTGCCAGTTTAAAGCCATCAGACCTTGTTCTGTCACTCCATGCCCTTGTCCCAAGTCCCTTCACCAGCCTTGATGCCATGCTTGCTTCTATTCCGCTATTTCTCTTCCATGCTTTCTGTTCTCCACTCCCATCCACATGCTGAATAATACTTACCTGAAATAGCCCCTCTGTAAGGGATCTTTAGAATACCATTTTAAGTCCTCAAAGTCCTGCAGCTCCTCTGTTTTATAGAACTGGTGGATACTGAACTGCATCATTTGAATTCCCTGTTTCCTTTGCCTTGCCCTGCCCCAGCAGCCAATTCTCCCATGAAATTGTGCATTACATAACGGCTCCTGGATCCAGAGTGGTGGGGAGAAACCGGCCCATTTGCTTTTAATACATTTTCTGGCTGCAGAATGAATCACTTGCAATGTATTTTTTCCTTTTTACAGTTCCTCCAGTGATTGAGGGCGATGCTGACACAACCCAGAGCAGGCAGGTGGTTGCTGGGAACTCACTGGTGTTGGAGTGTAACGCTGCTGGCAACCCTCCCCCTGTCCTTACCTGGCTAAAGGATGGGGTTCCTGTGAAGGCAGGTGACAGCCTCCGTGTCCTGGCTGGGGGGAAGAAGCTGCAGATCCTGAACACTGTCGAGGCTGACCAGGGCCAGTATTGGTGTGTGGCCACAAGCATAGCTGGAGAACAAGAAATCAAGTATGAAGTTGAAATCTTAGGTGTGTGAGCAGCAGAACTGCTGATTTACCAGATTCCTGTAAATCTAATGTGGACAAACCCCCCAAAACCTGGTGATTTTATTTTTGTTGGTGTTGATGTATGAAAGATGAGTTAGTCATGCTCCAAATCTTATTGAGCCTGGACACTGCACAGGTTTCTTTCCAGGGTTACAGGACAGTTTGAAGACTCTTAGTTTAGTTCTTGAAGGATATCTGTGCATGTGGTAGGTAAATACTATTCTCAGTAATCCCTAAAATTCTTCTACTTTACCTTCATAGAAAAAAATCACAAATACCCAAGCGTATCCATTAAAACTATCACTGAGTAGTGGCCTCTGGGAGAGGACATCTTTCTCTGAATTTGAGTTGTATTGTGCAAATTTTGGATCTTCTCTTGCAAAACTACTTTTCCTTCAGTATCCCTTGAATGTGTTACCTCAGTCTGCATCTCAGCAGTCCCTGCTGAATGTCTTGAGGTAAATAAAAGGTACAAAAATGTGAATCACCTTCTCCTGACATGGAAGGGCTTATTTGCAAACTGTAAAGAACTGGGCTGTGTGGCAGTGCTTCCTTCCCAGAGAGGATGGACAGGGTGAAGAAGGACCTGGAAAAGGTTCCTCAGCACCTTTGTTTTCTCCTTCTGCTGACAGGGAGTGCTACAAGTCCTCCCACCCATTCATAACATGGTTCTACAGAGTCTAGAAAAACAACCAAATGAGAAACAGTAAAAAAATAGGAGAAGAGTGATTTGAAGCCACAAAATACCACTGGGTAGATGTTTCCCTCCAAAAAGGAGCAGAGGTCCATGATGAATCAGTGTGTTTAATGTTGCTATTTGAGAGAGACTTTCACGATATTTCTGATGCTTAAGTGTTTCTGTTGGTCATTTCTCTCTTACAGTCCCACCATTTGTGGAAGGTGGGGATGAGCTCTTGGACTACATTGTGATTCTCCAAAGCCCTTTGGAGCTGGATTGTTCAGCAAGAGGAACACCCCCTCCAACTATCACGTAAGGGGACTTGTGTGACAGTAAAAAATAAATGAATCTGCTGCTTGGTTAGGTGAGTGTGGAGTTGACCTTTATGAACCACCTGTGGTGTTTGGTGGTGGTTAATGAGCAGAAGACAAACTCCTGGCTCTGCTGAAGACAGCACTCCCTTGGCAGCATCAGGATTTTATTTTAAAGTAGTTTGGTTTGTTGTGCCAGTATCCATGTCCTGGAGGTTGGCATAGATAACAAGAAGAGACAGAACTCTCATTCCTTTGCTAATACAACTGTGCACTTTTCTTCTGCCACCTGGGATTGCTTTTGCTTTGGAGTTTTCTCTCTCTGCCTCTGGTGGTAACTGCTGTCACCTCTCTGATGTCTTTTTTAGTGCCTTTAGTGCCTCCCTTCTGACCAGCCATTTGGGTCCATGGCACTCGGGAAAATGAAACATGGCATCTCCAAACTTCTGTAGAAATGCAAATTGAGTTACTGAGATGTTCTGTTTAATAGAAATGTGCGTGTTTTAAGGGTGTTGTAGCTCTTACTTTGACAGAGATCTGAACTTCCTCTTTGGTAGGTGGTTGAAAGATGGTCATCCAGTTGAAGAGGGTGCTGGACACAAGATCTTATTAAAGGGACAAAAACTTGTCATCTCTCAAGCTCAAGTGTCAGACACTGGCCGCTATAGATGTGTGGCTGCCAATGAGGCAGGAGAACATACGAAGGAATTTGATGTTACGGTGCATGGTAAGTTGCTGCTTTTATTTCAAATTACTGGCAAGGAGGTGCTCAGATTTTCTGTAAATGTTTATTTGTATTAGTGGGTTGAAAAATTGGAGATGAGATTAGATGAAGTAGAATCATAGAGTTTGGGTTTGTCTTAGTTTGAGGGAAAAACCAAAATATTTACCAAAAAGCAGAGGAGAGGATTCCTCCACAACAAGGCCAAGTGCCGGATCCTGCCCTTTGGCCACCCCAAGCCCTGCAGCGCTCCAGGCTGGGCACAGAGTGGCTGAAGAGCAGCCAGGCAGAAAGGGACCTGGGCGGACTGAGGGACAGGAAGCTCAAGCGGAGCCAAGAGTGTGCCCAGGTGGCCAAGAAAGCCAATGGAATCCTGGCCTGGATCCAAACCAGCGTGGCCAGCAGGCCCAGGTCAGCGACCCTTTCCCTGGACTCTGCCTTGGGGAGGCCACACCTTGAGTGTTGTGTTCAGTTCTGGGCCCCCCCCCGTTCAGGAAAGAGATTGAGGGGCTGGAGTAGGGCCAGAGAAGAGCAA
>VWZD01001705.1:99286-149680 GCA_013396695.1 Sakesphorus luctuosus
CTGTGTGTTTTGGTGCAGCTGTACACAGCCTCTGTGTGTTTTGGTGCAGCTGTGCGTCGTCGCTATGTGTTTTGGTGCAGCTGCTGTGCAATGCCCTTGTGTGTTTTGGTGCAGCTGGAGCCCTCAGGCTGTGCCGGGGCACTGCTGTACATGGTCCCTGTGTGTTTTGGTGCAGCTGGAGCCCTCAGGCTGTGCCTGGACACTGCTGTACATGGTCCCAGTGCATTTTGGTGCAGCTGGAGCCCTCGGGCTGTGCCTGGGCACTGCTGTACACAGCCCCTGTGTGTTTTGGTGCAGCTGTGCGTGGTCCCTGTGTGTTTTGGTGCAGCTGCTGTGCAATGCCCTTATGTTTCGGTGCAGCTGGAGCCCTCAGGCTGTGCCTGGGCACTGCTGTACACAGCCCCTGTGTGTTTTGGTGCAGCTGGAGGCCTCAGGCCGTGCCCTGCAGCTGCCCCGGGCGCTGCCCCAGGACGCCGCACGCTACACCTGCGTGGCCACCAACGCGGCTGGAGAGGCACAGCAGCACGTCCGGCTCCTCGTGCACGGTAACGTCTCTGCCCAGCCAGTGCCCAAACACGGCTGCTCTGGGCAGCTCTGACCCTCTGCTCCCCTGGCTCTGGCCTTGCTCTTGTCTCTGCACATCCACCTCTCAGTTTTCTTTTCCTCACTCCGTTAGTAAGGAGTGAGGCCAAAACCTCTCTGTCTTAGGGTTTGGGCTCTCTCCTATAGTACCAAGGGCCCAGAAATAAATGAATGGAGGCAATCCAAAAGTCCAAACACATTGCCACTAACTCACCTCTCAGAGGGTACTGTTTCTTAGTCCATATATGATGTGCCCCCATTGGCATTATTAATTTCATCCAAGTTTTCTGTGGGTATTGGCATTCCCCTGACCCTGCAATGGGGAATTTTTGCAGGAATGGCTTTTCTGAGAAAGAAGCATTCTCTCATGGAGGGATTTTTCAGCCTGTTAAAGGGAGTTGTCTTTTGCAGCTAACAACAGAATAAAAAGAATCAGGGAAACCTGAGAAGCTGTTGTTGCATGTTACTTTAATAAATGCTCTCACCATGATTTACATATATTTGGCTCAGAAATGGTGGTGAAGTGTTGTGCATCCTTGATATGATCCAGTACTCAAAAGAGGTGTGTGAATCCTCAGGAGGTCTAAGAATGGATCATGGCAAAATACTTACAGAGCATAATTAGATTGACTTTTATTGCCAAAGCAAGTCACTATCTGGAAATTGTTCAGCTGAAACGAGGAGAGGTTGCAGAGTCTCCATGGATGAGACTTAGAAAGAGAAGCCACACTCATCTTAAACCATCATAATTGCATCACAGCTAACTTTAGTGTCAGCCCAATGGCATAAATGTCTCTTTTCACTGTCAGTTTTCAGGTTCAAACTGTCATTATCTGGTGTTCCTGACATGCTGCAGATTTCTAAACTTTAGTAGAGTAAAAGTGTGTACAACGCTCAGATTACTATCACCACTTGAAGTGGGATGATCCTGCCACAATAAAGAATTGCTGTTCTGTGTTGTGCTCCCATTCCTTGCAAGTCTGTTATCAGCCCCAACTTTCCTGAAAAAAACTTAAAAATAACAGAAATAATGTTTTATTCCTCTTACCACTAGTGAGGTTATATAGTTAGAAAGTATTCCCTTTTCAAAGAGGAACTTTCTGGAGAAATTCCTCACTCATCCAGCAGCTGAAGCTTGTGCAACTTGTAGCCCAGAGTTTGTCCGAGGGCAGATGACTTTGTGGTTGGGTGCTGTGCTGGCTGGGTGGCTGAATTAATGAAAACCTGCTGCCTTTGTCTTTCCCCAGAACCACCCAGTCTGGAAGATGCAGGAAAAATGTTAAATGAAACAGTGGTGGTGAATAATCCAATCCATCTTGAATGCAGAGCATCTGGGAACCCCCCGCCAGGTACCCACTTTGGAGAGCATCTGATGGAGGGTTTCACTGTCATGTGTCTTGAAAATGATGGATATGCTGAATGTGAAGCTACTTCTGTGCCTTTCAAACCAGCTGGAAAATGTCTGATGGGAATGCCAATGTATTCCCTTACATGCAGCAAGGAGTGGGGAATTCTATGATCCCCAAGGGATAAAAGAGAGAAAACTCCCAGGATAACATGTTCCCTGGTGCATGCAGTGATGCCCTGCCCTCAGGCACGGGCACTGCTGCATTTCTGCTGCATCAGCTTTAAACAGATCCCCTTTTATCTCCTGTCAGCCAA
The DNA here is from genome assembly GCA_013396695.1 of Sakesphorus luctuosus. Lineage (NCBI taxonomy): Eukaryota > Metazoa > Chordata > Aves > Passeriformes > Thamnophilidae > Sakesphorus > Sakesphorus luctuosus. The sequence goes on from VWZD01001705.1 coordinate 101,531, forward strand.
ATATTCGCCAGTGTAGGGCAGACCTGAAGCCATAGCTGGTGTATTGAGTGTGTCTGTCAAGTGTGGGCATGTCTAGAATCTTCTTTAGTGTGGTTTTTTTTGTTCCCACCTTCTTCTGATAAGATATAAAAAATACCATGTTGGAATGAGAACAGTTTTCTCTATTAATGTTGTACAGCAAAACTGGAGGAATAGTTACTAAGAGTTTATCTAACATAGCAAATCATTCTCATGCTGAAGATGGTAACATTTTCAGAAGAAAGATGTTCTTACATTTCAGATGAGCATTCAAGTTCACCTTTTTTGCCTTTTTAAGAATTAATCACAGCAAAGTATTGTTTTGTATAATAATTGATACTTGTATAAAACAAAATTTAAAAGTATTTGGGATAGAAGTAAAATGTTATATAAACATAAGGATTTTTAAATCCATTTTGCACTCTTTTTTAATTTCCTCTCCTCCTTTTTCTCTCTGAATTGACAATTATTTTAGAAGAAACAATTAAAATCATGGATTTCAGATAATTTGTGCAATAAGAACAGTTTGGTCATCTGTGGTATGATGATCAGTCAAGATTAACTGAGAGAAGTGATAGCACAGCATCCTGCTGAGAAAGAGAGAAGCCCTGTGCAGTCCTGTTTGTCAGTCAGACCAGCAGACTTTGTGAATGCACGTCTTCCCTAAAACCCCTTGTGTATTACAGATAATAATTTAATCTACTGAGTAGTGAGGGGATGCCAGTAAATGCCCAGTGGCCCATTCTCCTGATGGCTGGTGCCATCTCTTGGCTGAGGTGCAAAATCCTCACATTGTGCTGGGTATCAAGGTCCTGTAACACTGTCTTTGGGAGCACCACCAGAGTTCTGCTCTTTCTTTTCATTTGTTTTTCAGCCTGCCAGGTGAACAATTCAATTGTTTACATTTTGATCTTTTGTCCCAGGTGGTTGAGTTTAATGTAGCGATAATTTAGGGTAAAAGGGGAAAAAATTATAGGTATTGTAGAATCCTACAATGTCTGGGGTTTGATGGGACCTTAAAGCTGATCACATTCCATCTCCCTGCCATGGGCAGGGACACCTTCATATTGATGCCTGTGATTGCGTACCCCTGTGAACAGAGACACATTGCAGACAAGTTAATGGAGAAAGATATAGGGTTTTATTAGAAGAAGCTTCCACGATCAGACCCAAGGGGGTCTGACCCCTAGGTCAGGAAGTCTCAGGGTTTTTATACCCCCCCTGGACATCCAATCATAAGCTCTCATTTCTCCCAAATGCCCACCCAAAAGTCTTGCCAATCTACCCCCTTCGTCATGGGGGGGCTGATGGCCTTCTCGGGCCTCCTCGGTGTTTTTCTTCTGTTATCTTGCAGGTGGCTGCTGGAATATAGCTTGGCCTTGACTAAGCTTACAGTTTGTGAGAAAGAGGCTTTAATATTGAGGGTTAAAAATCAGGGTAACTGAACAGAGTCTATATGATTCTAAAACCTTCTAAAATTACATTAAATCACACTTTTAGGCATCAATATTATTGTGTGTTTTTAGACAGCTGCCCTTGGCCTTGGTATGAGATGAGTAAATCCCCTGTAATTTGCTTTGTGTGATAATTTTTTAATTGCAGGACATATTGCTGTAAATCTATGGAGTGGGTGGATGATGATGATGAGTATGCAGTTGAATTCTGGGGAATTGTCAGTATTTTATCCTTTTAGTTGTCTTTGATTGTTACCAGTAACAACTGTACTGATAGTGAGTTGTCCGTGTGGGTGCTGTGCGAGTGCAGAGTGAGCTGGAGGCTTTGCAGGTCCCTTGGTGCCCTTGTGACGGTGACTGTGCCCCTGTCGCTGCAGCCATCTCATGGTCCCGGCCGGGCGGGGCGGTGCTGGGGCGCGGGCACACACTGCCCATCGCGGCGGCGCAGCTCTCCGACGCCGGGCTCTACCGCTGCGTGGCTGCCAACGCCGCGGGCACGGCTGAGCGGCTCTACAGCCTACAGGTCCACGGTGAGTGCACTGCCAGGGCTCCTGGCTCACTGGGGTGGGAAAACCCTCTGAGATCATCCAGTCCAACCATCCCCAGCACTGCCAGGCCACCACTGAGCCATGTCCCCAAGTGCCACATCCACGTTGCTTTTAAATCCCACCAGGGATGGGGACTCCACCACTGCCCTGGGCCTGACCACGCTTTCCTAATATCCAAGCCAAACCTCTCCTGGCACAGCTTGAGGCTGTTCTGTATCATGAGGTGTTGTGACACTCAGGAATAGCATGTACGTGCACCACCTTTGCTCTCCTCGAATCTGAATTCTGCCCAGCAGACTTGGTGTCACCCATCACACCATCACAGAAACCTGCAGTGGGTTGGGTTGGAAGGGACCGTAAAGCCCATCCAGTCCCACCCCCTGCCATGGGCAGGGACACCTCCCACCAGCCCAGCTTTCTCCAAGCCCCATCCAACCTGGCCTTGGACACTTTCAGGGATGGGGCAGCCACAGCTTCTCTGGGCACCCTGTGCCAGGGCCTGCCCACCCTCACAGCCAAGAATTCCTTCCCAATATCCCATCTAACTCTCCCTCTGGCAGTGGGAAACCATTCCCCCCTGTCCTATCACTCCATACTCTTCATTATTTTTTTTCCTCAGTGGCATTAGAAGTTGGTGTTTTGAATCAGGAGAATGTGCTAAGGGAAGGCATTTCTAGAAAGAATAAGTATGGACACCAGATATTTAGAAGAGGTATTTTATTTAAAGGATCACTTCAGCAATATACAGGGCCTGGCAATGGCTGGGGTTTATTGTAGGTGTCTTTGAAACTCACAGAAGATAAAGGACACAGATGAAACGCCCTTTCATTATCCCAGAGTTTGAAAGAAAAATGTACTGTGTCTGATAAGATGAAGTGAAAGTGTGGGTGTTTGCAGACATGAGACACCTGAGCAAAGCCAAATTGGAGCCTTTCCACTGATTTCAGTGGCTTTTGCACGTGGCCATAATCCAAATTCTTATCTTTGATACGTGCATATGCCTGTAGCTGGTTTTCTGGGGGAGTCTGCCATGCAGAACTGTGGCCCAAAGTTGGCCCAGTGCCCCCAGCCGAGATGCACATAGAGTATATAGTTCCTATTATTGTTAGTTAATGAGTTGGGCAGTGCATTTCCATGGAATTAATGACCATCATGGGAGAAACTGATGGCTCAAGACATGGTCAAAGGCAATTAACCCCACCCAATGATTAATTCCCAGGAAATACTTAGAGCTGAGGTCGTTATTGTAGTTAAATGAAAAAGAAACCTTCAGTGTATGTGGGTCTTTTCATGGGTGGTGGAATTTCAGTGGATCTGTCCAGATTTTTCTAGGGAACTAATACTTTCCGACTAAGGCACAGAGTTTCCCCTTCCACAACAGCAGAATATGAACAGTTGTAGGCAGGACTAATTGCATCAAATCAAGCCCAAACTCCTGTCTATGCACCTGCTTAGTTGAGCTTGTGTCCTGCCAGGCTGACACATGAGGAGCTGCTGCAACTTACCCTCAACAGGTTTGTCATTCAGTTTATTTAGAGTTTGAGTCTGAGAAGAGAAAGCTTCAGTTTTCCCCTTACTAGTGAAAGCAGTAACTACTTGAAGGAGAACAGACTCAGAACTGCCAAGTACAGAAAGTTACAGAAAGGCTGCTCTGCATTTCCATGTGACCCTTGGCATTGTGAATGAGCACCTACCTTGGTCAGCTGCTGGTCTTACTCAGTGATTTCTGTTGTTAACAATGTTATCACATCTTTTTTTTTTTGGCATTACAAACAATGCTTGGTACTACAGACTTAGCATTAGATGAAGCCAGGCAGGCCAGCTGAAGGAAACAGGTGGAATTCCAGTTTAGTATATTCATATGTTTTCATTGTATTGATTTTTTTCACTTCTCCCTTCCCACTGTAACTTTCTCAGGCTTTTGAGAACAATGAATGCTCTTGCAGTGCAGTAGGGGAGCTGTGTGCATGTGTGTGGAGAGAAAAAAGTTACTAAGATTATAAAATCTTATTACTGAAATGTGTGTAAGAGTAGGGAGAATCGTGGGATGGTTTGTGTTGGGAGGGACCTTACAGCTCATCCTGTCCCACCCCCTGCCATGGGCAGGGACACCTTCCATTGCCCAGGTTGCTCCAAGCCCCGTCCAACCCAGCCTTGGACGTGCTTCTGGTCTCCCTTTCTAACACAGCCCTACAACATTTGCTGGCCTGTGTGCCTGCAGCAAGTGTTTAGAGATGTTCCATTAAGATGTTTGGTGTCATCAGACAGGCAGATGTTATATGTTCCCATATGTTCTGCAAGGCCAATCTGTCACTCTGTGTATGGACTTGCTTCACGTGCTTTACATGATAAACTTCTTCCTTTAATCCCCACCACTCCTAATGCCTTTCACAAGATCTAAATGGAATATTAGAAAAGTTAGAGGGAATAGTTTCTGGCTCTATGTTGTGGTTCCTGGGTTTCCCAGCTGTCCTCTGGGCAGTGGGCCCAGTCCCTCATACCTTGCACACAGTAGTTGCACTGGAGTTATGTGCCTGCTTATGCAAGGGAAGAGCAGGATTTGGCACAGAAACTCCTAGAGTTCAGTAGGAGTAACATGAGAAAAGAGACACAACACCCAAAGGCAGGCAGCACATTGAATTTCACTGTGATTGACACTCTTGTGGAGCTGTTCCAGCCTTTTCTGCTGTTTGGTTGTTTTTCAGTTCCCCCCTCGATCTCTGGCAGCAGTGACACGGTGACAGTGGTGGTCAATAACCCGGTGAGGCTGGAGTGTGAAGCCAGAGGCATCCCTGCCCCTGTCCTGACGTGGCTCAAGGATGGCAGCCCTGTGTCCAGCTTTAGCAACGGGCTCCAGGTACTGCTGTGTCTGTGCTGTTCCCTGCTGTGGTGGGAGGCTTTGAACTTTATTGGAAGAGAAGAAGGTAGACGTTTTGGAATGAAAGTGTAAGGCTGTTTGCTCTAAGTTGTTGGTGTGAATTTAACTCCAGTAAACACTGTATGAAGTGGAAGATACAGATATATTGAGATAGAGTGGTCCTTTCAACGGATTTCATACCGAGGAAGAGTTTGCATCAGCAAATTTTTCACTTACTGGCAAAAGGAAGAAATTGGACCATTCCCCTCTGCTGAAGAGATCCGTAGAACTCAAGATCACGTAATAGCTCATTACATACTGCAGTAATTCAGAAAAAAACCCTAACCTTTGATATAAGGAGATAGATACTTCCGAGGCAAGAGCAGAGAGCATGGTTGCTTTTTGAGAGCTGTTTGTATGATCTGAAAGCGAAGAAGGGAAATACGTGGTCTGTGGGGACTGCTCAGGGCACAGACCAAAGGTGTGACAGAATGTTTGAAGATGGTGAAAGCGGGGGGGATGTCCAGATCCTCAAAGACTTGTGAATGCCAAGAGTTCTCTGTGGGCTTCCCTGAGTTCCACTGGTGCAAGTCTGGATCAAACACGAGCCCTGTGCTGCAGAGAAGAGTGTAGGGAGCAGGGAGACTGGGGGGGGGTGACAATGGGTGTGTGGAACTTTTGATGTCTGAGGAAATTGATGAAGGAATTGATCTTAAGGAGTTCAAGGTGTATCCTTGAAAGAAAAGCAGTTTGGAGAGCACCCTTAAGGAGGAAGGAGTCACCTGGAGAATGTGACAGACCTTGCAGCCAGTTGAATGTTTCCATGTATGCTTAGGGAACTGAATAGCCAATTATGTGATGACATGCTGTTTAAAAGAGTAGATAAAAAGTGAAGCTGTAACTAAAAAGAAAGCTCTTTGTTCCAAGATCAAGCTCTTTGTTCTAAGTAAAAAGCCTTGTGCTCCTGCTGCTGCCTGAACCTGTATCAGCCTCTTCTGACCACCATAACTTAACTAACTCTTCCCTACCCCAGCAGGAGATGGTGGGAAGCAGTGGCAGAACAAGTGTTTCTCTTTGAAGTGGAAGCTCACAGTTGTCCCTGTTGGTGTTGCCCACCGAGGTTTGCCCTGACTGTGCCGTGCTGTGTTGCAGGTCCTGTCTGGGGGCCGCGTCCTGGCCCTGCCCAGCGCTCGGCTGGGTGACTCGGGCGCCTACACATGTGTTGCTGTCAATGCCGCGGGCGAGAGCCAGAGGGACATGGAGCTGCGTGTGCTCGGTGAGTGTGCTGGTTTAAAGGTAAACAGGCAGGAGAAATGAACCCAACACAAAAGAGAATATAAGGCAGAGTTACAATTTAATAACAATATTACAGTAAATGCAATGGCACAAAGAGAAATTGGGTTTAACCCACAAACTCAGCAGTGTAACCCAGCCCCCTGGGGCACAAACACAGTGGGGTTTGGTGGTCCCTGTGCTGAACCCCACGTGGTTCCCCCGAGTCCAAAGGAAAAGGAGGTGAAAAACCTGTTGGTGCAGATGATGTCACAGTCTGGTGAAGAGTGGTGGGCTCCTCCTGTCCAGGGTCTGCTCCTCCTCTGGATCCCACAAGTGATCCCAGAAGTCNAGTGTGGCCAGGACTGTGCTTTGGCATGAGCACTGTTCAGGAAACTTCACCTGAGCACACCCAGGCCCTTGGCAGAATTGAGTGCAAAGGTCCCAGCCCATAATGGAAGGTGAAGTGAAGAGGAAGGGGGTGTGTATGGAAGTGAATGAATGAATGAATGAATGAATGAATGAGTGAATGAATGCATATATGTCCACTTGTATTAAAGCATATAGGTGCAATCTTCTGTGTATCCTTGAAGAAATCATAATTGCAACAGTGAATTTGAAAGTTGATTACATAAAACCAGCGTTCTGGCAATGCCAAGCACAAGTTTGTGTAAAAAACATGTTTGTGTCAAAAAAAAAAGGTAGCTCTGCGAGGTGAAAGTTATTGTAACCAGAGTTTAGTGGTGTTTGTTGCACCAGAATGAGTCACTGTGAGTTTCCCATCCAGCTCTGCAGTTCCCATCCCATTCTCAAGCCTTGCTCTGCCTTCCCGAGTGGGGGAGGCTTTTATAGTGCTGATAGTGCCACTGTCTTGAGCTGTGTTGGGCACAACCAGTCAGCTTTGTCTCTTTCAAGGAGAAGGAAATAAATCTTTTGTACTTTTCAGATTATGTCAATAAGGTAGTTCTGAAGTCTTATTGGCTGAACTTGTATAAATACATCCTCTCTTCTGATGTGGACAAGGTTCTCTTACACATGGTGATTGTTGGTGTGTCCCATGCAGGGCTAGGACTTGGACTTTAATGATCCCTGTGGATCTCTTCCAACTCAGAATACTCTGTGGTTCTAAGCTTTCTTGTAACTTGTATGAGTTTTATCTTGATTTTGGTTTTGTGACTTTTATGTGATGCCTTTGCATATTCACAGAATCCCAGAATGGTTTGGGTTGGAAGGGACCTCAAAGCCCATCCAGTGCCACCCCCTGCCATGGGCAGGGACATCTTCCACCAGCTCAGGTTGCTCCAAGCTCTGTCCAGCCTGGCCTTGGACACTCCCAGGGATGGGACAGCCACAGCTTCTCTGGGCAACCTGTGCCAGGGCCTGCCCACCCTCACAGGGAACAATTTCTTCCCAATCTCCCATCTGTCCCTGCCCTCTGGCAGTGGGAAGCCATTCCCCTTGTCCTCTGCCTCCATCCCTTGTCCCAAGTCCCTCTGCAGCTCTCTTGGAGCTCCTTCAGGCACTGGAAGAGGCTTGGTGGTCACCCCCTATTGCGTTCTCAGTGCTTGTTGTGATGTGCAGTTCTGAAGAGCCTGACGTGGTGCAGGAGAGATGCCAGGGAGTGTGACTGGAGCAAGTTTTGAGTTTCTTTGGACAGCTCAGTGGCTTTGGACACCAGTGAAATGAGGATGAACAACGATCTGCCATTGGTTTTGGAAATTTTACTGTACAAGATGTGGAAAGGGAGTTTTGGAATTGGAACACCCTTGTGGTTTTGCTTCTGCTTTCAGTAGGGCAGTGGAGACATGACTGGTTTGGCTGTGCCCATCTCCAGCATTCTGGCAATGCCAAGCACAAGTCTGGAAAACCTCCCAAAGGAACATAGAGGGCTGGATGTTTTCAAGTCACAGGACAAGTTATTTGTTTCTGGGTTTGGCTTTCAGAATTGGCTTCCTTGGTTAAGATGCTCTTGACTTAAATCATGGTGATTTTTGCATCTGCAAGGGCAGTTCAGAGATCCAGGACTTTGCCATGGCAAGCAAGCCAAGGTAGCCTAGGCTGGAACATTTTATGTCCAGAACAAGGACTATCAAGGCTTCCTTTGGAGTTGAAGTACAGGTGTGTATGTGTGTGTAACGTGGCATAGATATATTTATCATTTCTCTTTTATTTTCTGGAAGCTGTGTCCATTTTAGCCAGATGAAATGAAAAGAATTAAGTAGGAGTCATGGATGTTTAAAATTAGTTTTGTAGTAAAAGCTGGCCAGGGTTGAGCTCAGCTGCAGGGCCAGCTTGAGTAAGGCTGTCACCAGAAAGTAATATTGCTCTTCAGACTGGCCTCATAAGGGCTATCTAATTAAGAAGCCTCAGGAGGAAAATAATTTGGAGAGCAGTTGGAGCTGTGTTGGTTGGAAATGTGTGGTGTGCTGAGCCAGGAGCTGGAACAGTTTGGGTAACTTACAGTTACCGTGAACATAATTACATTAATTTTAAACCCTGTTCCTTCAGAAATAAATGCTGTGGTGTCTCTCTCTCTCTCAGTTTCATAAACCCAGATTCCTTTTGAACCCATTTCAATTCACTTAGCAGAGAGGAAAAGTAATGGGTGGAAAAGTCTTTGGAAACAAATTTGCCTTCTGCAGGAGCGGATCAACTTCCAATTCTCAGTTCCACAGCACTCATAAAGAATCTGGGCCTTTGTGAGTTCTACAAAGGAAGAAAGATAAACAGATTGCTTTTCAGTTACTCTATTTCTTATCCACAGGGACCAGGCTTTTCCCTAAATTATTTCCAAACTGTGAAAGCAGCAGCTCTGCACAGAACTTCCTGGGCAAGACACACAAAGCCTTGTTGTTAATGGGCTTGTCCTGGGCATCTTGAGAGCTGTGTTGCAGTTCACTGAGTACCACCCTGGGACTCGATATAATCTCAGTGTGCTAATTAACTCAGCCCCTTTGGTTCAGAGTGAAGCCCAGGGTGTTCTCACAGTCAGTCCCACTGCTCCCTCCTTACCCCAAGGTTCTGTGCAGTCAGACCCACAGTATCTGGAGTGATGGACTGCAAAACTACAAAGCGAAGGAAATGTGACCATAAAGGGTCTCTTCAACTTTTTGGGGGCAATGTTTCCTCCATCTTCGTCTCCAACCATGAACACTTTCCCCAAGAACTTGCTGTTCCAAGGTTTAGATCTCAGTTGCTTTATTTTTCTTATTGTGGAAACACAGTATTTGAAAACGGGGGGAAAAATGTGTTTTCTTAAATCCTGACACTGTTCAAGAACAGCGAATGGGCTTCCACTTAAGTGTCCAGTGGTTTGGTTTTTTTACTTCTACACAGAAAACTTCCTTTCCAAAAGCTCATTTTGCTACTGCATAATTTGCAAGTGATGGTGTAATAATGGGATTATCACTGAAACTGCAGGATAAATCTAAATATGGTGCTCAGTGCCAAAACCTGCAATAATTAGCAGATCCCACACAAAGCAGATAGACAAACTAATTGTACATCATGATTTGATGATTAAGTCATTAACCCATTCATGTAAGTTCTTACTCTGTCATCTGCATTTGGCCATCTCTGGAAAAAATTCATCTGTAAATCACATTTTTCCTTAAAGCAAACTATCCTTCTTGGCAGTATCTGGAAGAGCTGAAGACATTTTCGGCTTCTGGGGCTGATTATTATCTTGTGAGCCTTTTCACTCAGCAGCTCTTTTCCTTCTTGCAGGAATTCATTCCCCATCCTTTATATAGCAGGGATTTTCCTTGCTAGTGATTTTTCAAGGCAGATTTTTTACTAGTCTTGGCTTATCTAAATGATTTCTCTGTAGCTGAGGCCTCCCTAATGTGTGTCTTGTGTGGAGGATATTCTGTAAGTAAGAGTATTATTCTTGTGCTTTCTGTGATATAAAGGAGACTGAAGTTGTGTGTCAGAAAGGTACTAATTGTTATTTTTGCTGACTCTGGGACCTCCTTATGTTTGCTCTGGTAAGTCTTCAGTGCCCAGAAGTCTGTTGGTTTGAGCTACAGGGCAAGAGGAAACAGCCTCAAGCTGTGCCAAGGGAGGCTCAGGTTGGATGTTAGGAAAAATTTCTTCACAGAAAAGGTGGTCAGGCACTGGCACAGCTGCCCAGGTGGAGTGCCCATCCCTGGGGGATTTCAAAGGTGTGTGTATGTGGCACCTGGGGACTTGGCAGTGCTGGGGATGGCTGGGTTCCTCGATCTCAGAGGGCTTTTCCAAGCTAACCAGCTGTGTCCTTCCGTGGCTATAGTGCCCCCAGACATCGTGGGAGAGGAGCAGAACGTGTCGGTGCTGGCGGGGCAGACGCTGGAGCTGCTGTGCCAGAGCAACGCTGTCCCCCTGCCCGTGCTCTCCTGGCACAAGGATGGGCGGCCCCTGCTGAGGAAACCGGGTCTGAGCATCTCTGAGGATGGCAGCGTGCTGAAGGTACACTGGGCAGGCAGTGGGCACCACTTCCTGGACAGGGTACCACCGTGGACGCACTGGAGACTACCGGAGATGGGGCAGCATCTCTGGGAAAAGGAGTCCTGTGTGAGGAGGGAGGGAGGGCAGAGCCCCTGCTTGTTTGAGACAGGTTTGGCTGCATTAATACCCTATTATTAATATTCAGGGAGACAGATGTAAAACTAGTGTGGGGTGACAGTGAGTCTGTGGATCCTTTGATGTCTGAGTTAATTGATGAAGGACTTGATCTTGAAGAGTTCAAGGTGTATCCTTGAAAGAAGAGCAGTTTGGAGAGCACCCTTAAGAGGGAGAAAGCCACCTAAAGAATGTGACAGACCTTGTAGCTAGTTGAATGTTTCCATGTATGCTTAGGAACTGACTGCCCAATAGTGTGATGGCATGTTGGATACAAGAGTAGACAAAAAGTGAAGCTCTTTGTTCCAAGATCAAGCTCTTTGTTCTAAGTCCAAAGCCTTGTGTTCCTGCTGCTGCCTGAACCTGTATCGGCCTCTTCTGACTGCCATAACTTAACTAACTAACTAACTTCCCCCCCTTACCCCTACAAACTAGCATTGAGTCCTGAGCCCCCTGTCCCTGGAGGTTCCATGTGCCATGCAAGGAGAACCAGGCAGGTTCCCTGTTCCCCCAGGTGGAGGGAGCCCAGGGGCAGGACGGGGGCCGCTACACCTGCGAGGCCACCAACGTTGCTGGGAAAACCGAGAGGAACTACAATGTCAACATCTGGGGTAAGATCTGGGAAGAACTGGGATGGGAGACACCGAAATCCTCTGTGGTTCATCAGCACTGCACTGCTGAGGCTCGTGCAGGGAAGTGGTGTTGTATTTGCTGTGCTTGAACAGGCCCAAGAAAGTGCTCACATTTTTCAAATTGCTTTAATTTACTTCTAAATGAATACCAGCTACTTCCTGGGCCTTTGTTGGTCTGGCTTGGGAGGCATGAGTGGTTAGGGCTGGAACTATTGGAATGGGAGGATCTTTAAGGTCCCTTCTAACCCAAACCACTCTGTTGGTTTGTATCCAGAGCTTTAATCCCATTAAAATAAACCTACCAACCTTCCACTTATTTAAATGCCAAGGCATAGAAATTCAGATAAATAAAAGCTGCCTTACCTAGCTTTATTTACTCTGCAAGGTTATCAGTGGTGAACCATAAAGATAGTTTTAGTTAAATTTTTCTGTGGCTCTGTGATGAATGGGGCTTAGGACATCATTTTAATAATTGCTTTTGAGTGGGGTTTTTATGTACCATCATTTTCTCCCCACAAGCAAATTGAAACATGCCCTTTTTTACTGTTATAAATCAATTTCTTGCTTTGAAACCACAAGACATAAAATTGTCTTAACAGGGTTTGTAAGAGTAAAATTACAATTTTTAGAACAGAATTCAGTTCTGTCATTCATGATTAAAAAGAAACATTCATGACATTTAAAGTAGAGGTTAGATTAGCTCAGTTGGTTAAAACTTGGTTGTAATAATGCCAAGGTCATGAGTTCAATCCTCTGTATGGGCCATTGACTTGAGTTGGACTCGACGATCCTTGTGGGTCCCTTCCAACTCAGACTAGCCCGTGATTGTAGCACCATGGCATTTAAAGCAGAGGTGGGTATTGTAGCACCATGGCATTTAAAGTAGAGGAGGTGGGTATTGTAGCACCATGGCATTTAAAGTAGAGGTGGGTATTGCAGCACCATGGCATTTAAAGTAGAGGAGGTGGGTATTGTAGCACCATGGCATTTAAAGTAGAGGTGGGTATTGTAGCATCACGCCATTTACTGTGCCTGCACCTTCTGCTCTCCTCTCTCCCTGCCCAGATTTTTGCAGAGGACCTTTGCTGAAAGGATTTGGATTTTTTTTTTTTGTGCAGTGAGAGCATTCCTGTAGGATTTGAGAGGAGGGATAATTCTTTGCTAGTTAACAGCTTTGATAGAATCAGCTGGTTTAGAGTCCCAGAGCTGGAGAGCAAAGCTGTCCCTGTGCTGCAGGAGGGTGATTGGAGGATTGGATGTGGCAGCCATTGTGCTGATGCAGGAAAACTTCCAAGGAAAGGCACAGTTAGAATTTAAAACCTAGCCATGATCTCTGTAGGTTTCCTGGCTGAGGCTGTGAGTGAGGCAGGCTCTCAAGAGCTGGAGTCAGTTGGTGTAATTCCCCAAACCAGCTTTGTTCAGTGAAGTCCATTCAAAGTCAGCCCAAAATAAAGCAGCAGACCTTGGAAGGGGGAAGGATGGATGTAGTCACTCCCAGGTGTGTTATTTCCTGCCCAGAGCCTGGTTGGCACTGTCAGCAGGAGGATGCAATCCTTGCTTCAGAGCTTCGGAACTGAGTGGGACTGATTTGTATGAGGGGCATTTGGGGTTTGCTGCTGGCTCCTGTTTCAAATGCTGCAATTATTTGTCAATTCTTTGCAGTGTCACCAAGTATTTCTGGCTCAGATGACAGCTCTCAGCTGACAGTCATTGAAGGGAGCTTGATAAGCCTGATCTGTGAGTCCAATGGCATCCCCCCACCCAGTCTCACCTGGAAAAAGAATGGTGGGTACCTGTCTTTTATCTGTTCTATAAAGCAAATGGGGTCATTCCGACCTGGGGGTTATTAATTTTTGCTTGTGCACATTTTGGATGGTGTGTTCTGAGCAGCTAAAACATGCAGGTATCTACAGAGTCCTCTCCAATTCACCTCAGTTTGAATTAGGTGTCACTATTCCTAAAGGAGTGCAAGAGAAGCACAGTGCAGAGATTCCTGAGCTGACATAAAACTGCACTGGGAAGGATTTAACCCCTCTCCATGTATTTGTCTACCACGAGGCAGCAGGACAGCAGGAAGGTGCCCCATCCCTGGAAGTGTCCAAGGCCAGGTTGGATGGGGCTTTGGAGCAACTTGGGCTGGTGGAAGGTGTCCCTGCCCATGGCAGAGGGTGGAATGGGATGAACTTTAAGGTCCCTCTTGACCTGCCCCATTCAGGGATGGTAAGCCTTGTTTGTGGGTCCCAGGCAGCAGGGCTGGGAGTCACTGGGAAGCCCCTTGGAGCTGAGGGTCTCTGTCCTGGGATCCTCTGCACAACAGATGGATTCTTGGAGCTATTTTTAAATCTGCAGCTGTGGTGTCCTGCCAGGAGATGAAAATGCCTCTAACTGGAGTAATTGCTTTTGGGATTTACTGATCCTTTTCTCTCACCCCATCCAAAAGGAGTCTGCACACCTTTTTGCTTTAGGGGTTGAAATAACATTGCCAAACAACTTATCATGAATTGTTAGACAAAAGTAAGTACTTTGAGCACATTCTGTTGAGCATGGACACTGTTGGAGACAGAATATAAGACAGAATAAGATGTTGTACTCTCTAAGTGTGGTAATTTTTTTGTTATTAATCAATCTTGCCCATATCTGTAGTTTTCTAGGCAGCACAGTCCATTGTGGTGTATATCTGCTTTAATTAATTTTACCTTGTGGAAAGAGCAGATTTTAATTACCAAACACTTTTTGTAATGCATGTCATTTTCAGAGAAAATGAAGTTGATCAAGTTCTTTTTAAACCCTGCCCCTGGGAAGCCACAAAGCATTGTATGACTTGTTCTAACAGTTCATTGCAAGAGCAGCATGTGCACACTTCAGTGGCAGGAAGGAGACAAACCTGTAGGAAAGCCTAGAAAAGCAGTCAGAAAGGAGGAGGAGCAGATTTGTCACCATGTTGGACATTTAGTACACTTTGTGGAGAAGGTTTGAAATGGGCAAGAGGGAAATGAAGATTGGGCTTCTAAGGATTATCTGGGGCAGGTGCATTCCTTCTGTCACAAAGTCCCCCTAAGATTTGGAAAGATGACTATTTGGAATCTGAGGTCTCCAAGACTGGAACAGCTGCTCAGAGAATGTAATGGTATGTTGCTGCTTTGTTCTGCTGAGGATTTCCTGGGCAGAAAGCTGTGCCCGTGTCCTGTGTGGCACACAGGTGGGGTGACAGCTAAATGACATGTTTCTAGGCATGGGCTGTGCTGGGTGAGACAGTTCTATACTGACAAATGAGTTACCTTTTATTGAAAGTACTGAACTTCTGCTCAGTGGAGGTGTCCAGCACCCTCTGGGGGATGTGAGTGAATGCTCAGGGCGCTCATGGCACAAAGTCAACAGTTAATACACAAAGTTCTCGGAATCTTCTTGGGTGAAGTTCCTGCTGTCCGGGAAAACTCTGACAAATGGGCAGTTGTGCAGCTCAGTCCTTTCTAAATGAGCCAGGGCACTTGACACCACGTGATAACTTTGCTCCTTACCATTTGCAAGGGAGCTGGGGTTTAGCCTGGAGAAGAGGAGGCTGAGAGGTGACCTCAGCACTGTCTGGAACTCCCTGAAGGGAAGTTCTGGCCAGGTGGGAGTTGGTCTCTTCTCCCAGGCACTCAGCAATAGGACAAGGGGGCACGGGCTCAAGTTCTGCCAGGGGAAATTGAAGTTGGAGATCAGAAAAAACTTCTTTGCAGAGAGAGTGCTCAGGCATTGGAATGGGCTGCCCAGAGAGGGAGTGGATTCCCCATCCCTGGAGGTTTTTCAAGTGAGCTTGGCCGTGGCACTGAGTGCCATGATGTGGTAAAGGGAGTGGAGTTGGCCCAAGGGTTGGACTTGATGGTCTCGGAGGTCTTTTCCAACCCAATCCATTCTATGATTCTATTATTTTGTGATTCTATTATTCTCATTTCTGAGGCTTGATCTGAGAGAGGGTGTTTTGCAGGCTCTCCCCTGGTGCCGGAGCCGTCGGGAAGGGTGCGGGTGCTCTCTGGGGGCAGACAGCTCCAGATTGCAGTTGCTGACAAGTCTGATGCTGCATCTTACACCTGTATTGCTTCAAATGTGGCTGGCAGTGCCAAGAAAGAGTACAGCCTGCAAGTGTACAGTAAGTACCAGGAAAGTCCTCATCAAAGTTTGCCAGTTCTGCAGGAGTGTCATGGAAGTGTGGTCAGTACAGTGATGTTGAGCTGCACGATTTCCAGAGGGTAAGGTCTGGCTGTGGGGCAATTGAAGGGTAGTCCAAGGAGAATATTAAGTAATTAAATTTTGGCAGTTTGGACTCAGAGCTTGACCAAGACATTGCATATCCCTGTTGAAAGTGCATAGTGTTTCTTATCTCCACACTGCAGCAGGGGTGACACCTAACTGAGCTTTCACTGTACTTTGGTCAGGAATTCAAGAAGGTATTTCTAAACAGCCCCATGAAAACCAAAATCTTCCTAAGTCAGTAGGGATTGACAGCATTTGAGGGCAATCTGGTTTGATTTCATTTTTTCTCCTGTTTGCATTTTTAAAATTGCAAATCAGCATTTTAAAAAACATTTTTACTTTACGATGTGGAAGGAGGGAGGAGGAGGTTTTTTGTCTCGCCTTGGCCCTGCTGATCTGGCAAACTTACTTGTTACTGTGCTCAGAAGCAGGTGAAGATTGGGCTGATTCCAGTGGGATAAGGTTCAACAAGGCCAAGTGCAGGTCCTGCCCTTTGGCCACAACAACTCCTGCAGCGCTCCAGGCTGGGCACAGAGTGGCTGGAGAGCAGCCAGGCAGAAAGGGACCTGGGGGGACTGAGGGACAGGAAGCTCAAGAGGAGCCAAGAGTGTTCCCAGGTGGCCAAGAAGGCCAATGGCATCCTGGCCTGGATCCAAAGTAGCGTGGCCAGCAGGCCCAGGGCAGTGAGCCTTCCCCTGGACTCGGCCTTGGGGAGGCCACACCTTGAGTGTTGTGTTCAGTTCTGGGCCCCTCAGTTGAGGCAAGAGATTGAGGGGCTGGAGTGGGGCCAGAGAAGAGCAAGGAGGCTGGAGAAGGGAGTGGAGCACAAGTGCTGTGGGGAGAGGCTGAGGGAGCTGGGGGTGTTTGTGCTGGAGAAGAGGAGGCTCAGGGGGGACCTCATCACTCTCTACAACTCCCTGACAGGAGGATAAAGCCAGGTGGGGGTTGGTCTCTTCTCTCGGGCAACCAGCAGTAGGACAAGGGGGCACGAGCTTAAGCTCTGCCAGGGGAGGTTTAGGTTGAATATCAGAAAGAAATTCTTTGCAGAGAGAGTGCTCAGGCATTGGAATGGGCTGCCCAGAGAGGGGGTGGACTCACCATCCCTGGAGGTTTTTAAGATGAGACTGGACATGGTGCTTGGTGCCATGACCTTGTAATCAAAGTGGGGTTGGATCAAGGGTTGGACTTGATGCTCTCAGAGGTCTCTTCCAACCCAGCTGATTCTATGATTCTGTGATTTTATGATAAGATCCTGAAGTGCTGCTCCAGTTGACCTCTACCCTGTGCTTCTCGTTTCCCGCAGTCCGGCCGACCATCACGGGCAGTGGTGCCCACCCATTGGAGGTGACGGTCACTCAGGGCAGCGCCGTGTCCTTGGCATGTGAGGCTCAGGGCGTTCCAGAGCCCACCCTGGCATGGGCAAAGGATGGGCAGCCCCTGGCTGGCGGGAGGGACGTGCTGCTGCTCCGTGGTGGGCGCGTCCTGCGGCTGGAGCACGCGCGGCTCTCAGACAGTGGCCGCTACGTCTGCGTGGCCACCAACGTGGCCGGGCTGGCCGACAGCAAGTACCAGCTGAGCGTGCACGGTGAGCATGGGGCAGGGACACGGGGCACCTGAACTTACCTGGCGCTGTCCAAGCAAGAGCTGGGCAGCCCAGTGCACCCCTGTGTGTGTTGCAGGGGGTGCAGCTCTGCTTGCGGATCACTGAGGCAGTTTTGGTGGCAGAGTTAGGAAAAATCCAAATCCAGTTTTATAACACCTGAGTGTTTTAAAATCTTGCCCCTCTCTCTGATAGTATCAACCCACCCCCAGCTGCTTCATCTCCCAAGATAACCAACATCCGGTTTAATATTGGGCTGAGCAACATGATGGGAGATGCTTTACTGTGGGAGATAGAAATTAAGGATTAACCAAGACCACTTTGCTAGTGGCCACTACCATTGGGGCATTACCTGAGCTTAGCCAGGATCACAAAATTATCAGGTTCTCTGATTTTACATGATCAGTTACATGAACAATTGAAAGATCGTACCTCCAGCTGCAACTGCTCCCCACAGTTTGCTCAATGGTATTGGTCAGGACATCACAGCATCTTACTGCCCCTGGGATGCTTTTGCAGATGCCTTTTTGCACCTCTTCAAACACTGAATATTCACATTTTACTGTGCAGGAAAACACAGTTCTTACGGAAAACAAGAGGCCAAAATTACTTTCCAGTTGTATTCTCTGTTTTGTGTATTTCCTGTGCTGTCTCATCAAACTTCTGCGTATTTAAGAGAAACTTCAAACCTCCTCAGGCTCTTTAGAGTGCTGGAGGAGATTGGTGAATTCTTGACCCCAGGCTTTATGTTCTGAAGTGTGAACTGTAGAGCTGCTTCCAAAGTGGAAATATTCATATTCCTAGCAAAGAAAAGCTAAAGATGAATGTGTGGTAGTTATTTTAATAGGGGGTTGTTCTTTCCATGAGGAGAAGCATGTAATTCTGTCAGTGAGGGAATTTTCCTCAGTGTTTTCCCTCATATTTCATTTGATACTGGGAATTATAATTCTTGTAGGCTGGACAGGAGTGCTATAAATGTAATTTGCTATTAAGCCATAAAATAAATGTGATAGAACAGGGAGAATTTAAGTTTAATGTTTCCATGCCACTACACAGTAAGAAATTGTCATTATATGTAATATTAAGTGTCTTTGTTTTGTAGCTCCTCACTTGCCAAGCCTACCTTGGCTTTGGTGAATTATAATTATGTTTTGTGAGAAAAATTACTTTTGATTTGTTCTGAAGTGTGGCTTTTCTTTTACCCTTTTTCTGTAGTTCCCCCAAGTATTGCTGGTTACCTGCAGCTGCCTGAAAACATCACTGTTGTGGAGAAGAATCCCATCTCCCTGGTTTGTGAAGCCTCAGGAATTCCCTTGCCAGCAATAACGTGGCTCAAGGACGGGTGGCCCATCACCCTGAACAACTCAGTGCGAATCCTCTCAGGTACAAGAGCTGCAGTTACTTAAATATAACATGAGGAAAGAGGGAGGCTGAAGGACCCTCTGCATCTACAATGCAGGGATTGCACCTGGCAGGAGAAGCTTTGGGTTATTGGCCTGGAAGGAACAGAAGAGAAAAGAAAGGGTTATTCAGTGCCAGCTTTTTACCTAAATGGGGTCAGAGTGGCTGAATAGCGAAAAGTTGGTACCTGGTGTAGGTGTATGGGCCAAAGGCCTGTGACTGTGCACTGTGACACAGATTGAGCCCAGACTTTGGCTGTCAGTGTGTGTGAGTCCAGAGCTTGCTTCCACAAATAAGGCAGATGGCAACACTTTGCTTTGCTGGTCAGTGGAGCTTGGCAGCTGCACTGAGGGTAAAGGTTTGTGTTACAGGAGGAAACGGGGTTGTCAGCAGCCCCTGACATAACAAACAAACTGGGTACCAAGCAGGTGCCAATACATTCTGTGTTGCCTTCCCATGTGGTCAGGAGTCAGCTTTTTGGAGTATGTAGATATAGGTGTCCCTGCCCATGGCAGGAGGTTGGAACTGGATGACCTTTAATGTCCTTTCCAACCCAAACCATTCCAGGATTCTGTGAATTAAGTATTTGATTGACAACGGAGATATTTCTTTGATCTTGGGTTTGCCACTCACAGCTGGAAATCTCATGAAAATAAGTGTTGGTGGAGTTTCTAATATTCTGGCATAGCAAAGCCAAGCCATGCTGCAGCATGAACTCAATAGGCAAATGGTGCAACTAAGAGGTGTTTAGGAGGTCAGTTAAGACTGGATTTGGAGTTGAAGTGTTTCAGGATTTTTTCATCAGTGGGACTTCCAATGTTGCATGTAGTCCTGCCTTCTGCTTTCCCATTTAACATGCAGCACATGGAAAAGGAGTGGGGGTGTGATTATTAATCCATGCAAACCTGGCAGTGGGAGCTGGCATGCATTCCCTGTTGTGTGAAGCTGTCATCAACACAAACAACATCTTCTGGGCTTGACTGTGTGTGGATTTGCACACCCACACTCATGGGGTCAGGAGGGGAGAGACACAGCTGTGTGTTGTCTCTGGGGGTGTGTTGGCTGCTGAGGGAGGGATATAGGCCAGGGCTGGGGCTTGCTTTGCCAGCAGACTGTGCTTCACAAAACTACATGTTGTGGCAGTGCAGTGGAACCAGCATGGCACTTGGAACTTTATTTGTGCTGCAACAAACAACAACAAAAATGCCCCTCACCCCCCCCACCTCCCCAAGGAAAGATTACAGTTCTGTTGATTGAAAACATACTTGGCATTGCAGATAATTTCAATGTGTGGACACACTGCTGGCAACTTCTAGTCAGTTAATTCAGATCATGGAATCTCCTGAGCTGGAAGGACCCACAGAGATCATCAAGCCCAGCCCTGGCCGTGCACAGACACCCCAACAATCCCACCCTGTCCCTGAGAGCATTGTCTGGGGACTGATGTTTGTTTTGGTGGTCCTTCCTGCATATCCCCTTGGGAAAAAAAGCAAAAGCATTCCAGTGTGCCCCACCTGCTGTCCCTGCAGCCCTGGCCTCAGCTGCACATGGGCTTTAGGAAGGAGAACGGCTTTTGTTGAGCCGAGTGCAGCAGATCCTGTGCTGCCTCAGCACTGCAGGCCTGGGTGTGTTCTGGTGTGTGACACCAGGGAAATTCCCCATCTCCTGCAGGCAGGTGCCTGCTTCATTTTCCTGCTTCTTTGGCCTCCTTCGGGGGTGCATGGGAGAAGGGAGCAGGGAGACATGAGGCTGGAAGAACTGAGCCTTCCCCAGTCTCCCAGTGCTCCCTCCAGCAGGTAAAATTCCTTGGGCAGAGACACATCCATTAACCAGCCTGGCAGTTTCTTCCTTCCAAGCACATGAGCAGGAACATGAGTTCCTGGGCTGTATCCCAGCAATGACCCCATGGATATCCACAGGCTGGGCATGCCCATTTAGGATGGTGTGGGAATGCTAATGGAAGGGCTGCAAGCCAGAAGCTGGGAAAAGCTGCAAGCTGGCCACGATGCCTGTGCTCACACTGGAATGCTCCCTGATGTGTCTTCTGCTGTTCCTCTGCCAAAAAGGAAGGAAAGAGAAGTCACTCTGCCTTGACAAAGCAGGGATGGATATTCCTGGTCTCTTGGTCAAACATACTTGCAAAATCTTCTTCCTTTTAAACTAACATGTCTGTGCAGAGGTGACCTGACAATTGCTCTGCTGGTGTTAAAAGCAGTCTGTTGTTTTACATCATTACATATAATCCAGTGCTGTTATTCCCTCTTAATATTATTGATGGCACAATTAACCCAAGTGCTAGAAAGGAGGAGTGGAAATTTATTCCTCTTCTATACATTCCTTTAAGGTATTTATAACATTAACTGTTTATAATTACCTTAAAAAAAGATGTTAATAAAAATAAGTTTATTTTTTATGTGTACACCACTCCCATCCCCCAAGGTGAGGCTTTATTATTTTTCTTGTGTATTCATGTAGGTTGTCAGTATAGCAAAGCACTCCTGTGCATGCCAGCCCTGGTGAGACACTGTTCTGTCCCAGTTTCCTGCACAGAAGCAAAGGCACAAATCCTGCACGTTGCAAACACTGTTCCTGCCACATCCCAAGTGCCTGCGATCCATGAATTCCATGTGCACCACATGCCCTGTGGGTCCCTTGGGTGGCCTGAGAGGAGCAGGCTGGTTGCTCTGCACCACCCCCAGAGGTGTATTTGGGTGTTTGGAGAGCGGGGTGCTGATGGCTGTGCTGTGCTGGGTTCCCCAGGGGGCCGGACGCTGCGCCTGAGCCACGCGGGCGCGACCGACATGGGGCGATACACCTGCGTGGTGACCAACGCCGCGGGCGAGCTGAGCAAGGACTTCCACCTCTCTGTCCTGGGTGAGTACAGCAGCATCTCTGGGGCGGTGCAAGAGGGAGCTTGGGTCAGGAAGGAGGAGGTCTTCTGTATGCTTTGCTGGTATTTTAAAAAGCATTATGCCAAAACGTACATCCTTAGGGTTAAAAATAAGTGAATACCATGGACAGAAAAATAGGTTGTAAAGAGAAGTTTCTTTTACACAGATTCATAGAATCTCAGACTGGTTTAGGCTGGAAGGGACCTTAAGGCTCATCCAGTCCCACCCCTGCCATGTGCAGGGACACCTCCCACCAGCCCAGGTTGCTCCAAGCCCTGTCCAACCTGGCCTGGGACACTTCCAGGGATGGGACAGCCGCAGCTTCTCTGGGCACCTGTGCCAGGACCTGCCCACCCTCACAGCCAGGAATTCCTTCCCAAAATCCCACCTAACCTTGCTCTTTGGCAGTGGGAAGCCATTCCCCCTTGTCCTATCACTCCATCCCTTGGCCAAAGTCTCTCTCCAGCTCTCCTAAAGCACCTTTAGGCACTGGAAGGGGGTCTAAGCTGAACCCACGATCTTTCTCTTCTCCAGGCTGAACAATCCCAGCTCTAATTCACTGCAAACCTTCAGTCAGTAGAACCTTTGGGATGACAAAGGGTATAGACCAATGGGATAAAGGATGATCCTGCTCACGTATTTAGACCAGGAGTGGTCTAGCAGGCTCTTTAGATGCTATTTGTATGTGATTATTTTGTGATTTTGTCCCATTACTTAGTTTTAAAAACCAGTGTATTTCCCAGAAAGCACTGCTTTTTGGTTTATATCTATTTGTTGTTTTTATCAACAACTCTTAGGCCTGGTGCAGGTTGTCCCACAGCATTTCTGTGTCGTATTTTAGTCTCTGTTCTCTGAGGTGCTGAGCACCATCAGCCTCCCCTGCCTTCAGCTGACTCGGGCACATTCAGCCTGTACATGATAACTCCCATTCATGTCAGGTCATGTTTATCTGATGAGCTCATGGAAGTGTAAGTGTGGTAGAATGGAAGAGATGGATAAACACTGGAGAGCATTCATTGTCTGACTGTTTTCTTTGGAGGGTTTTAGTAGCAGGGTGTTCTTGAGGGTTCTGGGAATCTCTATTGCATAGGCTTTGTTTGCCTTGAAGAAAAATGCTCAGTGAAGCTGATTTCAAGTGGAAAATTCCATTGTTCAGCCTTCTCTTCCTTGCCCCCAGTCATTTCTTTGTCTTTCTGGAGGAAAGTTACTGGAATGTGGCCTGATGGTGACACAGAATCCTCACCAGCTCATTGTCAGTGGAAACTGTACAGAGACATGCCAGGGTTTCTCTGCATTGCTGGAGGAAGTGCAGCAGTTTGCAGGGAGAGCTTGGTGTAAATAGGCACAGTATTTGTGTATCTGAGAAAGGTTTTGTGTGGCTTTGCCATGCTTTTGAAATTAATATGTGTTGACATCTTACTGTACTAGTTTGGGGCCAAAGCAATGAGTTGGTGTCTTTGTTTATGAATAGTAACATTTGGCCCGACTTAAGTCCTGAACTTTTATGATTTTAAGTTCTGTTTCCCCTCCATCTGCTTCCTTCACTCCAGTTTGAACCCTCCATAAGTATCAGAAATGTGATGTAACATTTTTCTCTGTTGACAGTGAGTTCTGTATATTCTCATGATTCTTATTTTTAATAAAACTTTTGCTTCCAACGTAGTGCTAGATCACAAACAAGCTGCTGAATGTCTTCTAATTCCTCTCTCTTTAAGTCTTCCATCTAGGCTGAAAGTTTGAATTTGGTAAGATTATTAAAGCATAAATTTGACTCCTTAGTCTGGCATTTTTGTTACAAAACTTGCCAAAGTCTCCTGGAGACTGTATTTGCTTTATTTTTAAGTCTCCTATTCAGCCTCGTGACAGTGGTAGTGCCATTTTCTTTTGGCCTGAATCTACCATTGCCTCTTTTTGAAAGAAGCAATTGATCACAGCTCTTAACCAGCACACCTTGATAATCTGAATTGACAGGAAGCTCAAGAGGAGCCAAGAGTGTGCCCAGGTGGCCAAGAAGGCCAATGGCATCCTGGCCTGGATCCAAAGTAGCGTGGCCAGCAGGCCCAGGGCAGTGAGCCTTCCCCTGGACTCTGCCTTGGGGAGGCCACACCTTGAGTGTTGTGTTCAGTTCTGGGCCCCTGAGTTGAGGAAAGAGCTTGAGGGGCTGGAGCGGGGCCAGAGAAGAGCAACGAGGCTGGAGAAGGGAGTGGAGCACAAGTGGTGTGGGGAGAGGCTGANCCCAAGGGTTGGACTTGATGATCTGGGAGGTCTTTTCCAACCCAATCCATTCTATGATTCTATTCTATGATTCTATGATATGTCCTCCCTCTCCAAAAGCACCAGGGTTACTTGGAAACATGTCATCCAGCTCAGCCATACAGGAAGAGTTTCCTTGCCTTGAGTTGGCTGTTTGGAGGGTGAGACAGGTATTTTAAGGGTTTTGGCCTCTATTTTGCTAGAGAAAGGTAATTTGTACCACAGCAAGATGCTTTAGACCTCTGTAATTTGTTTATTCTGGAATGGAGTTGGGTATATTTGCCTGCCTTCACACGGCATCCACTTGCTGGGGATCTCTTGTATTGCTCTTTGGTTTTTTATGACAGTTTCTGTATAACCAAACGTGAGCAGTGACGAGTTTGTTTTCCACACCCTGGATTCTCATCCCTCCTGCCAGGGTCATCAAGCAGCCTGCTGTGTTTGTGTTGCAAGCAAGAGGTGCTGATGTTGTGTCCTGCCTGTTTGCAGTGCCTCCAGGGATCGTGGGGGAAAACACGCTGGAAGATGTGAAAGTGAAAGAGGGGCACGGAGTTACCCTGACCTGTGAAGTGACAGGTAAAGGAACACTGTAGGACTTCTCTTTGCTCATCCAACCCGTGGTGTCCATCACTCTTGGTGCTGAATGGCGTGTTCTTCGTGGAATTTTCAGGGGAGTGGAATTGTTACATCTCAGATCTAATCCTGGTGCTTAGAGCAGGACTAAGCACTCCTTGTAAAGGTCATATGAAAGGGATCAGAGGATGTGGGCGTGACAGTGAGTGCATCCCTTAAGGAAAGCTGTTTGGAGTGTAACCTTAAAGAGAACAGAGCTACCTGGAGTATGTGTGTGGCTTGTGACCAATGAGAGGCTGTGGTGTATGTAAGGTGAATTGGTTAACCGATTCTGTGGAAGCATGTTGGATGTGAGAGTGCATGAAAGGTGTGGGTATTACTGCATGAGAGTTAGATCTAGATCTACTAGAATGTGAGATGATGTAATAGGAACTTCTACTGTGAGCTATGAAGATCTGTCTGTTAATCTATCTTGAATAAACTCTCTGAGTTGGGAACCTTCTGATCAAGCCTTCTGATGTCTGCTGTGCCTGAGNTTTGGGAACCTTCTGATCAAACCTTCTGATGTCTGCTGTGCCTGAGCTCTTCTGACCGTCAGTCCAGCACCCAAGCTTGGTATAAGGGGCTTCCCCTATAAGAGGATAGTTACTCTGATGCTTCTTCTGTGGGATTTCAGAGGAGGTGTATACCACTTCAGGAAGTTCAAAGTCTTCAGAATGCATATTCCAAAACATCTCCCCACAGGGTGTATTTTAAAGGGACACCTGAAACTGTGTTCTTGTGCTTCCCAGAAATCTTGGTGTACCCCAGAGGTCATGCAGCAACTCCTGTTTGCCCTTTTCTTTCCTGCCCCAAGGGAGCCCCGTGCCACAGGTCAGCTGGCTGAAGGATGGGCAGCCTGTGCCTGAGGATGGGGAGCAGCAGGTTGTGTCTGGAGGCCGCTCCCTGCAGATCCCCCGCGCGCAGGTCACCGCCACGGGCCGGTACACGTGCGTGGCGTCCAACGCCGCTGGAGACAGGAGCAAGACCTACAACCTGAACGTGCTTGGTGAGGAGGAGGAGGGGGCTGGCTCCTCGGGGAAAGGGCATCTCAGCAAGGAGAGTGGTGTCTCCATTATCTGTCTTGGGCTGAGCTTGCAAAGTGCCACCTGTCCAGGACGGAGTGAAAAGGGAAGAAGGGGGAGAGGAAAAAAAGACTCCAAACCAGTTTTATGCTGAAAGTCACTATATGTATTTATACAGAAAAGAGAAAATTAAAAGAAAACTACAACATAGCACACACACTGACACAAGTTATATATAACAAGAAATAACCTCCCACTCCCTAATTAATACAGAGTACATTACTCTAGATTCATAAGCACTCTGAAAGACACTTAGCAAGAAACAGAAAGAGTAACAACAAAATATTTCTACTTCCCTGAACTCAAACAAAATGCAAGCAGTGGCAGCAGCAGGAGCAAGGCCTAACAGAGCAGAAGAGCTGTAGTATGTCCTCTTTCTTTTCAGCCATGATGGAACAGAACTAACACCTCCCACTGCTGTACACATATCTTAAGTTTGCATCATCTGGTATGAAATACTTCCTTGGTTACCCAGTCAGGTGACCGCTGTCTCTACCAATCCACATAGATTCTCTGAGCCTGCTAATTTGAGGCTTAGCTAAAACCACTACAGGTGGTAATCCCACTGTAATTTTGTGATGCTTCATTGACAGTAATGCGGTGGTCTCGTGGTGTAATGGAGAGCACTCCGGTCTCTGAATCTCAAGGTCGTGAGTTCAAGTCTCAGTAGGGACCGTCCCTGGCAGTTCAAGCCTCCCTGCCATCCGATCCCGTCNGAGTACATATTGACATGCATCCTGAACACTGATTTTCCATGGTTTTATAAGATTGTCCACCCAATCCTCTATTCACACATCTCCTCAGTCCAGCCCCATCCCACACTCAGCACACCCTGTCACGAATTGAGTTTGGGGGAGAGTGAGACCCTCTTTTCATCATCATTGTCTTCCTCAGTACACGTTGGGCCCTTGGAGGTTTTCCAGTGTTCTGGCTCTGAGGTCACTCTGCCACTGTTTATGTCTTGCAGCACAGGCCTTAAGATACTATTGAGCCTTCTACTTTGAAAAAAAGTCTAAATAACTAATGAAATGTTAGTCATTGATGGGGAATAGGGGTTAGAATACATAAACATTGAACTTAATACTAACATGTTAAAGTCTCCATTTTCGCTACAATTACAATTACTTCTAAAAGCTATAAAAAATAGAAAATCAGTAAAAATCAAAACCCCTGTGAGGCATCAACAGCAGTGTGTGAGTCACCTGTCTGCAGTTAAAATTGTATAAATTAGTATATGATAAATGGTAGTGGTTCAATAGAGACACCAGTGTTGTCCTTCAGGCAATACAGAGCAGGAAAACAGGGAGCCCAAGCAGACTATCATCCCTATGGAATGGGCTCATTGTTAGTCAAGGAAGGAGCATCTGAAGAGCACTTCAGATTGAGATCTCTTCAGAAAAGCTGAAACCATCTGCAGTTCTCACTTTGTTTTTTCCGTGAGGGTTGTTGCACAACTGAGTGCAAACAATGGGGAGTTTGTTTTCCATAGCCTGGTTTCCCAGGCTCACCCCTCCTTCCACAATCATCAGGCAGAAGCTCTGCCAGCTGCTGCACAAGGAGTGGTGGCTGGATTCCTGGTGACCTGGACTCAACAAAGGAATGGGAAGGGAGTTGGATTGCACTGACTAGGGAGCACTGCTGACTTCAGGACCAAACACGAAGCCAGCTGTGTGCTGTCTGGCTCTGGGTTTCGGTGCTCCTCATAGAAATGCCTCCCAGAGAGTTGAGCCTGAAGCCACATTCCTAGGCTGAACAGGGCCCAGAAACTTGGCCTTCCAGAAAGGCCCTTCCTGTGGTTAATGGTTTGTTGTTCCTAGTGGCTCCAAGCATCCTGGGTGCAGACAGCCAAGGGAATGCAGAAGGTGTCACCGTTGTCCTCAACAGCCCCACCTCCCTGCTCTGTGAGGCTTATTCCTACCCTCCAGCTACAATCACCTGGCTGAAAGATGGGAAGCCCTTAGAATCCAGCAGGAACATCCGCATTCTGCCAGGTAAACTTCCGTTGTTTCTGAGAAATAACATTGCATGCTATTCTTTTATTGTTTAGTTTTCTGTCGGAGACTTCTTTGAAAAATTGAAGGGTATATTTCTTTTAAGTGCAATGCACTGGCACAGGTTGGTCAGGAAAGCTGTGGCTGCCCCATCCATGGGAATGTCCAAGGCCAGGTTGGGTGAGGCTCTGATCAACCTGGGCTAGTGGAAGGTGTCCCTGCCCATGGCAAGGGGTGGGACTGGAAAATCTTTAAAGTCCCTGCCCATCCAAATAATTCTGTGACTCTGTATTTGTACTTTTGTAGCACTTTCCATTCCAATATTTTTAAGTGCTTCGCAATTAAATTATTATTTATTTGTATTTTATTTGTTCTCAAGTATTTACTTTTTTGTTCCATAAAGCTGAGTGATGGCAAAATTCATACGAGTTAACGATGAATATAAATAACAGCAATTAAGTGTGGAAATTAGATGGACAGAGATATAAACAACAGCATTAGTGAACAGAATGAGGTGATATTTTTCTAGGTGATTAATAGTTTGCCCTTTTTAATTTGTGCTTCACTGCTAACACTGGAGTAATGTAGATGGACCAGTAGTTTAGGCTTGTTAACTGCAAGGGCTCAGAGGAAGGATGAACCCTGTCTAGATATCTTCAAGAAATTTCTTGTACAGGCCTATGGTAGCAGATTTTCCAAGAACCTGCAAACAACGGGAGTTGTGATCCACAGCACTCCCTGAATTTGCACTCCTCTGCTGCACGTGGTGGTGGCCAGTCAGGCTCTGCTGCTCACCTGAGGGCAGAATTTGGACCAAAGGGTTGGAAACATGCTGCAGAAAGTATTTGAATCATTGGGAAGCAAGAGGAGGTGCTGTTAAAGCTCGGTGTCTCTTGGCAGGGGGAAGAACCCTGCAGATCCTGCGTGCCCAGGAGGACAGTGCTGGGAGATACACCTGCACAGCCACCAACGAGGCCGGGCACACCTCAAAGCACTATGAGGTGAACGTCCACGGTATGGAAATACGTCCTTTTTTTTTTTAATTGCCTGTTGTTTTTGCTTTCTTCCATTTCCCCCCCATTGCCCTGTTATCTGTGCTGGTGAATACAAGAGTTTCTATTAATGGCTTTGTTTAGCAGACCTCTCTCTGCATTGGCCCATGGCATTGCTGGAGGAAGGACACTGCAACAGTTTGCTGTTACGTCCTCTCCAATGCTGCTCTTGGACTAAAAGCCTTTGTACCACCCAGGGGAGGGTGTTTAAGAAATATGGACTTCAGTTTCTTCTGGAATGCTCTTTGTGGTACTGATTTTCAGATCAGACCAGGGCAGCACAATGGGAGATGTGAGTAGAGAATCTCCTGAGCGCAGAAGCTATTTCAGAAAAACAGTAAAGGGGAGTGACCCGTAACTCCTATTGAGTAAGGTAAACCAGAAGGATACTATTTATCTATCCTTCCATAAAATTCCATATGCACAAAAGCTTTCCCACTGTCAGCACATTGTCCTTTGTGCCTAATGTTCAATTTTAATGTTCAAACTCTCCATTATGAGCTCAGTCAAGCATGATTTTACCTTTTTTTTTTATTATTTCCTAGTCTGAATTGGAGTTGCTTTGCCCCCTTGCAGTAACCATACTGTTATTTTAATTACACTAAGGCCCTAATAAGGCCCCATTGGATTTGGAATAATGAGAAGATGACAAAAGAGTTCATTATTGAAGCATGGCTATATAAAGCCCCTCACCCCCAAAAGCCATTGCAAGTGTCAGTTATCAGGGTCCTGTAAACATTAGGGAGAATTTAAAATTTCCCATCAAGGGAAAAAAAGAGAGTGGAAAATGCTTTGAAAGCATTTGAAATAATTTAAAAGATATTATGAGACCAGTCTTGGGGATTGCTGAAGACTTTTGTAATGTTCTGGTTTGTTTCTCATTCAGGAGGAAACAACATTTTGCAACACTGGGATTTCAGGGCAGTGGAAATGTTGAGTTTTGACCAGCTACTTTGGGTGTGGACTTCAGTTCAAACATATGTTTCTGGGAATATTAGTTTCCATTAAAATGCTTTTTAATGACTACAGTACCCTGAACTTTACGGCATTCAAGCCAGGCTCATAATAAAGTGCTGTAGTTAGGTAAGGGTGTAGTCAGGTTTGCACGTTTAAAAGTGTTGAACAAAGTTTTATGTGTTTTTATATATAATAAATGTACTAAAAATGGTTGAAAACACATTTGTATATATTAATATATATTTAAAAGTAAGAATTTGGCTGTGGGCAAGTTTATATAAGGGAACTTGCTTTTCCCTAAGGTTATCAGCCAGGGTTTCCCTTTGAGGGGTTGATTTTGAAGTGCTGCAGCAGACAGTAGGTCAAGACAGTGTCTCTGCTTTTGTTTCTGTGCAGTTCCCCCCACCATCACCAGAGGGGACCTCTCGGGGCCAGGGCTGTCTCCCAGGGAAGTGAAGATCCGAGTGAACCACAGCCTGACCCTGCAGTGTGAAGCTCAGGCCGTCCCTGCTGCTGCCATCAGCTGGTACAAGGATGGACAGGCCAGTGCCCAGCTGGGTTCCTTCCGTGGGGTTGTGCAGACAGGCTCACGTTCTGTGCTGCCAGTGAGCTCACTCACCCTTCCCACCCTGCTGCAGGAGCATCGCCCCTTGCACATCCTGGGGCATTTGCTGTGGGCCAGACCTCTGCAAATCCACATCCTTGCTTTCCTTTGGGTTCCTGGCTGTGCCCTGAGACACCAGTGCTGGAGTTTCCACTGGCCTGAGCTGAGGCAGAGCCATGCCTGGCAGGAGCATCCTATGTATGACCATAAGTCCCTTGGCTCTTATGTAAAGCCCCTAAAGGTCTGGTTACAGATGGGTCCCCCGAGTGCTGCCCTTGCGGGAGTTGCAGAGCCTCCCACTTGGTCCTGGCAGAGCTCCCAAAGCCACAGGAGGATCTGGCTGCTCTGTGAGGGGCAAGGGGCAATTCCCACCGCGATTCCCACCACACACAGCAGCAGCATCCGGACGGAGCAGCAGCTGGGAAGGAGAGGGCCACAGGGTCCTACTCAAATGCATAATGAGCAAATACAAAGAAATGGTGCAACTCCTGCAAGAAAGGGGAGTATAGTCTCTGGAGTAGCTCTTCTTGGTAGGGCAGTCATCATGGACCAGCAATTTCTGGAGTTACTGAGCATGTGGAAACAGCCTGGAGTCACAGGGAGACTGTGTATACACACTTAGGCTGATTCTGGGATCTCCTGGGACTGCTGATTGGATTGCCAAGGAAAAATGCTGCTGGGGGGGTTGAGAGGTCCCCAGAAGCAGTGGCTCTCCACAGCTGGCTGCCACTGGCACAGCAGCTGCTTCTCCTTAGGCTGCCCCTGGCTTAATGCCTTTCACTCCCATCCACGGACTGAATTCATTGTTCCCTGCAGTCTGGAAGTTCAGTACCAACTCCATAATCATAGAAACGTGGGGTCCCAGAATGGTTTGGGTTGGAAGGGACCTTAAGGCTCATCCTGCTGTGGGCAGGGGCACCTTTCACTGTCCCAGGTTGCTGATGCAGATGAGCACATCTGTCCTGTTTTCCCTCCTGAGGCAGACAGGCTGTGTTAGTGCCATCCCTGCTGTCCTGTGTGATGTTCCTCTGGGATAGCAACACTAATCCTGTCTCTCTGTGCTGCTGCTCTGCCCAGCTCGTGTTCACACTGTGCCCTTGCTGGGCAGCAGATGCAGTGGGGGTGTAGCAGGGTGAGTGAGATCCAGTTGTTCCCCCCTCCCAGAAAACTGATAGTTTTCCATGTGTAGGTTTTGCATCATCTCATTGGCTTGACTAGTGAGTTCAGGTGGATCAGACTGGTTGAATCCAGTGTCAGGAGAGTCCTGGTGAGGGGGGCATCGCTCCTCTCAGCACTGCTTGACTGGGTTAGGAGTGCTGCAGACCCACAACCTGGAGGAGACAGCTGCCACAGCCAGTTCATGGCAACTGTGTGAAGAAGATTGTCTCCAGGAACCTGGGGCTTGATCAAGTTTATTCATATTACTTCCACAAATGGCTGTTTCCAGTGTGTGCCTTGCTAAGTATTAATTTTCCTCTCAAATTACATTACAGCCACTGAAGGCAGATGACCATGTCCTGATCCAAGCCAGTGGCCAGACCCTGCACATTGAGGAGGCTCAGGTGTCCGACACAGGCCGTTACACTTGTGTGGCATCCAACATCGCTGGGGAGGATGAGCTGGAGTTTGATGTGAATATACAAGGTGAAAAGAGACTCCAATTCTTCTGGTAGCCTCCTTTTCTAATTGTCTGGGATGTGGGAATTTATAATTTTATATCCTTTACACCTCTTTGCTGTGATTTTTTATTTCATGTATATTTTACTGATTTTTAAGAGTTATTTGCTTATTAACAGTATTTGATTATTTAACAGTGTTTGATTTTATTTTATATGTTGGGACAACTAACAGTTTTTCTGAAGTCAGTAGAATGACATAACAACTCTGGTCTTCCTCTAAATCAACATGAAAAGGTTTTTGTTTATCTTAAACTAAGACATCATAATTTATTTTTCTGTATCACATAGTTTTTAGAGACCCCAGACATCAGCATTCCATTGGCCTACGCACTGTGTGTAAATACAAGAAAACAATCATGAGCAATTTCTGAAAATGTAGACAAAATGAGAACCAGATACCTTATTGTTCAAGTGTTGTTGATGAATACCCTCTGTGTTTGTTAGCAGGTCATCTTACACTGTTATTTACTGGTCTTCAGAAAATACTCAATAGATTGCTCAATTTTCATTCTAATGAAAAGAACTAGAACTTGCCTGGGTAATTTGAATTGAGGGGAGGGATTGATATAGTACATTTAATTTTTATTGCTTCTATTTAACATTTTCATCTCATGACTTTAAAACTCACTATGTCTGCTGTGGAATGCTAACATTTTCCTCTCCTTTGTTGCAGTTCCTCCTAGTTTCCATAAGTCTTACAGGGAATGGGAAGCTGGGAACACAGTGGATGCAGGGAGAGCAGGAGAAATTAAAGAGGTGATTGTCAACAACCCACTGTCACTGCACTGTGAAACCAATGCCGTGCCCCCGCCCGTGCTCACCTGGTACAAGGATGGCTCTCCCCTGAGCTCCAGTGACAGGGTCCTCATCCTGCCAGGTGGGTGTGCCAATGGCCCTCTCTGACCTTAAGCCATCACAGGGATCAGGGGATGGAGCAGCTCTGCTGGGAGGAAAGGCTGGGACAGCTGGGAGTGCTCAGCCTGGAGAAGGGAAGTTTTGGGGTGACCCAACTGTGGCCTTGCAGTGCCTGAAGGGGCTCCAAGAAAGATGGTGAGAGACTGTTCACAAGGGATGGAGGGACAGGACAAGGGGGAATGGGTTCCCACTGCCAGAGGGCAGGGTTAGATGGGATATTGAGAAGGAATTTTTCCCTGTGAGGGTGGGCAAGCCCTGGCACAGGGTGCCCAGAGAAGCTGTGGCTGCCCCATCCCTGGGAGTGTCCCAGGCCAGGCTGGACAGGGCTTGGAGCAACCTGGGCTGGTGGGAGGTGTCCCTGCCCATGGCAGGAGGTGAGACTGGATGGGCTTTAAGGTCTATTCCCACCCAAACCATTCTGAAATTCTATGGGGAAGAAATGGCCTTAGTGCTGGTATTTGTATCATAATAACACACTTTTCCACTTCAGAACATTTCTTGAATATTCTTTTCAGACTCTTGGCTGGAAAATGTTTCTCTCCAGTCCTTGGCCTTAGGCTCTTTTATTTAAAATAGTAATCCGTAAAATGGTGTGACCGTCACCATTTAACTCTCTTAGAGCATCATGGAATCCCAGAATGGTTTGGGTTGGAAGGGACCCCAAATACCATCCAGTCCCACCATGCCATGGACAGAGACACTTTCCACTATCCCAAGTTGCTCCAGGCCCTGACCAACCTGGCCTTGGGCACTTTCATCTGCTGAATAATAAAATACAACAATGATACGTTCTCTCATGTGTTCCTGATTTATTTCCTTCCTAAATTTGCTTTGGGAGAATTATGATTGGAGTAGAAAAGCCTTGTACCCAAGCAGTGAGGCATGGAAATCATGTTCCCAGCAGAAAAGTGGCCATGAGCTCCTATTTAACCTCGTGGGAAAGGGGTAGATCTTCCTATAGTCATGGGAGTCTTGCTGTGCAGGGCTGGTTTGGGATGGTGGGTGTAAAGAAGGGCAGTGGTAAGAGGGCGATGCCTTCTTGTGCCTCTTGCTCATCTGTTGGGAGAGCAATGACAGTAGCTCCCAAAATGTGTTCCTCAGATGTCCTCTCCTTCTGAAGCTATTTGTGTGGTAAAGCTTTCATGAGGAATAGAGTGGAAAGTATCTCTGAGCTTCAGAAGTGAACCTTTTCAGTTTGGAACAGAATATTCTATGCTGATACTTCCTTTTGCCTGCTAGTTCTGTGCCATCTGACTGAGCAACAGTTCAATTCTTGCTAGAAGAATAATGCCTGGCTGCACATTCCTGCAGGGTGTTATTCCTCTGTGTGCTGGTTTAAAGGTAAACCAGCAGGAGAAATGAACCCAACACAAAAGAGATTATAAATCAGAGTTCCAATTTAATAACAATATTACCATAAATGCAATGGCACAAAGAGAAATTGGGTTTAACCCACAAACCCAGCAGTATAACCCAGCCCCCTGGGACACAAACACAGTGGGGTTTGGTGGCCCCTGTGCTGAGCCCCATGTGGTTCCCCCGAGTCCAAAGGAAAAGGAAGTGAAAAACCTGTTGGTACAAATGATGTCACAGTCTGGTGGAGAGTGGTGGGCTCCTCCTGTCCAGGTTCTGCTCCTCCTCTGGATCCCACAAATGGTTCCAGAAGTCCCCAAACCCCAAGATTCTCTCCCCTCAGGTGCAGGTGGGAGCCCCCAGTNGTCCCACCTGCTGAACTGGGACACTCTGTGAGGACTTACTAGCTGTTTTCTGACCTTTGGGGTGCCTGGGGGGGGTGTGGGGGCAGTCTGGGCAGCCAAGGTGCCCCTGACCCATGTGTTGCTTGCAGGGGGCCGGGCACTGCAGGTGCCACGTGCCCGACCCGCCGATGCCGGGACCTACTCGTGTGTGGCAGCAAACGAGGCCGGGCAGGACTCCCTCCACTACCGTGTCCACGTACTCTGTGAGCTCCCCTGCTTCCCCCTCTTCTCCTAGGGCAAACCTTTGGGCTGCTGTGCCAGCTGAGCCCAGGGTTCCTTAGTGCTTGTGAGGGCTCTAAGTTCTGTGTGTTTGTAAAGTGCTGAATGCATGTGTTTGGGATGCTGCAGGTATAGAACTGCACACAACTGGGTGAAAAGAGCATTAATGTGTTTTAGTTCAGAATGTTTGTGGGTTGTTATTATAGGAACTCCATTACCCCTCTCACCCTTCATCAGAAAGAAGAGTGTGGACAGAGATCCAGGTTTTATCTTGGTATCACATGTTCCACCTCCCACTGAAAATTCTGACCAAGGTTTTTCTCTGTCCTTATTTTGGTCATCATTTTTTAAAATACCTGTAGAACTCCCAAAGGCTGAAGGGAATTGAAGATTTAGATGAGTGCCTGCACAACCATTTTGTCCATCTCTTTTGTCTGTTGATGCACTCAAGGTTTTGACCTTGGGAAACATATTTCTTTACCTCTATTGCTGTGCACAGTACTGAAAATACTGATTTATTGTTATGAAGGAGTCACGCCTTGGAAATCAATTTTTATTTTGATGGCAAAGAACATGGTGGGCTAATTGGAAAATGAATTTTCTCCTCTTCTTCTCTCTGATTTCTGTGAGTGACTATAGTTCTACTGCAGTCCTTTGAGTTATACTGTCGTTACAGCTGAACTGCTCTTGGGATGTTTTTATCTTTCACTGGATTCACAGGAGGTTTCACTACTTCCCACTGAAAACCCAGTCTGATTTATAAAGCAACCTGAGAGGTGCTGAGTGCCAGCATTCCATGTCTCTGCAGTTCCCCCCTCCATCAGTGGAGCTGCCGGGGCCGTGCCCGAGGAGGTGACCGTGCTCATGGGCAGGGTGGCAGCTCTGGACTGCATTCCCAGTGGGAACCCTTCTCCAAGCGTCACCTGGCACAAGGATGGCCAGCTCCTGCCAGAAGATGACAAACACACCTTTTTGTCCAATGGAAGGAGGTTACAGGTAGCTCATGGTGGAAAACAAGCAAGGCCAAACTGCCCATAAACACAAAAGTGTTTAATCCTTTTGAGTGTGCATTCTTTTCTTTTTTCTGCAAGGGGGGGCAAACGTAAGGGGGTTTTGTCCCTTATTCCTGTCCCTTGGGTGCTTCTTGTCATTCCCATGGAGTTCCCTTAAACTCAACTCTTGTGGGGTTGTGCCGTGAACCACATGAGTGACATCACTTAGCTTAAAATAATACTGACTTTTGTGGAGAAAATAGTGTATTCTGGAGAACTTCCCCTTTTATCAGTAAATTAAATTGGATAAAACTATGAAAACAGTTAAAGAGCTGGGCTTAACCCTTCCCACTTGATTCTTTCACAGTGTTTTCTCTGTATTAGCTCCACGACCATATGTTCTCCTTTTCTCCTTAGATTTTGAATTCCCAAATAACAGATACTGGCAGGTACATCTGCATTGCAGAGAACATAGCTGGAAGTGCCAAGAAGTATTTTAACCTTAATGTTCATGGTAAGTACAATAATCCATAATTTTCTGTCTTCTGTCAAATACTAATTTAGCTTGATGTATGAATTTTAGAGTGCTTAGACACACCCTTGGCTTTCTGCAGGTGAATCATCTTACTGGGTGTGGGGGGGATTCTGACAGACTAGAAATCAAATACCAGTTTAAAGTCCCTTGGAAACATGTGGCTCTTGATACCACATGGCTTTAGCTCCTTACAGGTATTGCAGAAAGGTGGCAGCTGTTTCTGAGGGGCCTGGTGCAGTGCTGTGTGTGTTTGCTGGGCCATGACATCATGAGTTATAAGCAGGTTGAATTATAGCCTGTTTTGATATGTTCATGAAATTCATTTGCCAAGGAAGTTAATGGTTAGAAAGCATTAAACAAAGATACACAGCGTTGTAAAATTTCAGTTGCCGTTTAGATATATGCCCTTTGAGGTTCCTTTCTGTTCTCTACTTTTGGGTTTGATGTAGAGTTAGAATAGGGCTGAAATAAATTTTGGCCTTAGGCATCAGAAGCTGTGCTGGTTTAAAGGTAAACCAGCAGGAGAAATGAGCTCAACACGAGAGAGATTGTAAGTCAGAGCTACAATTTAATAATAATACTATGGTAAATACACTGACACAAAAGGGAAATTGCTTCCAACTCCCAGAACCCAGCTGTGTAACCCAGTGCCCTGGGGTACAAACCCAAAGGGGTTTGTTAGTCTTGTGCTGAGCCCCGTGTGGTTTCCCCAAGTCCAAAGCAAAAGGAAGTGACAAACCCGTTGGTGCAGGTGATGGCTGGACCAGAGTGGTGGTCTCCTCCTGTCGAGGTCCTGCTGCTCCTCTGGGTCCAACGAAAAGGTTCCCGTGGTCTTCTTCCCTACCCCTTTTTGTACCCTCAGGGAACACTCAGTCCCTCCCCCGGGGCAGGGACTCACACAATGGGTGATTAACTCTGTGAGTCATGGGCTATTTTTGGACTGTTGATGGCCCATTAGCACCTACGCCCCCTCAGGCTGGGAATGGAGGTGCTAACGACTCCCTGGGAAGCTGCTGCAAATGGGCCATTGACCTTGGGAATGAATAGAGGGGGTAGAATACACAGCTTTGATCACCCCCACACAGTGACAACTGGTCCCACCTGCTGAACTAGGACAGAAGTCTAAAACAAATGCAATCAAGAAATTAGGACATTTGTCATAAAACAAACCTCTCCACCACCTTCCCTTCCCTCTCCTGGGAGCTTCAGAAAATCAGGACATCTCTAATTAACATTTCAGACAAAACCCCAAATTCTATTTTCATTTCTGCCCACTCTTCTTCCCCTGACTTTGAGCTTTGCATCCTGAATTAAAGAGCAATGGAGCGTTATTCCCACCAATTCCTCAGCACCATTCCATGTTTTAACCTGCCAGAGAATACTGGCAGCTCCATCTTTATCTGCTTTATTTGCAGCCTTGTATCCCAGCCTTCTCCAGGGGATCCTTTGGCACTGCCTGTCACTGGCTGAGCTTCCAGAGTCCACCCTGGATAGATTGGAAGTGTTGTCTTCTCTCTCTCTCACTTAATGCAGGAGCAGCATCCCAGCAATGGGAGGATGCAGGTTCTTCCATACAGATAAATTCCATTTTCCTGATTCACACGTGCAGCAAAATTACATACTAAATGGCACAAATTTATAGGCCTGTTTTCTACTCAGTGATCCAACTAGGCAAAAATAGGGTTGGCATGGGAAGAATTTGCCCTGGAGTCCTTCTCTGAGGACTTACTGTCTTTCAGTGGAGTCTGTCCTAATTTTCTGATGTGTGAGTTTTGTTTTTAAATCAAAATATTTCGCTTTTCTTGACATTTGTGTTTTAATCTAAACTTCTTGTCGTTAAAATATTTGTTTCTAGTGACCATAGCCTAATCCTATTGAAATATTGGCATGAAGCTTCAATTCTAACTGAACTGAATTACCAGTTTAGGTCTATTATTCTTAATGCAATTTAATTTGAAAAATTAGAGTGTAGCTGTTCAGGAAAGGACCACACAGGGGGAAGCACTGAGGGAAATGCATTATCACTGAGCAGCATGATCTGTGTCTTGTCAGTGTCAAAAAAAGGGCTTATTTCCAGCATTTTTGTGTGTTTCTAATGGAACTGCTTTCATAAATTTCAATAAAATATTAAAGATGATGCTTTTTAAGAGGTCTCCAAGGTGAGTGATAAAAGTAACAGAAAACCTTTTAAATCTTTGAAAATAAGCACCCAGTTTTAAACTCTCAACCTTTATCCTTAATACAGAATATAAATAGGTAGCTTTCCTCCTGAGTGCTGTAGCTGAGCCCATTTATTACTGCTTCTCTAGGCACATAAAAACACATTTGCATGTGCAGTTGACTTGTGGTGCATTTGTGAGTGCTTTTTGCTGAAGAAAGTGAAATCCTCCACTTTTTAAGCAAGTTACATTACAGGCAGCTGAGATTTGGCCCTGGATATTAAATTATCCACTGCCAATAGTCACATCTGTGGGAAAGGAACTGTAAAAGTAAATAAATATAAATAACTATCAAATGTCATCAGGTCAGAATTCTCCATTTACTCTAGTGAACCATTTAATGCTCTTTATCAGGGAAATATCCTTCAGTTATTCCAAGCTGAAAAGTATGGACCGAATTCCCCCATTTACATGGACTTCTTGTTTCTGCAGTGCCCAGTGGAGCCATAAACTTGCCTTAATGACTGGTTTGTGTCACTCAAGTGACAGCAAACAGCTGGAGAATTCTGGGTGGACATGGGCCAAAATACTTCAACATTTTTGTCTTTGAAGAAGAGGATTCCGTGGGCTCTTTGGAATGATTTTTCCACCCTATAGAGCCAGGAACATGCTTTTGCTTTCCTCTTAAGTGTTTTATAGATCCCCACTGCAAAAACATGGCAGTTAAAACTTGGGGGTTATTAAAAGGAAGAGATTTACAGGCATTGCATTTAAAGCTGTTCTTGTAGAAAGGTCACATGTTGAAATATTCCTGATTTAAAAGTACTGGGACTTGTAAGCTTAGAAAATGCACCCCTTGGAGCAATGGATGTGGAAGTGCTCAGCTCTCTGGTAAACACCAGCTTTGGGAGGTTACACAGCAGCTCTGAACCGAGTCAGGAGGAGCCATTTTGGGGTCTCCATCTTGGGAAATGCACTGTTTCAGAAAGAACAGGGGCCGTGAGAAATCAGGAAGGAGTGATAGTCATCCCACACACCCTGCCAAGGTGGAGCCATTCTGAGCTGCCTCACACAGCCAGTGTCTGATGGGCACTGTGTTGCCAAACTGGTGGTGCCTCAGTCAGGATCTCCTGTAGGTTCCTTAGCCTTCCCAAATCTCAAGCACGGAAGGACTGCAATGAAATAATTGGCATTTTTGTGACTTAGAGGAGCAAGGAATGACCTTTAGGTTGGTTTCAGTCATGTTTCCAGAGGCATCCAGAAAACACATGAAAGACTTTTGTGACTTGGACCTCTAGCAAACCCCAGCAATTCAGCTTTATTTTAGTAAACCTGTGGAACATCCTTTACTGGTGCAGTGGTAGATACCATTCATGTGTGTTTCTCTCCACAGTTCCTCCAAGTGTTGTTGGTACTAACCCTGAGAATCTGACTGTGGTGGTGAATAATTTCATCTCTCTGACCTGTGAGGTCACAGGCTTTCCACCTCCTGATCTCAGCTGGCTCAAGAATGGACAACCTGTCAGTTCAAATTCCAACACTTTCATTGTGCCTGGTGAGGAATCTCAGCTATTTCTACAGCCTTTGAGCTCAGCTTCTGTCTGCTTTATCTGATAAGGTCCATGGCCACTATTTCTGGAGCACAGTGCCTGTGCTCAACCTGTTGGACCTGCAGTTTTCCAACAGCATTTGGAATTTACACAATCTCCTCAGAGTTAATCTCCAGCCTCCTGTCTTTGCCTCAGGTGCTCGGATGCTGCAGATTCCCCTGGCCAGACTGCCAGATGAGGGGGAATACACTTGCATTGCCAGGAACCAAGCTGGGGAAAGTCAGAAGAAGAGTTTCCTCACTGTTCTTGGTTTGTTTTTTGCTATTTTCTCAAACAATACCCATTGCTTGGAAAATACAGAGGGCTTTATCAGTTTTGTTAGGTTGTTTCAACAAACCAAAAGCAGAAATAACTCTGAGCTTCTCCTGCAGTGCCCCCAAGCATCAAAGCCCCCAGTGGAGCCTCTGTGACAGTGCTGAATGTGAGGGTGGGCACCCCAGTGACGCTGGACTGCGAGTCCAATGCCATCCCCCCCCCAGTCATCACATGGTACAAGAACAGGCTCTCCATCTCGGAGTCTGCCCATGTGGAGATCCTGGCAGATGGGCAGACGCTGCGAATCAAGGGTGCAGAGGTAGGCAGGCTGTGGGCAGGCTGCACTGCCACCGCTCTGCCACTGAAAGCCATGACTTTCATCTTGATTGGGGTGTTTTACTCGCTCTGCATGGAACATGTGTTTCCTGGAGGCCTTTCTTTGTGTAAGAAGGACCTGGAGCTGGCAGAAGCAGAGGAGGTTGTTCACATCTCTAAACTGTAGTGTTAAAATACGACTCCATAATGATTTCTTTTTGAATGTCTTTTTCTTTCAGGTTTCTGACACAGGCCAGTACGTGTGCAAAGCCATAAATATTGCAGGACGAGATGATAAAAATTTCCATCTCAATGTTCATGGTGAGCACTCCCTGCATTATTTACAGTAGTTAGTATAAGCCCCCTAGAGTCTGTAGGTTAGACAAGTCAAAACAGTTTACCAAGTATTTGGTAACCAAGCCATTCTTGATGCCTCTGTCCAATTCACAGTGCCTCCAAGTATTGAAGGCCCTGAGCAAGAGTCGGTCAGTGAATCCATCAGTAATCCTGTCACCCTTGTGTGTGATGCTGCTGGGATTCCTCCACCAACATTAGTGTGGCTGAAGAATGGAAAACCAATAGGTAACATTCTCTCATGCTTTTTACTCCTTGTTTTCCCCTCTTTGAGGCACCACTGTGCTATTTGCTGTCTCTTGGTTGTTTCTTTTTCATCTGTCTCTAGACAGATCGTTCTGGTAACTGATTGCAATGCTTGTTTTGAAATTTTGATGGAAGGGTTTCTCCCCAGTGAGAGGTTTGCTCTCCATGGCCTGGTTTGCATAGATGATCTGTTTGCATGTTTTCAGAAAATTCAGATTCCCTTGAAGTTCATATTTTGCCTGGTGGGAGCAAACTTCAGATTGCTCACTCACAGCTCCTCGACAGTGGGACCTACACCTGTGTTGCCTCCAGTGTGGAGGGAGAAGCTCAGAAAACCTATGTGCTTACCATCCAAGGTAAGGGAGGAGGGGACAGTGAGCAGAACTGGTTAAGGTTTGAGTGAGTGTGACATTGTGTCGGTATCAGGAGTACTGAGAAAACACATAAAAGGGGAGAATTCAGCCCGTGTGATCTGTGACTGGGGAGGGAAATGGTTAGAGGATTATACTGTTAGAAATGTCCATGGAAAAGAACATTCCCAGCTTCTGTCTGTGGAACGTGAATGCAGTGGTGCAGGCTATGTGTGTTTGCTCCTGGTCACATCCTTACTCCTGCTGAGCACTGGAGAAGACTTGGGGGGCTGTGGAGCACCACACATGGGTGGATTCAGGAGCACTGATACCTGTTGCCTTTCTTGCCATAGCAAATGGGAGGAGTTAGCAAAGATACACTGGCAGAATTTCCTTAGGAATACTTTTTTGCCCCTCTGGCTCCAATGGCAAACCCTTATTTGTTATGGAATTGCCTCCTGCCTCACTGCATGTCACCCTTATCTGCAAAGATTGTGTTTTCCTGTGTTCCTAATGACTCATCCCCATTAGTTGTGCTGGTGTTCCCCTGCCTGTCAGGTATTCCCCAAGTTTAGAAATTGAATATTAAGCTGTAAATGTGACTGAAATAGTTTGAAATGCTCAAAACTTACTAGAGGACAGGCTAGAAATGGCTGTGGTTAGGATGGAATAAGTGTGTGGCTGTTAACAGGACTATGATGGTCTTGATCAGAGAGTCCCAGAATGGTTTGGGTGAGAAGGGACCTCAAAGCCCATCCAGTGCCACCCCCTGCCATGGGCAGGGACACCTCCCACCAGCCCAGGTTGCTCCAAGCCCTGTCCAACCTGGCCTGGGACACTCCCAGGGATGGGGCAGCCACAGCTTCTCTGGGCACCTGTGCCAGGGCCCAGCATCTGTTGCAGGTGCTGCTCTGGGTGCTGGTGCTCCCGAGCTGCTGCAGTGGGACTGTTCCTGGGTCAGGCTGTGTTTCCTGCTGCTGACCCCTGTGCCCCTGCTGTGCCCTGCAGCTCCTCCCCACATCGTGGGCTCCGAGGTGCCCAGCGAGGTCGGGGCTGTGCTGGGGCAGCACGTGCATCTGTCCTGCAGTGCCCACGGTGTGCCCACACCCCGCCTGAGGTGGCTGAAGGACGGCAAGGCTGTGGCCAGTGATGATCTGCAAAGAATAAGGCAAGCAAAAATAAGCAGACTGTGTTCTTTTCTATAGTTTTATAGCTCAGAGGACCTTAAAGAGGGAGAATGAAAGAGGGCCCTGTGAGGGAGTGTGATGAGGGCCTAAGCTGGAGCTTAGCCTGTTTAAGAACTTCATCTTCCTCTTTAACTTCTATGGATCTTACATGATTTGTTGCCACTTGGGTTTTTTTCCCCTTTTTTAAACAGAAATAAGTATATGATACTTATTTCTTTCTCAGTTAATAAATTCCATTAATGTTTATCAGCCTTCTGAAAGTGTATTAAGGTCAGTAAGTTCCGTTGAGTTCCTTTGGAGGAGAAAGATCTGAGGCATGGAAACATTTTAGTTGATGCTTTTATGTGTCCTTCAAAAGCCTGTCTGGAACTGAATCCTAAACCAAAGC
This sequence comes from Sakesphorus luctuosus, assembly GCA_013396695.1. Classification (NCBI taxonomy): domain Eukaryota; kingdom Metazoa; phylum Chordata; class Aves; order Passeriformes; family Thamnophilidae; genus Sakesphorus; species Sakesphorus luctuosus. The sequence continues at coordinate 144,554 of VWZD01001705.1, forward strand.
TAAACAGGACATCTCTAGGAAAAACTTCCTAGCCTATCTCTAACAATAACATTTTGCAGAACACAATAGTTCTCTCACCAATGTCCCAAGAGGACAGAGGTAGTTCTTTACTGTCCAAACCAGACTGTTTATTTGCCAGGTCAGAGGAACACTGACCAGCTCACTGTGCTTTGTGATGCTCCTTGCAGAGTGAGTCCAGATGGCAGCACATTAAACATTTCCGGAGTGCTGAGTTCGGATGCAGGGAAATACACTTGTGTGGCCACAAACCCTGCAGGAGAGGAGGACAGGATCTTCAACCTCAACGTGTATGGTGAGCTCTCACACCCAGAGGTGGGGCTGGAACCTGCTCCATGATCCAATCTTTGGACACCATCCCACGGGAGGGCTCACAGAGCAATGCCTGCCTGCAGTGCAATGCTGCCTGCACATGGTTCCAATTGCATGTCCTGTAGATCCCACAGTGTATTCCACAGGATGTCCTGTCAGGGACAGGATTGCATTCCCTGGTAAATGTGTTTGGGGATAAACAGAAATTAATTCCTGTAGTGGAGTTCGTAACAGAGGAATTCTGCCTGCGGTGGTTTTTTTATTTCTTGTGGAGAAAGATAAACTAATACAACAAAAAGGCAATAAAATATGAAATTAGCCCCAAGTACATCTTCAGTGATTCCAATCAAAGTACAGCAGCTAAAAGCAGAGTGGTGTGCAGGGAACTAAAAGTTCAAGGTGCTGAGAGTTTAAAAGGAAAAGGATGGAGTGTGGGTGGAAATTCTTCTCTTGCACTGTTAGACATCCAGAATATGCTGAGTGTAATTGTTTAGCAGTGTAGAGAGTGGGTATTTTAATTTGTGAAAAATGTGTTTATTAAGTACAATGAGTGCAGTGAAGAGGGGAGGGCTGTGCACAGGCAGGATGTCACAGCAGTGCAGGTGTCTGTTCCCTTACACAGGCTCAGCATCATAGCAATACAAGTGTGAGCAGATAATGGGAGAGGCCTTTTCATAAAAGTAACAATCCTAAATAACCACATCACATCTTTTTGGCAGGGAATGGCTCTGCACAACAGCAGAGAGTTTTTTGTTCAGGTTATATTGGTTGAAATTCAAGCAATAACCAAGTTAAATGATCTTATCAACACAACTGTCGTGTGTGAGGGTGTCAGAGGTTGGAGGTACATGTGGCTGGGCCTTCTTTATATAGTGATCCCCCAAGAGCATAGCTGGGGTCTAAAAAACTAACTATAAAACCAAAAAAGCCTCCAAGCAGTTCTGTTCTATAAAACCAGCCAGAATACTTAACTAGGCATTTTGAAACTTCCTCTGTTTAAGAATGAAGTCAGCAGATAAATCTCAGTGTTTCTAAATTAAAAAATCTGTTAATAAATTTAATAAATTAATAAATTAACTTTCCTCCTGTGTGACTTCACCTTATTTAAGATGTATTGAAGGACATAGGTTGGAGTCCCAGGTCCTTTCTGTCCCTGGGCTCAGCCTATCCCCGCTCATTCTCTCCCCTGAGCTTCAGGCTCTGAGCTCCCTCTTGTTTGTCACAGCCTGGCAAATCTAAGAGGGGATTCTACTGTCATTCTAAAGCACATCTGATTTAGGTATGTAAATGGGCCATTTACTAGTGCTCCATATTATTATTAGAGGATTTGCTCTGTTCAAAATGAGGATCTTCTTGCTGGGTTACCTGTGGGGCCTTAGGTGCAGGATTTCCTGCAAGGTAACACATGTGCAATGATTTTAAGAGCCTGTTCTAACATCTTCCCTTTCACCATTTACAAAATGTAGTGCCTCCAGCAATAGCCAATAGTAAAGAGGAAACAGAGGAGCTCACTGCCCTGTTGGACACTTCCCTAAATATTGAATGTACTGCTACTGGGACCCCCCAGCCCCAGCTCCACTGGCTGAAGAATGGCCTTCCCCTGTCTGTCTCCTCCCAGATCAGGCTGCTCTCAGCTGGGCAGATTCTCAGGTTGGTTCTCAGCTGTTTTAATTGGCTGAGTGTTTTGTCCTTTTTTGCTGTATCAGCATAATTCTGCTCATATTTTTGGAAGCAAGAGTAAAATTTGGTCTGAGCCACGCCACAGTAAAGATAGTGGATTCCATGGATTCCATTTGCAGCTTCCCTAAAGTGTTTTTCTCCTCAGACTTGCCCGAGTGCAGATCTCTGACACTGGTGTGTACACTTGTGTAGCATCTAACAGGGCTGGAGTGGACAACAAACATTACAACCTGCAAGTTTTTGGTGAGTTTCTCTGAAATGCTTTATGTAAGGAATCTTATTTCTTGATTTCTTAAACCTACTGTGCAGTTTTCTTTCTCACCAACACCATGTTGCAAACAGCCACGAGCACATCTTACAGAGGTAATCATTAGGGAAACACTGACTTTTCAATGTGTTCAGGTTTTTTTAAATGGAAAGTATTTTAACCCTGGAAAAGCCTTTACTTGAACTGTCCCCCAGAATCACAGAGTGGTTTGGGTTGGAAGGGACCTTAAAGCTCCTCTAGTTCCAACTCCCGTGACACGTCACAAGTGTCTTAGAAAGAGGAGTAATATATAATTGGTAAGGGAATTTAGTGGGGAAATGCAGAGGGGTGGCTGCATTGCGGCTGTCCCCTCTGCACCCTGCCCTCGGTGTGACCAGCTCTTGGTCTCTCGGCAGTGCCGCCGGTGCTGGACAAGGCAGGGGGCACGGAGGAGCTGGCGGTGCTGCGGGGCGGTGCCGCTGCCATGGAGTGTGTCCCCGAGGGCACTCCTGCCCCCAGCGTGGCCTGGCTCAAGGACAGCCATCCCCTGGTGCTCGGGGCTCGCCTCACCTCCAGTGCCCAGGGCACGGTACTGCGCGTGGCGGGCGCCCAACCGGGCGATGCGGGCACCTACACCTGTGTGGCGTCCAACGCGGCTGGCGAGGCCAGCAGGCACTTCGCCCTCAGCATCCTGGGTGAGTGCTGCCCTTGGAGGGGGCAAAGTGGGAGCCTCTTTAGCCTCTGAGGATAAAGGGGGATTTTATAGACTCCTAGAATGTACCTGTTCCATTCAGAGTGGTTTGGGTGGGAATGGAACTTAAAGTCCATCCAGTACCACCCCCTGCCATGGGCAAGGACACCTCCCACCAGCCCAGGTTGCTCCAAGCCCTGTCCAACCTGGCGTTTTCAATATATGATAAATGAGTCCCTGTCCATGGCATGGTAGGACTGGATGGTATTTGGGGTCCCTTCCAACCCAAACCATTCTGGGATTCCATGCTGCTCTAAGAGTTAAATGGTGACAGTCACACCATTTTATGGATTACCTTTTTACATAATAGGAAACAGCCTAAGGCCAAGGACTGGAGNATATGATAAATGAGTCCCTGTCCATGGCATGGTAGGACTGGATGGTATTTGGGGTCCCTTCCAACCCAAACCATTCTGGGATTCCATGCTGCTCTAAGAGTTAAATGGTGACAGTCACACCATTTTATGGATTACCTTTTTACATAATAGGAAACAGCCTAAGGCCAAGGACTGGAGAGAAACATTTCCAGCCAACAAAGTCTGTAAAGAACATTAAAGAAATGTTCTGAAGTGGAAAAGTGTGTTATTACGGTACAAATACCAGCACTAAGGCCATTTCTTCCCCATAGAATTCCAGAATGGTTTGGGTGGGAATGGACCTTAAAACCCATCCAGTGGCACCCCCTGCCATGGGCAGGGACACCTCCCACCAGCCCACATTGCTCCAAGCCCTGTCCAACCTGGCCTTTTCAATAAATGATAACTGAGAGAAAGAAAGAAATGAAAGATACCCAAAGATATGTGAATGTGTAATATGGCATAAGTATTTTCCAAGGACTGAAATATACTATAATGAATATAACTATATACTATGAGTTAATAACTTTGGTTAGCAGAGATTGAGCTTGACAGGAAGATGCACAGCTGAAAGTACAACAATTCAGGGGCTAATAATTATATTCACTGAAATTGCAAAATATATTTCACCTATGGTTTTAAAAACATTTTCTGATGAATAATTGCGACTCATAAAAAGTGCAAATTAACAGACAGAGGCAGGTAGAAATTACCTGAGTTACTCAGTGAGTTCGTGACACACTCAAAAATAGTACAATGTAGACTAATTCTGCAAACTCCACCCCCAAGACTGTGTATGATGCCTTAGAGGCTTTCCCACTCAGGTTTTACAGGCTTTTTGAGTCTAAAGAGCTCAAATATTTTTCCTTCCCCAGAGCCACCTCACATCAATGGTTCAGATGAACCAGAAGAGCTCTCTGTCATCGTTAACAACCCACTTGAGCTTCTCTGCATCTCCTCTGGCATTCCAGTCCCCAAAATCTCCTGGCTAAAGGATGGGCGCCCACTTCTGCAGACGGACAATATTCATGTGCTGAGAGGAGCCCTGAGAATAACCAGTGCTCAGGTGGACTATTTGTTCCAAGATAGGCTCAGTTCTGAGTTCCCTGAAAGAGTGTCCACCTTAGGACTATCCTAAGAGGTATCCTAAAAACCTGCTGTAAAGTCACCCACCTGTATTTGCCATTGGAGAATATGTTTTTCAAGCCTTGCCTCGGAGTTTCCCATCCAGAACACACAGTAATGTTCTGGGATCAGAGTGCCCAAACACTTCTGCCTCCTCTGAGCACTTTTCATTCATGTTCACTTCAGAGTTCCATAATTATTTATTGGTGCCTCTTGTTGCAAAGCAGTCAATGCTGGGACTCATCTCTTTTGGAGATTATTTCTGATTTTAATCTGCCTGTGATCTGTTCTTGTTGATTTTCTGCCTATTTGACTCTTGTTACTATCTCTTACTTTTCTTCTTTTGTGATTTATAGTTCCTCCTCCGCCTTTCTTCTCTTCCCACAAGCTTGGATTTTCCTAAATCCATTTGCTTCTCACATGTGTAAGCCATGGAAGACAGAGAAAAGCTGCATTTCCAGCCTTCTGGGTGCAGGTTAGGAAAAAAAATCAACACAATAGAAAGACGTTAAGATTAATTTGTACAATGAAAGAGTCCAGGGAAAACAACCTTTAAAAACCTTCACCATTAAACTAAGGCTGTGTCCAGCTGTCAGCAGCCAGGTGAAGTTCCCAAAACAGAAGTGGGGTACAGCTTG